>VZRZ01005631.1:416231-827730 GCA_013398175.1 Climacteris rufus
CCCTCGCGGCGGCCGGGGAGGCGCGGGGCGGCCCCTTGGCAGCGGCGTGCCCGGGGCGCTGCGCACCCGCACCGCGCTCAGCGCCGCGGTTTTATTTATAGCAGGTCTGGTGAGCGGCGGGGCTGGAGCCCGGAGCGCTGCGGAGCCGTGCCGAGCCCTGCTGAGCCCGGAGCGCTGCTGGAGCCCGCGGGGATGGCCGTGGCCGGCAGGTGAACAGCGCCAGCGCCGCAGCGGGGAGCGGGCGCTCGGGGGGCGGGTTGGCTCACAGGTAGGTAATGCGGCGGCGGCTGCTCAAACGAGCTTTTAATTGCGTATTTTTTAAAGTTCATCTTTTGTATGTACCGGTGCAGCCAAGGTCACCTTGAGCACGAGGGGGACGCATTTCTCTTCTGGCGTTTAGAGGTTTACAGGCATTGTGTTTTATCTGTTGGGAGGATTAGATACTAATTTGCCTGAGCGCTAATTTTAAAAAAAGGCAGATTGGATGTAAGAGCCAGCAAAGACAAAGGGATGACTTAGGTGCTTAGGCTGTACAAGGATATGCATAGTTATACCGGCTCAGACTCCAGTTTGTGTTGGGAGCTCTGTGCATTAACCTGGGGTGGGTTTCTGGCATTTTGGGGAAAGCACTAAGAAAGGCAGAAACGTTGGACTAAAGTTTTAGGCCTTGCTGTTGCAGATGTTAGCTTGGCATACAGGACGGGAACAGTCTCATTCCTGATGGCCCACAGCGTGGCCATGGTAGAAGTTTCTTTGCAGTGACAGATGGAAGAGGAGGTATTGCCTCTTTACAATTTCTCTTGGTGAAAATCCTGGGATTCCTATTTCAGTGGCTCTCAATAACAAAGCACTTTAATTTGTAGTCTTTTGCAAATACACTGTACGGCACTGAGTTGTTTTAATGTTTGCCTTTCCTTTTTTTCTTTAGCCAAGAGAGAATTATTTACTGTGCTCATTATGTGAACTATGAAGCTTCCATTTCAAAATAATAATGCAAGTTTAGACTTCTTTACTGCTTTTTAATCCCACAAGCCTGAAATGTCACTTGTCAGCAGCACGTTCAGATTTAGGGGTCTGCTTTTTTATAGAGCACTCTTTCCCAAGGTATTTGCAAACTGGTTTGACTACAGCTAGACCAGACACATAAAATATACTGCAAGATAGGACTGGGAGAGAACGTTAATGACATTTTTTTGGTAGATCACAGGTGTCCTTGAGAAGCAGATTATGTAAGAGTGAGGTCACAGAGTGCAAGAGAATAGTAAACTTCTGAAAGTGGCTGAAATGTGTATCCTTGTGGCTGCATGGTTTAAACCATGCAGTAAAGAACAGTGGAAATTTACAAAGGGACTATAGGGATCTGTAATGGGAAGAAGAGCAGAGAGAGAAAAGCTGATTGGTGTGCTGTGTTTATGGAAGTCACGTGCTGGGTTTTTTAGCATATTAAAATCATGCTGATTTCTAGCTGCAATGAAGCTTCTTTGGAACTGAACTACTGAAGAGTGAACAAATGCCCGTTTGCTAATTTACTGCTGGATGCCCATCACTGAAATTAGGTGTATGTATATATATACACATATGTCATTATTTTGCAGTTTCTGATCTTCAGTTCAACTCCTGTGTCATGGATGAAACTGCTTTGTCCCTTGGAACAATAGATGTTTCCTATCTGTCCACCTCAGCAGACTGCAGCATCAGTAGATGTAAGCATTCCAGTGAAGAATGGGTAAGTAGAAATCGTGAATGTTACTGGCCATATTTATCTTATTATTGCTTCAAGTTGAAGGTGGATTTTTTATTGTTATGAAGAGCGAAGAAAAGGCGTAACCTCTCTCATGCATGGTACAGTTTGGTTTTAATTTAACTTGAAATGTGAAGAGGAACAAACAGTTCAGTTCTGTGCCAAAGGCTAAAGTTGCTGGATAAGAAAGATCCTGTTAAACCCTATTGGTAGTCTTACAGTCTTCTAGGTACTTACTTTTAATCATTCTGTGTGGCAGTAAATGTACAGAATCCCATTTTGGAGTAACCGAAGTGAAACAGAAAGTCAAATAGAAAGCTTGTTGCTCTTCTGAGTGATGTGGTTTAAAATGCGCAGGTGAAAAGGAGTGCAGTGCTGAAGATGAACAGTCACGTAGCCACTGAAGCTGGAGCTTTCCTTGCAGTACAGGAGGCAGAAAAAAACTGGTGGATATAAATAAGGAGCCTATTAAAAGTCTGTGTCCTCTGTTGAGTGAGTCTTGGGATTTGGAGGGGACAAAGGGGGCAGTGAGCAGAGCGGGCTGGGTGGAGCCAAAGGAGCCTCGTGGGGACTGGGCTGGTGGTGGCTAGTGGTGCTTGGTTTAGCAGCTCTAGGTCAGGAGGAATTAGGCATGGATCTGGAGAGGAGGAGTTTCAACTTGATACGGAAGAAGAATTGGAGACGTGGTCAGAGTTGAGGGAAAGGACAGATGTCCTGGCAGCTGGGGTTTCTATCTGTCTAGATCTAAGTTACACAGAACAGCAAGCTGCAGTAACCACGAGGTCTGTGGGAAAGTGGGTTAAGGGCAGGCAAGACAAAAGAGATAGGAAGGAGTTTTTGTAAGAAAATGCTGAAGAGTCAAGTCAGGAGTTGGAGGTAAACAGAAGGAAGACAATATTGTTACAAAGTTGGTTTATTTTGGACTTAGCATTAGAGAAGGTGATAGAGAAGGGATTAGGGCAGGCTTAGCATCTTGATACTTGTTTATTTCAGATAGAAGACTTAGACTTGGAATATTTGCCAGTTGGTGCTACTTGCCAAATGTGTTATATGTACAATTTATTTTTTAAGCATCTTCAGCATTGCTTTTGTGTCTCTGGATGTTTCGCACTGGGCTGAGTATGTGACGAGATCTGTATTTGTGTCTTCCAACCTCAGTTCTACCCTGCTGCTCTTCCACTGCAAAGTACTATTTTAAACAACATTTTGGTTTTGTTCTGGTTTGTTTCTGTAACTTCTCTTTTAATACTGGAAGTAACTCCCCTTTCAATAAAACATATGGTTTAAAAATGACAACCCAGTTCTCATTTTTAAGCAAGCAGTAATTCAGCAGACTTTAAGGGGAACAATCAATGTTTTTGAAAATGAACTTAATTGCAATTTTTACATTATGTCCTCACATAGACAGTGAGTTCTATGAACACAGTTGCTCTGGATTTTTTTTTGTTCTCTCATCTTCAGATAAACAGTGTAACTTTGGAGAAGGCACAGGGGTTCCGTTTTCATATCACCCAGCATGAAAGTGCTGAAACTGCCTACAGAGTCCACAGAGTTAATGTTTTGGATACAATGAGTCTTCTTGCAATTTTACAGGGGGATGTTCAGTTGAACTTTAAAATACATTGCTCATATTACAAGCACCTTCACATTATTGAGAATCTAGTGCACTGTTAATTTCTTTCACTTTTCTCAGCTGGCAGTTTCTTTGGGGTTTCTTAATTACAGTTATAATTTCTTTCAAAATTTTGTGTGTCAGCACATGCAGCAGTGCCTAGATGCGTAAGTGCAACACTGAGATTTTGCTTTTCTTTTTCAAAACTTTAGAAGAATAATCTTGGAAAAACTTTATGTAATTGAGGGATAATTTTTTGTGTGTGTGCATGGCAACTCCTCTTCCTCAAAGTTTTCCCCTACACAGTAAAACATATTTCTGCATATTTACACAGTGATCTTTTGTTCTGCAGGGGGAGTGTAACTCTCGTCCCACTCTCTTCCGATCTGCCACTCTAAAATGGAAGGAGGCTCTGCTGAGCAGGAAAAGGCCGTTTGTGGGACGATGTTGCTATGTATGCACTCCCCAGAGCCGGGTAAGAAGATTATGGGCTGGATTATGTTTGACAATAATGCATAGTTGCAGCATAATGAAGTTGCAGTAGTTTCCTTACTTTCAGAATTAAGGTCACAGTGTTTTTACTGCATGAAGTACTATAGTTTTTCGCTGTTGTTTGTGGTTATGTTTTGCTTGCCATGGTATTAAGGGACAGCACACACCTGTTGTGATGCTTAGTCTTCCACCTTTCAGTGTGGACTTAGTCCTTGAACAAAACTCTCCAGCTCCTCAGAATTAGCACTAAGAAATGTTATGGAAAGATTATCTGCTCTGTTAGATTAATAATGGGAATTGGGTGCATGTGAAAGTGTGAAAGTTTGCTTTTTAGGATACTTTAATTCTCTATCCACAGAATAAATGTAGTTTTGAAACTAAGCAGCATGCTGCCTTCAAACTTGATCAGTCCTGTACTTGAGAGGATAAGTTGGTTATCTACACCTGTCTGATTCCTTGCTTGTCTGCCCAGCCTGAAAGCAGGAGTGGCAGTTGTGCTGGTGGGGATATTTGTCTGCTGGGAACAGTGTCAAGATGCTGGCTTTAGAGAGGTTGCGCAAGCTGATCTTTATGATGTGAACTTTATTGAACTGCATTGGGCAGGCTTTCTGTAAACTGGAGATGCAAAATGCTGATAAATGGGATAATACAGTTTGCAACCAGTTTATCATGTGATTTGATTATGTGTGCACCCTGACCTTTAAATTGCACTCAGTTACACCTGCACTGAGCTCCATTGTTGGCTGAATTAGAGTGAAAATTTGCTTGTCTCTTTGACCAAAGAGTTGTTATTTCAGTCTGTTCCTCTGCCAGAACAGAAAATTGCAGCAGTGACATACAGATGAGGTATAGAAATCCAAATGTACTGAGAAGGCTATGTATGATATGGGCAACAAGACAAGCAATTAGATAAACTGAGACTACTTCAAACAGACAAGTGCTTTGACTTGTGAAAAGGTGTGTATGAATCCTCAGCTTAGGGGTTTATACACTTAGTAATTAGCCTGTTAGTAATTAGACTGTTCCTCTCAAACTGGGAATTACGCTTTAAAAATAAAAATCTCGTCCTGTGTTTTGTCCATTTAATAAGAGACTAATTAACTATCCTGAGATCCCGCTTAAGAAAGGGGCACGACCTATTATGCCCTTTATTGTCTTCTGCTATAAGGAAAAAGTATCATCCTTGCACAGACAGTAACAAAGAAGATCCTCTCATTAGATTCCAGGTTTTTTTTTGAGCTGCCTTTTTCATTATTTCTCCTAAGGAAAAGGAATGAATGAGACAATTTCCTTCATTGTGTTCTTCAAAGTAGCAACTTGCAAGTGCTGAGAGTGGGAAGTCTCGCTTCTCCCTCTTGTTTTCATTCCTGCTCTCCTGAGGTCTGATCAAGTTCACTAACCAAGCAGAAAACTACCTGCTTTATTCATTTAGTCTCTCTATTTTAGTTTTTGTTGTCTTGTCTGGATGAAGATGGCACATTAAGGCATGTGATGAATGCTAGAGGTGCTGTAAGTTGTGAGGTGAGGGATAGCGTTCAGCAGGAAAGGGTAGGATGTGGTGGTGGGAACTGGCTGCTTCTTTGTTCTGGGAGGGAGATCCTGTACTGGCTCATTTGGTCTCACAGAACCACTTCCTTTGCCTGACACTGGATTGGAGAAGAGTTAAATAAGGAAAAGCTAAAGTATGTTGTTACAGCTGGAGGATGAGTTTCACAGAGTGAGGTTGCAACCTGATGGTTGGAGCACTGGTATAATCTGGCATTCAGTGGTGCTTAACTTTGTTGCTGATTGTTTGAGAGACCAAGTCATTTTGCTTCTCTTTGCCAGAGCATTTCATCATCTTGTAAGATCCACAAAAAATCTCCAGTGTATAGTCAAAGAAAGTTAACATTACCTAGAAGTTTCCTCTTAAGAGTTAGAGCAACAATTGGCTGATTGTATGTACAACACAGTTATGCTTTAGCAGGGAGCAGAAGACTGTGCTCCCACTGTAGCACATAATTTCTGCCTGATTTGCAAATGACATAGGACAGTCACATAGTTTAATATTGTGGCAAATGATGTGTCCTAAACAAAATACAAATAAATGACTCTTACCTGACTCCCATTACAGAACTGGGGATGAGGCTGTTCTGCAGCTTCACTGTTGCTGGTGACCATCTTTCTCCTTTGCTGTCCTGTTTTTGTCTTCTTTGACATGTACAGTTCTAGTAGTTTAGCTGTAATTCACTGCTGGCAAGGTACCAATTTTATAATTATGTATTATTTGGGTAGAAAGAAATCAAGGTACTTACTTTGAATATGGAAGAATAGAGTTTAGGTTTTCCTGCCAAGGAATATTTGTTGTAGAAATGCTCCTAAACCCATCCCAGTTAATAGCTTGGCGTGTGGAGTCTGTAACAAGGATCTAGAAGGCTGGTCTGAGTTTGTTGTTCAGGCAGAACAGGAATGTGGAGATTTGCCATCTAACCATGGATGGATATCCTGACCCTTGGGCTGTTGTTACATGATGCTTGATCTGCTGGCAAACTGGATGTCCCAGACTGAGCATCAAATGCTCATAGTTACACTTATGCTCAGTGTGGCTTAATAAAGTTCTGTCTCAAGGATGAATTCTGTATTATGACAAGTCCTGGTTTATATTACATCAGAATCTGATGAAATATTGTGGCTTGAAGAGCCAGTACGAGCATACAGTAAAGCCTAGGGAATGCTTTGAAAATACTGGAGTTGGGAATAGTGACTTGAATTTCATTTTCATTTCAGAACAGTTTGCATGTGCTGTATAAGCAGGTGCAGCACTTCTCTGGTTTGGTTTTGGTTATAGTACAAATGAAAACATTGCATTATCTTAAAGGTTACAATGAATGTAACAGATACAGCTATTCTTACGTAATGAAATAGTCCATAAATTTTTTTTTTCTTGGTTTTACAGGATAACTTCTTCAATTCTAGTATTCCTTCTTTGGGTCTACGTAATGTCATATATATCAATGAAACACACACAAGGTAATGTAGCAAGTCTTTCTTTTGCTTTCAGAATTCAGTGTGTTCTGATTTTATGACAGAGAAATCTCTGTTATAGTCAGGACTGAGTTAGTGTATATTGAGGTCATAAAACACAGAAATTTGGTGGTGACTTCAGAAAAGCAATGTACTTGTTAAATCTGTCTGTGAGTATTTGGGAGCTGGGCAAAGTCCTTTGGGGTTACAGACAAGGAGTGTAAGGGTCAAACCTGTTTTCACAAAAAAACCCAGAGCACCTTTAAATCCTTTCTCCCATAGTGCAAATGGCAACATCTGTAGCATAATGCTGACAGGACCTGACCTCTTCCCATGCTCAGATGGCTTCAGGCTGCGTTTTCATTTACTGAGCAGATCTGGCTCACAATTTAGATGTTGACTATTATCACTAATGACAATTAAATCTGAGTATGTCTTGTGACTCCATCTCTTCTCTGCCTCAGTGGCAGAGTGCAACTTCTGACAAATGGGGTATATGATCTAAAAATGAAGATGTGTCTGCGCTATGGAAATCATATCTTGTGTTCTGGGATGAAGATACTGGAATTACACAAAAATATTCTATTCTTTGGAAAGTTAGAAATGCTTGCTAAGTTTTTTTACAGTAATCATTAGCATAAGCAGGTCCAGCAGTGTTTATTGTAGAGTCAGAGCAAACAAAGAGAGGCCAGCGGCCTGAAAGAAATGAGCCAAAGTGTCTGAGTGGAAGAAAGGCAGCATTGTGTGTGCTTGAGATGGAGGAAGCTAATGTTAGAGGCTGTTCTTTATTAAATTTGAATTAATTTTGTTTTTTCTAAGAGTCAAGCTTGTAGTTTAGAATACAGAAAAAATAACAGAAATACTGTGTAACTTCTAAAAAATTATTTTCAAAAGTCTAATGCTTGAGTGGTTTTGAATGGTCAGAGTTACTTGAATTGGGACTATAAAGGCAACAAAATATGGGTCACTGAATTATTCTGAAATAAACGCATTTAGCTCAGAATGTCATTATGGTGTGAAAATTGACAGTTTTAATGAAGCTCTGAGGTCCCATGTGGTTACACAGTCACAGTTTCCTGGCCTTAGGAAGCAAGAAGGGTTCTCTAACTTCAGGCATGATATAACTGTATTGAGACATTATCACAGCCTTTATCTGAGGTATGACTGCCAATTTTAAATCTGTCTGGACTGGTCCATTCTGTGTGGTTTTTGTCTTTCCTCATTGCTAGATGATCAGAAAACAGATTTACTAATTAAACTGCATTGTGTCTAAGCTGTAAAATTAATGTAGAAGCTTTCATACTTTGACAGATCCCTGCAACAGTTGTATGCTCTTCTGATGGTATGTTCACAGTTACCAAAATCATGGTCAGAAATAAGCATATCCTTATCTTTCCTTTCTAGAAAAATCAGTAAGGCTCCCAAACCCCAAAGAGAGTGTGGAAAGAGGAAAAAAAAACAGCAGTTAAAACAGAGTACCAGTCTACTTCTCTGACAAATAGGAAAATTCTTTGTCCTTCAAGACAGTCTGAATATGTGTGTAACCATTACAGGTCACACTGTTCCCATGGCTTGTGCATGTGCACCCATCTTAATTACAGTGCACTTGGGGGCTTTGGCCTTTTGCAGTGCAGAAGTTCCTTCTCATCTTTCCTCGCTGTTTTTAACACATGTATAAATTTACTGAGATGTGGTAGGGAGGTTTAACAGCCAAGATCAGTAACTGGAGTGATGACAAGGGGTGAGACATTGGCGGTGCTCCAGCATGGAAACCACCACGAGCATTGCCACCCACGGTTCAGTTTGGGACGCTCGCTGCAGCAGCAGCTGTGCACTGCACAAGCAGACCTCAGGGCAGGGGTTTTACATAATACTGAAAGCTCTGGTCTCAGGATTGGCCAGAGTTTAGTTTTTTGCCCAGCTGTTAATTCTGCCCTATCACATTGGCTCTGCTGTTTGGGACTCCCAGGTGTTTGGTTTCTGGGATGACTTGTGTAAGTGGTGGCTTGTCCAGTCCTGTGCTGGTGAATGAGGAGGGTGAAGAGAGAAATACTAACAAATACCCACTGCTGGGGACTGGATTTTAGCCCTTCCCATGTCACATGCATCTTCTGTGATGTGTGATGTTCAAAATAATGTTTTCTCAGGCAATTACTACCTCTATGCTCTAGAGAGTAGAAGACAGGGTTAATTTATAAAGAAGAGACTGTCTGCATGAGATAAGTTGCCTTAAACATTGGAGTAGCAAGATTTACTGATTATTTAGTCATTCTGCTCCTGGTAAAACTTTGCTAGGAGAAGGTAGGTAGAAGGCACAAAGGGCTGGGTCTTTAGAAACACTGGAAAGGAAGGAAAGATTACTAAAAGAGTGATTTTAGTTTTGGTGGGTAATGCAAACATATTTTCAAAAGCGTTTGTGAGAGTTTACGCTGCGCTTACGTGAGCAGCTTTCCCAAGAGGACTTGGTGTTCCTTGAAGGAGTTGACAAACCTCTTAGCTGGGCATTTACTTTCCTCAGTGAAACGAGTCACCAAATTGGAAGTCAACACTACTGCCTCTTTTGACCTCGCTGAGCTGGGGAGTCTGTCTGTTCCACTGGACAGACAAAATGTATATGCTGGTTTGTTTGCCTCTTTCCTGTGATATTGTGGATGTTTTAAGGCCAGTATCACCGTGAATTGAAGGGATTCAGACCCCAGTAGTCTCGGATGTCTCGTGCTATGCATGAGTTATTTCATCCATAACGTGAAGATAGTGGCAATTTACTGGAAGATACAGAAGCTTTTAGGCAGCTGTTCATAGAACTTTACTTACTTTTTCTTCTTAATTGTATTTTTAGATGTTTTTAATTCTGTTTTTTTTTTGGCAGCGAAATATTTTGAGGATCACACTGAAATACCCTTCATATTTTTGTAGGTACAGAGGGTGGCTTGCGAGACGTTTTTGTTATGTCCTTTTTGTGCAAGAGAGGGATGTTCATAAGGGTATGTTTGCCAAGAATCTGACAGAAAATGTGCTGAATAACAGCAGGTAAGATGATGCAAAATTAACTTTTCTTTAAATTACTAGTACATTATAATATGACTTAAGAATTTAAAAACTGCAAGTTTTGGAAATTAGACTAGTTAAAGTACTAGAGGATGCAGTGTCTAGCACAGCCTTTCAGGACTGTAGCTTGCAGTTTCTGTTTGAATAGTAAAAGACAGGACTATAAAAATTAAAAGTCTCTAAATGAGTGGTGCATAGTGGGAGAACAGCAGATAGTACACAGAAAAATAAATTTCTACATGAGAGCTCTTCAAACTTCTGTTTATCTAATTCATGTAAATCATTACCACATACTGCAGTCATCAGAAATTGCCAGTGTTTCAGAAATAATAGGGGAGCAGCATTTTGCAGTACCCTGAGTGCACACCAGGACCTTGTGGTAAAAATGGAAAAAGGCTGTAGAACGGAATAGCCACCCTTTTCTTTGTGGAGCTTGTTTTCTGTTTTGTGTGCCTTGTTTTAAATGGCATGTTGAGCCCCTGATTAGCTATTAGGGTGTCAGTTTTCCTTGGACACAAAGAAATTCAACTACATGCCCACTCCTTGAGTCTCCTTTTGCCAGAGGTCATGCACTGCCTGCATTAACATTCCTAACTCTCTTGAATTTTTAATGTTTGAGTCCCATCTGAAGATGACAGTGTTGCTTTTGAAAAGTAAATCAGACTGCATTGTGCCACAGTTATGGTGTGTTAAACCACTTAATCTCTCTTGGGTGTGTTTTAAATGGGGAAAACAGCCCATATAAAATTTTGTTAAACTTATTAAAACTGAGAATTCAAGGGGAACAGCACTGTAGAAGTTCAAAATAGCAACTGCATAAATCTGTCTAATGAGCTAAGTGAAATTTCTGTGGCAGGAAAAAGCAAATATTGACAAAGATGAGATTTCACCTGTTCTCCCTGAATTTTTAACCTTATTAACCATTTTGGAAAATTGGCGGTCACTCAGTATTCATACCTGTGAGCTGTGTACCTGCTGGTTTATGTGGTCACCTTTGAGCCCATTCAACCACCATCTGCCTGTTCAATCAGAGCTTAGAAAACTACTGAATAAAATTTAATGCATTTGGAGTACACAATACTTCAGTGTGGATGCTTTTTATGTTTGCAAGTTGTTCCTGTAGTAATACATGGCTCATTCCCAGCTGTTGTTGTCTATGTCTTGGACTCTTCTGTTTTCAGACTGTCTCATTTATTTTGCTTTTTAATGTTAGAGTCCAGAAGGCCATTCTAGATGAAGCTTCTGAACCAAATGCTCCAGGTAGTTTTGTTCAAACGGATCCTAAAGCTGTCAACAAAGTGAAGAAAAAAGCTAGGAAAATTCTCCAGGAAATGGTAGCAAATGTGTCACCTGCTTTAATCAGGTAAGAAAAATGTCTCATTGATGTTGTCATTGAGTGGAAGGATGGACAGGCTCTTTCCATGTGTAATGCCAACAGAGCTTGTAACACATAATGCAGAAATAATGGTTATTCTAAAAATAATACATTATTCATAAAAATCCCTTTTTTAATATTAGATAATGAAATAGTAGTTATTCTTCATTTTGAGATGCAGCAGAAGCCCTCTGCCTTTCCAAGAGATAATTAATCTTATTACAAAATTAAATGCAAACTTTTTCTTTTCTCCCAAAACCAAGTTGGGTGCTAATGCTCAGACCAGTATTGGCACCATTTGTTTTTTCAGGCTCACGTGGGCAAGAGCAGCTATCTGCAACATCGTAGACTGAAAGATCATTTTTCCAGTAGCTTATTCAATATTGTAAACTGTAGTTATAAATATCTCAGTCTTATTTTAGATAAAATCTTCTACTGTGGTGTCTACATTTACAGCTAAGGATGATTTTGTCTCTCTCATGTTCCTAGTTCACAGCCTTCACTGAGGTTGATAAAGATTGTTGTCATAACTGCAGAGGCTGAAATGTGGCTACTAACCATAGGCAAAAACTTGTTTAGCAATTGGATTTTATAGTAATTTTGTTTGAATGTAAGTTATCAGATACTATGGCTTTGCCTTTAGTCATACAGAAGCAATATAAAACAGAGGCAGAAGTCAATGAAGCTTTTTGAGTTGTGTTTTTCTTCCTTTAGGTTGACTGGCTGGGTTCTGCTGAAGTTGTTTAACAGCTTTTTCTGGAATATTCAGATCCACAGAGGTCAAATAGAAATGGTCAAAGCAGCAACAGAGGTAAGGGGGAGTGGGGAAAAAAATCTCAGGTAGATTTCTGAAGTAGTTTCTATTACTGTTTGCAGCACTTCTCTTTTTATGAGAGTTCTGCCAAGTCTGTATGAAGTGCAATTGTAGGTAGAACGGTCCTGTATCTGTGAAAATTGTTCTGAATTAAATATTACACTCTTTGAGTTGTGTAACTTAAAATACTATGTGAACTCTGGTTTTACCTTTGATTTGGGATCAAATTTTAACTATCAGGCTGAATGATTATCTCAGATAACCTGCATGCAACATAATTTCTGGTTTTTTTGAGCTGAGGCAGACAGTAATATATTAGTAGATCTATTTAGGATTTTTCAGTTTTACCTTGATTTGAAAGAAAAATCCTTAAGAAATAAACTTTTCCTCTTTCTTACTGGCAATCTGTTCCCAGTTCTTCAATATTTATTGAAATTGGTCAAATGAACTCCTAAATTCTACCATTTTCTTTACATTCAAATGATTTGATTCTTTTTTGCAGGATTTACCTTAGAAATACTGATTACATAAATGAAGCAAACAAGTAAAAAAAGGTTCCTCTTATTTTTTCTTGGTTTTTGAATAGAAACCCACTATTCATAAATCCTTGCTAATATCTAATAGAAATACCACTACTTCGGTGACGATGAGGATTTTTCCACATCCCTTTAATTGTTTTATTAGTGTCTCAACACTGTGAGTCTGAAGAAATTGGAATTATTGATCATTGTTAATATAATGCATACAACTGAAAACTACAGTCCATGAAAATTAAGAAGTACAGTTTGCTAAAATGTTCTTTTTGTCACAACTGAATGATGGTAACTAGAAAATAACATCAGATAAGATGATGCCAGCAATCTCAACAATGGATTTAAGAAAAGGAGTAATATTCCATGTTTCTTACCAACTGACTTCTTTCTTTTTTCTTTCTCTCCCCACTATAGATGAATTTGCCTCTTATCTTTTTGCCTGTTCACAAATCCCACATTGACTACCTGCTTCTTACATTCATTCTTTTCTGCCATAACATCAAAGCACCCTACATTGCTGCAGGGAACAACCTCAACATCCCCATCTTCAGGTAATAACCTCTCCTTACTTGAAAAAAACGGAGGT
This sequence comes from Climacteris rufus, assembly GCA_013398175.1. Classification (NCBI taxonomy): domain Eukaryota; kingdom Metazoa; phylum Chordata; class Aves; order Passeriformes; family Climacteridae; genus Climacteris; species Climacteris rufus. Next base: position 429,436 of record VZRZ01005631.1, read on the forward strand.
GGCAGGATCTGACCTGTTGTGCAAAATGTTCAGGTGTAAAATTATCTGAGTATTATTGGACCATCATGTAGAACATGCTTAGAGAGCAAGCATCACAACATCCTTCTGAGAAACTCTGCCATAACCTAAGTAGGATAAGGAAGAATATTCCTTTCTTCTTAGAGTCTCAAAGTGGGTAGGTGACTAAGGAAGGATGAGTGTGGGAAAATGTGTTGTAAATGGACAGCTCTTCATGAAATTTAATGAGCTGGGTAATGGACAGCAACAATACTGGGTGAATAATACTTTGTGGAAAAGTATTCTGCTTGAGTCTGTGTTTAAGTTATATTTCTGGTGGCCGAAGAACCTAAGGTATTCTAGGTAATGTTTTGCCATTGGGACAGAATTTGGGGCTATTTGATATCTAAAAAACCACTGGATATTGCAGGAAATTATGAGGAAAGAAGGGGGATACCTTGACTTCCAGGGTATTTTGCACCATTGGGTGCTGGTCTGTGATAAGCCCTGTAAAAAAAGCATTCAGACACTATAAATTATCAGTTAAAATGGTATTTATTAGGGCCAGCAGTATAAAGAAAGAGTTTAGCATAGAGAATCTAACCTTACTTTAGGCACTGGGAACCCTGAGTTCTGCAGGCCTCTGATCCACACACAGCATGCTGTGCAGACCCTGCCTGCAGAAAGGGGTACCCTCTTCTGGATCTTTGAGCTAGGATAGGATTTTCTTGCAAGAAAACAACTCTATTCATCACTTCTGTCAAGCAGAAGGGGTGTTCTCATGAAACCTTTTTGCTGCAGTGTGAGATAAATGCAGGACCATGCAGGTGGTGTAACTGCTGGTGCCAAGTGGGAGCTGCCTGCAGATTGCTCTGTTGAAATCAGCTGGCTGAGCTGATCCTGCAGCTGAGGGGTGTGTGCAGCACACCATGGGCATGAAGGCCATGCTGCACAGCACAGCTGACTGGGGCCAGCTCAGATTATCTCTTACATGGGTCACCAGCATCTCTGTGTGCAAGAGGCTCCTGCTCACTGGTCTGTCAAGGCAGCAATGGAGCAAGGCAGTGAAGAGAAGGCTGTTCCATAAGTTAAAAAGAGAAATATTTATGTAGTCCCATCACGTGCAAGAAGTGTAACACCGTTTAGTCTTTGAGAATTCCAGTTATTTCAGTCCTTGTCATGTGCTAGGAATTTTGTACTGGGTGTGTAGTAGTTTCCTGCAAACTAAAGTCGATGAGTGCAATCCTTCTTTGTTCTGTAGCACACTGATCCGCAAGCTGGGAGGATTTTTCATCCGTCGCAAGTTGGATCAGAGTCCTGACCGTAAGGATTTCCTGTACAGAGCTTTGCTCTACGTGGTGTGTATTTCTTGTCTTTGTTTCTGGAGGCAGCATTTCAGTTGGGTGGCAAGGGGGGAAATGAGTTCCATCAGTCCAGGGATGGTTTTTATTGCCTTAGGTTTCATGCTGCAGAAAGGGGATTCATTTTTGTATGAAGTTTGAAGTTTGAATTTGTAGAATAAAGAAAATTGTATGCTCAGCCCCTTTGAGGATGAGCAGATTTCCACCTTGCATAATCCTTATTACAGAGTGTGGAGTTAATGCTCTCTGAGTTAACATTTAACTTACAGTTTGTTTCTTTGATGTCTTTTGTTGTGAGTCACAAGTGCACTGACTCAGTTAACACAGTGGAAGTCTCTGTTCATGATGGGTTGATGTAATCCTTTGTGCCATTCTGTATAATAGCTGTATTTACATCTTGGAAGATGGGATGTGCTGAGGAACCAGAAGGAGAGATGAATGCGAATCGACTGGATCAACTGTTGCTAGAGTTGCTCTTTGAACAAATGTCATTATCCTGCTTGTATATTCATGCAAATTCAGTTGGAGATATGTCTGGGTTTGTGTCAGGCATTAATTAATTATTGCACTTTTTTTTTTTCACAAGTGTTCATGCCAACTCATGATCTTCCAATGCTTTTAAAAGGAGATGGTTGCTGGCAATATATTTGAAATGTGAATTTGCCAATATAATTAGATTTTTTTTTCTCTTTTCCAATCTTCCTGTATTCAGCACATAGAAGAATTATTGAGACAGCAGCAGTTTCTAGAAATATTCTTGGAAGGCACTCGATCTCGAAGTGGAAAGACATCTGGAGCTAGAGCAGGTCTTCTGTCTGTGGTGGTGGATGCTCTCTTCTCAAATGCTACTCCTGATGTCCTAATTATACCTGTGGGAATCTCCTATGATCGTATAATTGAAGGTCACTATAACAGTGAACAGCTGGTAAGAGCAATTGAACAACTTGTTTTGCCTGGGGGATTTTCTGCTTATGTGCAGGAAAATGTGTTACATAGTTAAATGTTGTCCTCTGTCACATGTACTTGGAGTTAGTGTTGAACAGCACAGAGCCATGAATCACAAAACCTCGGATGGGGACTGCTGTGGGACAGCTGACATACTTCTAAATGCAAATTCATGACATAACAAGTAATGTGTTCAAGGGAACACATCTATAGAAAAAAGTAGTTCTCTAGATTTACTTGAAGGTATAAGGTGTGTCAAAAGCTTTGGCCTTGCTTTGTCTGCTGTTGCATGCATTTTAATTTTAAACATAACCTTTTAATTGCAAAGTGGGGAAAAAAAAAACAAAACAACCAAACAACCACCTATGTTTTCTAGGGCAAGCCTAAGAAGAATGAAAGTCTTTGGAGTATAGCTAGAGGAGTCTTCAGAATGCTGCGGAAGAATTATGGGTGTGTCAGAGTAGATTTTGCACAACCATTTTCCTTAAAAGTAAGTTTGGTATCTTGAAGATCTTTTTGAAGATTCGACAATTTTGATATTTGAATAGTGGGACACATTTACTTTGATTTTCCTCTTTGTGGGTTATCATCACTAGCCTTATCTGCTGCAGTCCGTTCTGGCAGGACAAAAGTATCCCTGTTTTCATGAATGTGTGAGTCTTTGGACACATTTGTGTTAAGCTGAACTAGTCAGAGTTGATATATTAGTTCTGAAATGGTGTAAGTATTCTTACTGGAGTTCTTTGTTTGTTTAACAAACAATCTTTAAAATGTTCCTTGTACCATGTTGTAATTCTTTATCTTGTAGAGACATTTGGAGTTGAAGTTTTCCAGTTTAAATAATTTAATGGCATGTGCTATTGTTGAGGAAGGCCATTTATCTCACTGGATTTTTTAAATTGCTAAGCAAAGTAGTAGCTATGAAAGTGTCATGGATAATACATCATAAAAATCTGTATGTTTTTTGAAAGTCGTTGTTCATTATTAGTTCACAGTTATTACCTGCACTTCTTCACCATATACTGTTCTGTAGCTTCTCAGGGAATGGGGTGTGTGGCAATATCTGCCTTCACCCTTTAAATTTTCTCTGATCTCTTTGCAGAATCTGCTGCTACTATACTTATCTACATTTCACTTATCTGTATTCTGCCACAGTATACCTTATTTTTAGTGTGACTTTAATAAGATTAACTACTGTAGCAGCAACTTATTAGAACATTATTCAAATTAATTAGGTGTTCTTCTTTCTGCCCTACTTCTCTCAGAAAAAGCAGTAGGTTGGAGAGCTTTGGAGGGCTCAGTTACCACAGCATGAAATTATTGTGACCGGCTGCACTGCATTATAATTAGTGTAGTAGGAAAAGATACTAATTCACTTCCAAAGGAGAAGGCTTGGGCTATTCCTGGTAGGGAGTTAACAGTTCTTTTTGGATCAGCGTAAGGAAAAGAAGGTTATCTGCCCTCTTAATCTAGTGAAATGCTAATTACTGTATACCTTCCCAGCAGCCTCTGTCAGGTCTCATTTGTACCTGTGTTCTTATTGTACTCTAGGAGGGTGATAAATGACATAAATCGTTTAAGTGTGCCCTAGCTCAGGTTTGCAGAAGTGTGACTGTAGTTATGTCACTGCAGCTTTTTCTAAAGCAGATGAGCTTTGGGGGTTAATTTTGTGCATCTGCAATTCTATGAGCACAGGCTTGCAAGCAGAAGAGAGTGTGAAAGAGGCTGTGAAAGTCTTTTAAGCAGCTTTCCTGGGAGGGAACTGTTTTCCTGACCAGCAGGTTAAGTGGCTCTTTAGTTTCCCATTCTTTACAGAAACTGAAGGAACAGAGTGTCCTGAAAACAGAGCAATGTAAATACTAACCTATAAGGAGACCCGTTGGGCTTTTGAGAAATTTGGGATTCAGGAATTCCTAGTATGCAGTACCCTGCCTGCTTCCCGGGGGCTTTAGTTTGTGTCGTGCAGCTGGAGTTTTGTACACTAGCGTTTACCCGTGGAGAGGTTCTCTATCCTGGCATTTGTGGAAAGCAGGAGCAAGCAATAATTACAGTCTCCATGTTGGTTCTGAATGGATGCTAGGCTTTGCTCTCGCTCATGTTAATGAGGCAGTTCTCATTAATTTAATCGTGGCGCAGCTCGTCTCAAAGGAGTTGTTCCCAGCAGGGTGCTGACAGGGGTTGTGTGTTGTTTTCATTGCACTGTTTTTCATGAAGTACAGATTGCTTGCTGTGGGAAGTCTGCTTTTTGCCTAAAATAAAGTCAAAAGTGAATAAGCTGTTGAAAACTTTTAATGTCTCTGACCTTATTACTATTTTTTTAATGTAAGCTATTTTTGATCATGGTTGCATTTTTGAATAATTGCCTTTCTTCTGTAACAGCGTTATCAGTTTAATGCAACAATAAGGTGGAAAAAGTACAAAAAATAAAAAGTCTTTTTTTAACAGGAATATGTAAACAGCCAAAGCCAAAAACCTGTGCCTGCTCCTCTTTCTTTGGAACAAGCTTTGTTACCAGCTATACTTCCATCCAGGTAGACTTTTTTTGGGGGTGTTGTTGAGAGGGAGGGAGGACAGATTGGGATTTGTTTGTTTGCTTATTTTTTTGGTGTTCTGCGTTACATTCCAAGCAGTGCTTGAACTCCCCATGGATAATCTGATTGTGTATAGAAAAATGCAAAACTTAGGCAATTATAACTGTGCAATGTATTACAAGAGTTACATTCTTCTTGATAGGCTCTTTAAATAAACTCAAGGAGACTTTAAATTTTTTTTTAATTTTAGTGACTTCTGTTGGTTTGTTTATAAATTTTATGGAATGACTTAAAAAAAATGATATACTTAATGAAAAATGAAGAAGTTTTTTAAATCTCACAAACATTTCACAACGTTTTTGGAGTAATTCCAAAGCAAATAGGACCTGGGAGTGAGTACTCCTTGTTTTCAAGGAGGTGACTGTCACTCAGAACGGCAAAACTGCTCAAGTGCTAGTTCTGCATTTCTTACATACATACAGGTTTTAGTTGGGGCCTTTGCAAGAGTCATACAAACCTGGTCAGTTGTGTACCTTTAGAAAGTTGTAAGTCCATACAAAGGACCATTTCTAGTTTGTAGAGAGACTGGGCTCTATCTGCCTTTTAGGCAGATTTGTTTTTCTACTGTTGTCTGTATTTGTTGAAGGAAAAAAAGCAATTTGTGTTACAGCAAAGTCATGAATAGAACAAGATTGCAGTTTTTCTTTTGGTACTCTCATCGTGGATTGTTGTTTAGTGTGAAGAAATAGTCTGGAAAAGTTGGTAGAGGTAACATTTTCCTGCCCTCACCAGACTGCAACGGTGTTTTGTGTTGTAGTTCAGTTTGTGTATATAAAAAAAGTCAGTCTAGGTTATTTTACATTTTGATGAAAATCTAAATCTTGTCATGTTAATTTTTATTCTGTATTCAGACCTAATGATGCAGTGGATGAAGGTGCAGAGGCCTCATTGCCCAACTCCAGGGATATCACCAGTGAACCCTTCAGAAGAGAGCTGATATCCAACTTGGCTGAGCACATTTTGTTCAGTAAGTGTTGAAGAGTATCACACAGAGTGGTTTGGATAGGGAGGGACCTTAAAGATCATCTCATTTCAACCTCCCTGCCATGGGCAGGGACTCCTTCCACTAGACCAGGGTGCTATGAGCTACCTGTTTTGTTCTGCTGACTGCATGAATTTCCTGGTTGGTAATGTCATACTTCCTAATTCTCTCCATTCAGGTGATCCTTTCATGACTTCCTATGCTCTCTTGACAGTTCTCCATCCTTTGCCTCCCTTCTTCCTCTTCAGTTTAATAAACTCTATTTTTCTGATGAAGTACAAACTTTTTGTTCTGTTAGTGCACTAAACTTGCTTTAGTTTGAAATGTTTGTCATTTTGATACACTCCTTTCTTATCTCCTCATGTAAGCAGTTATTGGAGTGTCTTAATGGCATCATTTCAGATCATACTCACATGAACTCATCTAGCTGCATGGACCAGTGTCACCAGGTTTTATTGTTTAAGTGGTGTATGCTTCAGTCAGTAGATCTGTGGTTTGTGGTACAAGAGATACACAGAAAACTTAGCTTAGTAAATATTTAAGCTTTATTCAGCCTTCTTAGTTCAAGTTACTTTGATTACTTGAATTTTGTTTCTAGATACACATAATACACTTTGTATTTCATTCAGTAGGTACAGGTCTGTGCCAATATCACTATTATTACTTTAAAATAATGTGTACTCTTTCAGTTGTAATGATCCAAATGTCTCAGGTGCTTAACAAGTTTATTTTGTTTACCTCTAGCTGCTAACAAGTCCTGTGCTGTGATGTCTACCCACATTGTTGCCTGTTTGTTGCTGTACAGACACAGGCAGGTAAGGCTTCTGTGCTGCTTAAATAGCCAAGCATTACTTTGGCCTTGTTAACTTATAAAAAATAAAAGTATGCATTTTACTATTGCCTGATAGTGATAAAAGAAGAAAGATGCATTTAAGTTGAAGTGGATTTCAGGTAGTCTCAGTGCTGGTATTTTAGTTAGCAGTGGATCCTTGAAGACAAGCCATTATTGATGGGATGATAAATGCTCATGTGGAAATAGATCTTTTTAATTCAAAATGTTGTGATTTTTGAAAGATTACATGTGTTTCATGTATTGTATTAAGATTGGTTTTTAGACCTCAAAGCACATCCAGTATTGCATACACTAGAAACTGTTCCATTAATTTTCAAGTTGATTTTGCTGTTCCTTGGTAGTAAAATATTACATCACAATGACAGAATGATACCAAAGTTTACCTGAAGTCTGGTGCATGAGATTTGGAATAATTTTTTTTTATATTACAAGTGTTTTGCATTTTTTCTAAAATTTCTTTTCTCACTAATATGAAGCTTTTATTGCACATAAACCAATAAAAAATTGAAAAATATTGGTCAGATATGTAATCTTTCTTGTGGAGGAAGTACCACCATTCTCATTAGTCTTTCCAATTTCATAAAATAATGAAATCAAAGAAGCTATTTACAATGTGATCTGAAGCCATCTTGACAGAAAACAAGAAAAGGAAGTGCTTGAGGAAAGGCTTTTCCTCATGTTCCAAACCAATGGATCAGTTCTGTTAAGTACAGTATTCCCAGATAACTCATAATTTACTTTATACCATAGGTAATGCAAATGTATCTGACATGTTCTTGAAGAACAGCTCAGGTCTCTGCAGGCTCTGAAATAAACCAAGAAGCAAAATCTTGCATTCCCAGTTGCAGGGCTGTAAAATACAATTACTTGTAATTCAAAGCATGTGGGACTATGTCATCATGACCTCAGTGAAAATCAGTTTTTCTGGTATGACTGTTGTGCTCTGAGTCATTGACAATTAGTGTATTTTTTTTTTTGCTGCATACCTGATTATGTGGATTGCAGATAAACTCCTGTACAGAAAAACTGTTTAACTGTGTGATTCTGTATTTATTTCTAGGGAACTGATCTTTCCAGGCTGGTAGAAGATTTCTTTTCCATGAAGGAGGAGGTCTTAGCCCGTGACTTTGACTTGGGCTTTTCAGGGAACTCTGATGATGTTGTCATGCATGCCATCCACTTGTTGGGGAACTGTGTAAATATCACAAACACAAGCAGAAACAATGAGTTCTTCGTCACTCCCAGCGTAACAATTCCTGCTGTCTTTGAACTCAACTTCTACAGCAATGGAATACTTCATGTGTTCATTAAAGAGGCTGTTATTGGTATGTTTGGGGGTTTACTGAGGAAAGATTCTTGTAACTCATGAAGTCAAAGTATTTGCACAAAAAACTCAGTTGTTTTTCATATTACTACTTTTATATATTTCTTTACTCCCTGCTGCAGTCCACCTGCAGCTTACCTTAAACAGTTTTAAAGTAAACTTGTATTTTGTTTGTATTTTTCCCCTCATCCTTTACCTTTCTTTGGAAGTATTTGTGTATTGGCCACTTCCACATGCAAGGCACTATCAGAATTCTGAGCCAACATGGCAAAACCTGTGCCTTGATGAGCAGTATTTTCATGAGATTTTGTTTTGATCTGACATTATTGGATACAAAATAGTGGTGAATTCTGTCTTCATTCTTGAATGGCGTATGTAGTATTTGACTGCTTTAGGCCCAGAAATAGACAAACAGAAATTTGAAGTTTCCTTTGCTATAAAGCTCTTTGGAAAATTAAGCTTGTGTTTGTTTCTGCTCCAGCCTGCAGCCTTCATGCAATTCAGAGCAGGAGGTACAGAAATGGCACCAGTGGTGCTTCTCCCAGCTTGATCAGTCAAGAACACCTGGTCCGAAAAGCTGCCAGCTTGTGCTACTTGCTTTCTAATGAATTTACTGTATCTTTGGTAAGTAAGTAATTGGATTAATTGCCTAGGTTTCGAATCGTTGTTCAGCTTGTTACTTTAAAATTAATGGCTGCTTTCTTCAAGTGTCACAGCTCTGATGTGTTCACTGTAAGTGCAGTCTGCTGGTGGTGGTTGTCAGTGGATATCACACACTGAGTGCTCCTGCAGGTGCTGCAGTGGGTGATGCTGGGCTGGGCCTGGAGCTTTTCTGCTGGGCTGGCTCTAGGCCTTTCCTGAGAAAGAAAAGCTGCTCTCAGCTTCCCACAACTCTGGGTGGGCTTCTTGATGCCACCTAACAGATTTTGTGTAGCTCATGTCATTAGATCATCAGAGCTGTATTTCCATTCTGCCCAAACTATTTATTTTAATTTTTTTAACAAAAAACACAAGTCTTTAGGAGTACCCAGCTCCTGTGAGTTTGCATAGATGATTGAGATTATGTTGGGAACTAAGGGTCCATATTCTAAAGATGTTCCTTATTTGCATAGGAGTGCAATAGTCATGGTGTGCCACACCCATTACTTAGTGGCAATTTAAAACATGGCCTGACTTCAGTTTTTGTTGTCTTAAAAAACACCTACAAGAGCTGATGTTATCTCATTCTTTAGACACTGCATCCTTTCAATTTTAAGTGCTAGATTTTTTTTTCTTATATGTAGAAGTGATTTAAAATTCTACTGATTCTTGAATTAGTTCTTAAATTTGTACTCATATTTGACTTGTGCATTTTTGCTGAAGCATAAGCCAAATTCAGTATTTTTATCTGGACAGTAATGTTAGCTCATATGGTGGGACTCTTTAGTAATATTATCCTTCAGTTAAAAATTGATTATTATTTTTTTAACTAAGAAAGTACTTCCTAAATGATTATGAATAATGTAAAAGAAATTGTTTTTTTTTTATTCAGTTTCAAAACATATATGAGAATTTCTTAAAAGTGTACTTTCCTCTAAATTCGAAATAAATAACTGTTATGAGTCTCAATTTTAATTTTATGACTATTTAATTCCAGAATTGTTAACTAATTAAAATTTAGTTAGAGGGGAAAATATTTAATGTGGCTTTCCACCAGTGGTAATGCATTTCTTAAAAAAACTTGGACATGTTTTAAATATCCTATTCCATTATAATTTTTTTAATGTCTGCCAGGATAAACATAAGAGTGGTGCATTGGGATTATGCTGATAAAAGTTTAACAACTTGCATAAAAGGAATAATACTGCTGTGTCTAAAACACTCATAGTGAACAGGGAATGATGTTGCTATAATGGGTGTAATGGATTTTTTTCACTGCATTTCTTTTATGTTGTACAGCCTTGCCAGGTGATCTATCAAGTTTGCCATGAATCTGTGGAAAGGCTGATCCAATATGGCATTCTTCTGGTGGCTGAGGTAAAGTGCAGGAGATACTGTGTGAGGAGTACTGGAGGTAGTTCAGGCTTCTTGGTTGGGAGACTTGTTCTGAATGTGTGTTGTTGCTGACAGCTTGTAACAACATGCCCAGCACTGAGACAGCTTCATTCCTCTGTTTGTAAGCATCAGACATTTGGGTGCAGTCGTCCTGTGATGCTTCATGACTCTCTGTGTGTAATTTCATTGTACCAATAAGGCTACTAAGGAAGACACATTTTTGTGCTGTCTTATAAATTGGGGTTTATTTTATTATCAGAGCCCTTTCAATTGTAGCATAGCTACATGGATTTTTACTTTCTCCTCTACAGGAGTCAGGAGTCCAGACCTTTTGTCATTCTTTAAATCCTTTGCATTGATCTCAGAATGACTGTAAAACTCCCAGCTTGCAGTTTCAGGGCTGCAGGGGAGTCACTGTGTGGTGCAACCTGCCAGAGGTGCACAGTGCAAAGAGGAGCAGGGGCAGCTGATTCAGCATATCTTTGCTTCCCAAACTTTTTTTTTGTGCACAACAAACAAACCTTGGCACCCAGGAGGAAGCAATAAAAAAACTCCAGTCTTTTTCAGCAAATGTCTCTTCTCTCTGTTTTTCTCAATGCTGTCTGTAATTGAGTCTCACCTGCTTCCATTAAATATTGGTTAATAAATGGACTGATTAAGTCATATGGGATGATAAAATAAACCTGTTGCTTGCCTGGATTTGATCTTTTTACCTATTTACCACCTTGTCTTTCAAATTTAAGCAGGATGATCAGGAGGATGTTAGCCCCAGTCTTACAGAACAGCAATGGAATAAAAAACTCCCTGAGCCATTATCTTGGAGAAGTGACGAGGAAGATGAAGACAGTGATTTTGGAGAAGAGCAGAGAGATTGCTACCTGAAGGTAATATTTTTCTAAGGCTAATAACACTGAACTCTGTTGTGAGAGATATAAACTAATTTGCTTTTTCAGGACAGGTAATGATAATTTTTTTTGTTTGGATTTTTTTTGTTGGTTTGCAGTGTTAGTCTGTAGTATTTTTTTACAGTCAGTAAAATACCTTTGTCACCTTTCCATGAGGAGGACGATTAAAGGAACATAAAAAAATCTTACAGGGAGATGAAAGAGCAGTGGTTAGTGTCTTGAAAACTGATAAATACTCAAGTACATTGTTTTATTCTTTACTGAGTGCATGCATTCTAAAAGGGCCACATCCAGCTGGTATTTCTATTCAGCCTGTATTTCACTTAATACATTGCTTATGTTGATTTTAAATACATAACTATTTTTTTCAGTGCTGACACAAACACTCTTTAGGATCTCTTGTTAACACTTGAAAACTTCTGTCCATCCCTGTGAATGTATGGCAAGCCTTCTGTTGGCTGCAGAACAACATGATGTCTTTATCTTGGAAAAGTAATAGTACCCTGGAGGAGAAAAAAATAGCATTGATCTGTGGTGTTCACTGCCTGTTTTGTCCCTTGTGATAAAACTCTTTTTTGCTATGCTTACATATTGTGCTGTGCCCCCACACTTGTTTTTGTACAAGTTTTTGTACTTATGTTTTTATTTTGGATGCTGTTTTGCCATGTTCTGTCTTTCAGGTAACTTTTTGTTTCCACTGGCCTCTGTGTCACCGAACCTTTTGTTGCCTTTCCTTGGGTGAGCCAGTCTCAAGAGCACCAGCAGTACATCACTTTCCTGCAGAGGTTATTGGGACCTTTACTGGAGGCATACAGCTCTGCTGTCATCTTTGTGCACAATTTTAGTGGTCCTGTTTTAGAATCTGAATATATTCAGAAGCTACACAGGCACTTAATAAGCAGGACAGAGAGGAATGTTGCTGTGTATGGTATGTTAAACTGGTTTGGGAACTGGCTTTGATGCATTCTGTTTTTCCTACCACAAGGTAGCCCAAGTTGAACTGCAGTTTGTTTATCCCTGGGTTTTCTTTCTTGCAGCTGAGAGTGCTACCTACAGTCATGTGAAAAATGCAGTGAAAGTCTTCAAGGATATTGGAGTAAGTGTTTGGCACTCAGATCTGGTGACTGTTAAGTTTCATTTCAATAATGAGCACAATTTTGACGTTTCAAGGAATCTGTTCAGTGTCAGTTTAAAATCAGTGAATGCATCTGTGGAAATGTGTTGTGAGTTTTGAGCATTTTGGTTTCCTTCAGGCTGAGGGCTGTGAAAGAAAGAGCACAAGCTGCAAAACAGGGCACTTCTTGCCCCTGGGAAGGCCTGTCTGGATGGCTGGGTGACTAGACATTTTTATTCACAGCAAAAGAAGTACCTCTCTTTTACTCCATGTCCCTGTTGGACAATATTGAAAGGCTGAGAGCATGTTCTGTACTCAGTAACAGCTAAATTTAATTCTGGAGTCTACTTAAATCTTTTAAAAAGCATTAGTTATTGAATTTTGGCTTAGCAGTGATTGATGCTCCAGAAGAACCTTGATGCTTGAACCTATTGATGCTTTATACACCTTCAGTGTCCTCCATGAGGCTACAGGTGTTCTTTAAGATAAACATTCAATTTTGTGCTTTACCACTGGTATTTTGAATTTTAAATCACCTATCCAGATTTTGCAAGTGAAGTGGTTTTTTTTGCATCAGAGTGTCATGGCTTCCTGAATGCCAGATAACATAAAGCATTATAACTTTGAAAGTATCAGCATTTAGGCAAAATGTTGCTAGATACGGGTTTTGAAGTCTTTGTATTTAAACTCTGATATATTGAATAATCTAACAGTAGTTGGCCTAGTAAAGGTATATTTCTGTAGACTCTTTAGAGCTATGAAGAAAGCACATATTGAATCTATCATTTTCCAACAGCAGGATAAGCTAGAGTGAAAAGTGGAACTAGATAATGTCTGCTGAGTATCTATTATAGAATAGCATCTGAATTCTTGTTTTCAGAGTACTTATTGCACTTTGAATTCAGATGCCTGTGACTGTGTTTTATCCCTCACTGTTAAGAGTTGGCTGTTTATCATACACTGTACTTATTTCTCTGTTCCTTTCCTTCCATAACACTTGAAGGGCTTCAGCATTGAGTGAATTCTAGTAATACCTAAAGGCATTGCATCTAAGCCTTCAAGAAAGGGGGAAAAAAGGTCTTGTAAATGAGGGCAAGCTTAGTATAGACCATAACATTTTAATGTGGGAAGAAAGGAGACTTCTTCAACATGGTGATACCTACATGTGTTTGTGCTGTGCTTTAGGTTTTCAAGCAGACAAAGCAAAGGAAAGACACCATTTTGGAACTCAGCACTACATTCCTACCTCAGCGCAACAGGCAGAAGCTACTGGAATTTGTCATGAGCTACATGGTGTTATAGACCACACACAGCACCTTTGTCCAGGGACACGAGGACAGCTTTTGAGACTGTGGCAAAGCCTGGGGACATTTGCTAATCCTTCAAAGTGTAAGGTGCCACTGTCTGGGTAAGGCCTTCTCTGACTTGAACTACTGGAAGACAAGTGCCTTCTTACGTGTGCATTTATGGGTTTCTTACAGTCCCAGTCCTGTTGTAATACAGCGATACTCAGATGACACTTTGGATACAAGTAATTAAACATGTTGCAAAAAATAAGATAAATTATTAGAATTAGACCTAAAGAAGGGTGAAGTTTTATCAGTGTTACATTTTAAATATACTTTTAAAGACTGTAACAGATGCACAAGTACACATCAGTGTTCTGTAGCTAACCCTGAGATCTTGAGTTTAGTGGCAACACAGCTTACGGCATAAACAAGTAACTTTCATTCCAATTCAGTTTTATTGTTTTAAATAAATGGTTTAAAAATTTTGCTTAGGCAGGCTATATACTTCATGGATAAAGCCATAGTTTTTCATAAATGTTAACATAAATGCCAAATTTCTAATGAGAATTACAGTTCAGACATCTGAGAACAACGATCATGTAGCAGATGATTGTGAGAAATGTCAGCAGGCACACCTTGCACTATTAGAGCTGTGTAGTGCAGTGGTAAATTGCACTAATCACTGCTGTCAGGAAGAATGTGAGACTAGTGTTCGTGTTTTTATTATGGCATCTGTCATTCAGCCAGATGAAAGTCAGCAGACAGTTGCCTGAATGTGAGTATCTTGTAAAATCTTAGATTATTATTTAATTGAAAAAAAACTACTAAGGTTGGAGGAGGTTTTTTGGTTTTTTTTTTTAATTAATAGGATGTCAGATTTTTTTTTAAGTGGAGTAAAGACTTGATTTGGTGAAATAAGTTTTAATTTTGGCCCTAAAAATTTCAGCAATAACTTCTGCAATTCTTTGGCAACAAGTGTTCATATTGTATTCTGTTGCTGAGCAGACCTAAACTGGCATGAAGTAATACCTCTAGAAACACAGAAAAATAAACAATCTACTTTTGACTGTGATCTAACTGACTTATAAAAGAAATTCATTCATAGGCAAAACTGAATGATGAATAAATTCTGTCCTGTGAAACAGGACTCTGCTCTTGCAATTTGATCCTTTTGCATGGAGGACTTGCACTGTAGATTTCGTCTTCTCTTCATGTGAGGGGAGATTAGATTGCAACCTGTAGTCCTGTATTTTAGTACAGCTGATTTAGCTGAAGCAATAACTTGGTGGTATGTGAAGCTGGTTTGCTTGTGAAATGTGTTTTCCCTCCTTTATGCCTTCTAGATGAGGGAAATCAAACATTTCTATTGCTGCATTGCTTTGCTTGATTCTCACGTCCTGGCCTTGTGAGCAGAAAATCCCCCAAACTTCATCATGTAATCTCTGTTGCTTAACACAAACACTGAAAAGCATACTTGAATCCCAGCACTTGCACTGTTATGCCAGCACAAAACTGATGCACACAATTAGAGTTTGTGGCCAAGGAGCTTGCATTTGTACTGCACATTTGTCGACAAGAATCTTTCTGTAAATTTTTTTATTAAATGCTATTAATATTTGAAACCTGCAGTTTATAGTTTATTAGCATTATACTGTTAGCACTGTGAGATCCATGTGTTTTGTCACTAAACCAGGTGCTCTACAACACTTAAAGAATTTCTGAACCAAAGCTACATTAATATGGATAAACACTGACCCTAGAGTCACTTGTGTTCTTATGTCTTTCTGCTGTCTCAGCAGGACAGTGACTACATCACACATAATTTGTTTTGTGAAGGCTACCAGGTATTTAGAAAACAGTTTCATCTCATACTCTCTGATGTGCACTGTTCATTCACCTGATGAATTCTCCATATGTTTGTTGCTGATGGCTTCCATTTAATATAAAAAAATGTCTAGGTGCTTCTAAATAGCGAGCTCTCATAGTTTACTGCACTTCAGTGAAATCTGAGGTGTACTAACAGCAAAGATTGTACATAAAAAAGATTTTTGAAAATGAAGCAATATGAAGCGAACAAAACTTGAGGCATTTTATTAAGAATGCTTTGCCAGTGGAGGTATTAGTTACCATAAAACCCAGGAATACGGTCACTGGAGTGTTCTGGCTAGGTGTTGCAACTAAGATAATTTATGGCTTACGTTAAAAAAAAATTACATCTGGTTAATAAAAATCAATGAGTGGGTAGGGTAATAATGCATGTGACTACACATTGATGAATACTTATATATGGAGGGGGAGGGGGCACCTCAAATTATTTTGGTTTTGTATGAAAAAAAACCTGCATGTGAGAGATCGGTACAAATCATATGCCACTGGAAGCCTTTGCATTCTGCAGTGTGTATGTATACATGTATATATGCTAGTGTGTATGTTATGACACACAACATCTATGCTTTTCCCTGAAATTAAAGCACAGAATGTAAAATTATCAGGCTGTAACAGTCAAGAACTAAAACCAACACTTGCACTGTATTTACACCTTCAGTGTCTTCTGATTGTATTAACTTCTCATGTTACCTTTGCTGTTAGAATTCCAGGTCGAGTAGATTTCAGTAAAGTTAACCAGTAAAGGAGAAAGGACTGGCCCTGAATTACCACAAATGTATTTTAAGACTTTATAAAGACTTACATGAGTCTTATCATTCTTATGAGCTTAATACTCAGGTGTGCAAATCTTTTTGGGCCAGGGTCTTTCATGATATGAGAAACTTAACCTTTCCGTGTGCATCCTGAAGATCTCCTGTTTTTAGAGTGATGAAAATGTACAATTCCACTTCCCATGTTGCTGCAGCAATCCGTGTTCCCACTAATTGTAGTCTTGGCAGTTTATTTACTTGGTCCGGACACTCGTCGGAGGCAAAGCTGCCTTCTCTTGGCAGCACAGGGCTTTACTCGCCGTCTCTGCTCAGGAACACAGACACGTGCATTCAGCTGCCTGCCTGCTCCTCTGAGAGGGATCCCAAGCACCACGTGGAAGAAGGTTGAGCTGGGAGGTGATGTAAGATACTGTTGCTTTTGTGTTTCTGTGCTAATGAGCCGGGAACTGCTGACTGGAGGATGTTAATGTGTTTTACCTGTTCTGTGTAATGCGTGTCTGGTGTAGAAGCACAGAGGTGTACTGGAGTCATTTTAACAAATTAAACTGTTTGCTAATATGACATTTAACAAGCTCTTCTGGTGTTCTTTTGATTTTTTGTTTGTTTTGTTGCAGTTTTTAAAAGAACTTGTTAAGATAGCTCATTCAATAACTTTGTCCCATTGCAGGTAGTTTCTGAAATTAAACCACAAACAGCTTTCATTGTAGACCTGTCTCTACCAGTATATGTGCTGGAGCATACAGACTTAAAAAGCAGGGTGAGGTGACATCCTGACTCCTGAGCCACTGTTTTGTTGTGGAGTGAAGGTGTCATTTTGCTTCTCTGTTTTCCCATCCCCACAAGGCTCTTGTACATGGAGTTTTTCGGGAGTTCCTCTCTGCTCATGGGGGTGCATGTGTGTCATTCAGGAGCCTGGGATGGCTCTGATGCTGCAGACTTCCCTTCTTGTGGTGATTTCAAGCTGACCTGGAGTGCAATAAGCACCTGTCAGCAATTGTGACAACATCTGGCAAATGTGAATTAATTGGAATGGGGCTTTAATGTAATAAAACCTGCATAAATGATCATTACCTAAATTGAGAAGGAGGGATGGTGCTTCACTCTTCAGGAAAAAAAAGTTATAATCAGCTGATTCTATAAGAGGCCTCTAGCAATGTTCACATGCAAGCAAGGCTCAATTAATTGACAACTCTGGGCTGAAGCAGGAAACTTAAAATTCAATTATTGTCAATAGCTTGAATAAAACCCAATTCTTGTTGGTGATGACCTTATATGTTATTTCTGTAAATGTCTTCCTCTTTCTTAGTCTTTTGAAATCCCAAATGTCAGATAAAACACTTATCTCTGGTTTTTGCTTAATTCAGTTTTTTTATAATAAAAGGCTGTCAGGTTTATTTAGAAGGATCATTGCTTTGAGCTCTCTGCTTTGTTCTTTTATGGTACATCATGTTTTCAGTAGCCCTGTGTTTTCAAGGTAAGATCCACATTGATCTGAGTTGCTGCTTGAAACATTTTTTCAATCTTTATTTATAGATGTTCCTTGTGCTTTGCAGTTGCTGGGTGAGAATTATCATCCATATTTATTCTTCTGTAAGTTGGTCAGCCTCTTAATGTAATTATCCAAAAGTATTACCATAGTTGATGCTGTCCTTAGAATAAGGGACTTTGTGTCTTGTATGAAATGTTCATTGCTGTGTGTTGTGCCAGAGTTCAGGCTTGAGAGACCATAAACCCCCAGAAAACTTTCAGATTTCATCAGTCATAAAGCACTGATAGTTACAGAAACAATATCTGTTTAATTAATTACTGTGTAACAATTATGCAAATACTTTTGTATGTAATTATGCAATGCAAAATTTCAGTGAAAGATGCACAGCATAATTGCTATGAGGAACTTGCATTAAAAGGTTGTTCTCCAGCCTAATAATAATGTTGGTTCTTAAACTGACAGTATTTGCAATGTCTTGGTCTCAAATGTTTTCCAGAGCAATGGTCCCTGACAGGTGAGGAAACCCAGACACAGAGACGAGATGATGTGTCAAAGGCCATGCAAGGGTTCAGTGACATCTCTGAACTTCATTTACATGTCACTTCTGATGCTATCTTCTGTTTTCATAAGCAAGTGACAGTAATTTGAGGAAAGCTGCAAGTGTATATGTATGAAGTGGATTTTCTCCTCTCTTTTGAACACAATTCACAGAACGGAGGAATTGCAGAATGGAAGAATTGCTATTAGGAGTGGACACAATTCTACATCTGTTCTGAGTCTTGTTTGTTCAGCAGCTTTGTTGTGACTGGGGGAATGGGAGAGATTTTGCTCTTTGTACGTGTAGGTAATGATCTGGGAAAGCCAGGTAGTACAGTGGGGGTCATCATGATCCCAGTGCTAATGATTTTTGAAAGATCTGAAGGCAAAAAGAAGGTGGCAATGCAACCAGGGTAGTACAATGTATCACATCTGAGAAAAGACAAAGCCACGTACAGGCACAGGAGAGGAAATAAAACAGCTGTGTAGCAATTCTGCAGAGAGAACTCCACTTTACTGAAAGACCACAAGCAGAGCATGGCTCAGAAGTGTCATGCAATGATATCCTTACACCTGCAAATGAATGACAAACACAGGGCAAAACTTTCCAGTCCGTAAGGTCTCAGCTGGGATACCATGTTCTGTTTGAGGAGTTCTGTTTGGAGGATGCTGCGGGCAAGATGGAAGGGGAAAAAGTTTGTGTCTTCTCCAGTTTGTGGAGGAGAAGAATCTGGATTATTTCCTGGCTGTGGGAGTACCCAGACTGGATAAAAGTAGTGAATTTAGTTTCCAGTTGCAATGAAAGGTATCAGGTTAGATAATGCAAAATCTTCTTATTGTGAGGAAAGAAAAGTGCTGAGAAAGGTGGCCTGCCCTGGTAGGGCTGATGTTTCCTTTTTCTGGGAAACATTGGGTCCTTATCCCTGATAATTTAGACCATGGCTGGACCTTGCTCTGTAGTGGTGAACAGAACAGACGGAAGGTGAAGCTCTGCCCTCCTGGTTTGGGTGTCTTTTCTGGGCAAAGTGGAAATGGGTTTGAGCAGAAATAGCTTGGTCAGGCTGCTTTGATTGGTGGTCTGGCTGACTTTGTGCCTCAGATCAGGAGCAGCTGAAGTATAAAGTATAATTCTTGTTCCTGTAGTCATTGGGGAATAAAATATGTGAGGGCTTTATCAAGGTTGTTCTGTAAAAATGTTTGCTTAGCATCGCTGCTGGTCAAAAAGCAGATGGAGTGCCAGCAGAGAGCAGGAAAGGACTGGGGAAGAAACCAGCCCTCACTGTGGCTCTGCATTGTCTTACTGTGTTTTGTGAGGATTTTCATAGACAGATGTGTAGGAGTCTCCTACCTTTGCCAGCAGTAAAATCCCTGGTGACTGGAAAAGGGATGGGGAATCCTGGCCCTGGCATTTTTGTCTTCCAGATTGTTCCTGACAGATTACAATAATAAATTACAAATTAACTCTGTAATCTGTTAACAGTTTACAGTTTAACTCTGGCATTGCTTTGGCAATAGTGAAATCCAAGTGACATTTCCTGAGCTTTGGGTTTACTGCTGGCTTGACTATTGCATTATCTCAGGAGTTCAGGCTCCAGTCATTGTATCTTCCCAAAGAAAACATTTATAAATGCCACAGAACTGACAGTGGCACTATTTTAGCATAATGCATTTTCATTGGAAGGGTTTCCAGGGTTCCCCCAAAAGTACTTAAGCAACCTCTTTGAGAGAGCTCTATCCTGTGTGAGGGCTGCTGTGTAATTTGTATCTGGGATGGCTTGTTCACTGCTCACTGTGGTGTCTGTAAAACCAATGTCACACCTTTGATTTGTTGTCCCTGTTCAGAAGGGGCTAAGAAGGGCTGGTGGATTGGTTTTGTTCTCCAGGTACACATTTTGCATATCTGTGGAAAGTTTCACAGGCTCATCTTATGGCAGTGTTAATGTATGTGTATTTTAAATTTAGCTGAAGCTTAATTTTAGCTGTGGTGTTCAGATCTTTTTAAATCAGGCTTCCTCTTGTCTCTGCAGGATGGAGAAGGCCAATTAAACAACTACCTGTCGGAAAGCTGTTACAGCTTTTTCTATGTTGATATTTCCCCTTCATTAAACTTAATTATCATAGTTCAGCTCTTTCCCTGCAAATTTCTCCCTTTGTCTCACTGGCTGTCTGGCCAGCCTCCAGTTTCCTCAATTTCTCCTTGAAAAAAAAAAATTAACCACCCCAAAATGTAATCATTGCATGCAATAAAATGAATGTTCCCTTTTCTGGGAGATGAGGAAGTTTAGACACGTGTTTACATTTTTGTAGTAGTTAGATATAATGTGAATTAATTCCTGTGCTGGGTTTTAAAACTCGTCCATTATTCCCTCAAAGCTGCAGATTCTGTCCCTTTTACCACGGAATGTTTCTTTTTTTCCAAGAGTGTAGGAAAATTGGTTTAGATATTAGGAGAATTCCATCCCTTTACCAGCTGTAATCATTAACCCAAGCTGTAGTTTATGCAAATCTGAAGAAAGAAGCACAGAAATACTAGAAGCTGGTATTTCTGGATATACTCCAGAGAGTTGGGAGAGCAAACCAGGGCAGGAGGTTGTGTGTGTGTTTTTGTCTTCTAATTGGTTTATATGAAGTTATCCCTTTGTCGATGCAGAAGGCAGTAAAAATGAAAAATGTTGGAATCAGTGACATGTAGTTAATTTTCTGAACTAAGTAAATTAAGTACAAATTGGTTATTAATAATTCAAAGCAAAATGCTAGATAAGAAATTGGAGAAGCTTGTCTATCATTTTAAACCATTAAAAGATTAGTCTGAGCATGGCAGTCCAAGGCTCCCTTATCTCTTATTAAAGCCTCACTTCTT
This sequence comes from Climacteris rufus, assembly GCA_013398175.1. Classification (NCBI taxonomy): domain Eukaryota; kingdom Metazoa; phylum Chordata; class Aves; order Passeriformes; family Climacteridae; genus Climacteris; species Climacteris rufus. The sequence goes on from VZRZ01005631.1 coordinate 450,374, forward strand.
CATTTATTAAAGAATCAGATCTAAATGATGCAGCAGGCCTGACACTGCTGTTGTAGTAGCCTGGTGTGTTGTGGCCTGCTGCAGACTCAGCATAAGCTGGAAGGTGGGTTTGCTGCAGGAAATTGTGGGTATGTGGGACCACCTGGAGATAACTGGCACAGTGAGAGTCCTGGTCCAGCTAGCTCAGGGTAATTCTCTTTAATACAAAAAATTCAGTTCTCCCTGTTGTTGCTGTGTGACTACAGCAATGTCATATGTCCACCCTGGGACAGTTTTCTCCAGCTCATTCTCACACAAGGGGTTAACCAGAAGCTTGGCTGCTCACTGCTGTGTAAACAACATAAGGGTTCTGTTTAAATTTCCTGAGAAAACACTCTTTCCCTACTGTTTGCCTGCTTTAGCATTCAGGCTGTACTTGTACTGAGTTGTGTCTCAGGTCTAGTACAGTTACAATAAAATGAAATAAAATCAGACTTTCCAAAGCAGATGTGTAGTTGCCACGTAAGTCCATGGGCAGAAAAATGCCGCGATGGCTGGAAAACAGGGGATTAAGGAGCTTGGTCCAGTATTTCATAGTTTTTTCCTTGTTCATAGCAAAACAGAGAGGAGCTGAGCTCCATCCCCACTGTGTCCAGCAGATGGTGGTGGAGTTTCATCTACAGCTGCGATTCCCACTGAGGGCCCGGACACCACCATTCCCAAACCTCAGCCCCGCATTGTCCCTTAGGAAAAAAACATCATTTCCTTGGCAGAAGGTGCAATTTCTGCTAGACATGGAAAGTACTTAGTTTGGAGTTGGTTTTATCTGCTGCTGTGATTGATTTTTAGAGTTGCAGGAGTCAGTCTGACACCTGAAACAAACAGCACCACCTTGAAAGACCATGTGCTGTTTACTCTGCTTCAAGGGAAAATGTGCATTGGGAGAGAAGCTCTTCACCCATCTCCTTCCCGCACCCTCTGGTCCAGACAGGCATTTCAAAGAAACAAAGCCAGCACTCCCAGTCCAGACCTGAGCATGCCTCAAGTTTGGAAGGATCTCAGATGCAAGACCAGAGTGCTGGGTTGAAGATCCATATCAGACACACTCTCCCGTGCAAACCAATGCCCTTTACAGCTGTGGGAGGCAGAGAACTGGATCTTCTGCAAGGTAGGTGGAAAGGAGAGGGACTGGCAGGGCTGCCAGCTCAGCTTATCCCCCTTTAGGTGTAAACCTTCCTCTTATGCTGCAGGGCAGCTCCAAGACTTTGGCTGGGTGTGGGTACAAGGTGTTATCACAGTATCACATCATCTTCCTAAATATTCTGCAAAGCACTACAAGCAATAATTTAATTTTAAAATATTCTGCAGGCTTTTCCTTGTGAAGATAACCTTGATCTCAAGTAGTCCAGAAAGGAGAGTCATTAAAACACCAGGGATCATGCTAATTCATCTGCACACAGTGATTTTTTAATAAAAAACACTCCTGATTGCCCCTGTAGTGCAAAGCAGATTTGAACCTGCCCTCAATAAAAACTGAAGAGTCCCCTGTGTTTAAGAAATTCTGCAGGGTAGGGGGGACAGTTCACTGCTGCACAGCTCGTGGGTGTGGGGCTGGACAGGAGATGGCCAGGGCTCTGCTGAGCATCTTTGTCCCCGTGTCCAGTGGATTTGTGGAGCTCAGGAGATGTCACTCATATGCATTTCTTGACAAGAGTGTTGATCCCAACAAATCCTGCTCTTTCCCCTTCCCTCTCGCAGTTTCTCATCAGTTTCTTTCCCATGCCCATGTCCCCTGTTCCTAGACAACTGGTTCAAGGCTTTGCTGGGAGCAGAGCTGGATGAAATTTTGCACCTTCAGCTCCTCCATCCCTTTTTCTCTAGGGATTATTTTTCAGGCACATCAAAGTCCCAGCCCAGGTCCCTCCAAAGCACCACTGGTCACTGTCAGCACCGTGAGGGGATCCAAACTGGTAACAGGAACAAATGATGCAGAGAGGTTGAAAGGAAGTCAGGAATACCTCACAGAGGTATTTTTAAGGTCTCTTCCCCTTAAGACTTTCAGTTTCTGTGGCAATTCAAGCAATTTCTAGATAGCCCAAAAAGCAAGGTGTGGGGAATAAAGCAACAATGACAGAATCCTTCAGTCCCTTTGCTCCTTCCAGATGCTGTGCAGTACTGAGCTCACAGCTGGGCCTGGATCTGAGAAAAGAGCACTTGCCTTAGAGTTGGTTTAAAAGTGAGAAGGAGCATGGTTCTAGCTGCCAATCCTGAAATTATAAATCAAAAGGCATGCTTTGAACTGGAAGAGTGTGTGTTTTACTTCTTGTTCTTGTCCTCTGCACCCTGGGCTGCTGGCAGGTTTAGTAGCAATACTACTGTTATTACTCTGCCACATAACCTTTGGGATCAGAATTTGGTGGTTCCTGTACTCAAAATGACAAGCAATCAATTCCTCTGTCTTAACCTGCTTGTAACAGAAGTGGTCACTCTGGCACAAGTCAAACTCTGAAAGGATTTCTTCCATGTCTGAAATATTAACTAATCCAGCCTGGAGGAGATTTAGGGATCTAATGCAGCCAGTGGAGGGCAGCTATAAAGCTCATAACTGCCCTTGCATAACTTATCTGACCCAAAGCTATCCACTTCAGGCCTGTCTTGTTGCAGTACACATTACCCTTTCTCTTTCCTGTGTTCTCTGTTCTTCTCACTCCATTACTCTCGGATCCAGCAAATTTGTGAGCATCCAAGATGCTCCCTCAGCTCAGTGGTAACTCCAGCTTGGAAAAAATGACTGCTTGTCTCCCATGTCCAAGCATCTGCCAGCAGCAGAGAGGGGTGGCTGGTGAGACCAGTTACCAACAGCAGGGCAATACTGGTGGTGAGGTAGGCAGGGGTCTTAGCAGATGGACACCCTGCTTTTGTAGGCACAGCAGAAAAAGAGTGTCCTGGGGAGGCACACAGAAGAGGACAAGAGGAAGGACTTGATGGTCTGTGAAAACCAACTCATGAAAGCAATCAGTGAAGACATCTCTGACAGTGCCCAGTGCTGAAACAGCCCAGCTCTGGACCAGAAACACACTGGAGTTGGCACCAGGGGAGGAAAGTGAAGGCGAGATAGGCCCACGAGTGCCATCAGTGTGCTGCCAAGGCATCGTGGTTCGGGAGCTTGGTCCCAGTGATCCTTGGCTTGATGCAAAGCAGGGACAAGATCATTTGAATGTCTGCAGGAAGCAGTTGAAGGCATCTGTGTGTTAAGAAATAAGACAACTTCCACCTTTCCATGTCAGAAGCAGCTGCATGGCACCCCTTGGCCCCTCATGAGGGGCAGGAGCAGTGTTTGGATCAAGGAACAGCCGGAGGCTGTGGGGACAGCGGCCACATCCTAAGGAGTCCTGAGGAGCCCCAGGAAGCTTTTCCTGAGGGGCTGGAGGATGTGAGCACAGACTGCTGTGGAGCCAGATTGCCTCAGATTACTTGCTGAATATACCATTAAATCATCCCACATTAGACAAATCTGTGCACTTGATGATTTCCCTTTTTCGGCACAGCTGAGTGGAGATGCAAACACACACCACGCGCTCTCTTTCTCTATAATTTTCCTCTGCATGGTAGATGCGTCCTGAAAAATAAACACGCATGTTTCCCTGTGGGCTCTGATGTTTCTCTGACTGGTGCTTATGTTTGGCAGCTGTAACACATCCCTTCCAGTCCGGTGCCTTTGCTGTTGTCACTGTGATCCCCATTGCATCTCTCTGGTACTGCCCTGCAGCAGGGTGGGACTGTATCCACTCTTCTCCAGCCTCAGTCAAACAGTGTTTTACTGCTTTGCTGGCACCAAGAGCCATTTGCAAGTGAGGCATAGGTAGAAGCCTGACATCATTGAGAGGCCTCTAGAGCCTCAGTCTGCTCTGAGCTGCTTGCGGCTGTGCTTGGCAATTTTAAGAAATGAGGTTCTTCAGACAGCTGGGGTGTCTGTCTTTTTTCCAGGCAATTTCAACCAATTTGCACAAGCCAGAGTGATTGCAGATGTTCTAACAAGCTCTCCTGCCATCACAAGGCAGTTCAGCTCAGTCACCCTTTCCGGGTGCAGCAGCTGGATGGATGAATTGCCCACACTGAGCGGCCCCAGAGCTCTCGGATCAGCTCTGCCTGTACCACCCTGTGCCCATGGCAGATGTGCAATGAGGTGGTGGTTAGAGGAGACAGGACACATCCACAGGAAGCAACATTTCATTGGGTTTGCTGTCTGTGGGCTACCATCCTTTACAAGTATAAGTAGGTTATCCTCTCTTTTTAAATTCCCTGTGTTACTGACTTCTGGGCATTGACTGTTTCCACACAGCCCATAGGGGACACAATTGCTGTTGGAAAATGAAGGGGAAAAATGAGTCTTTAATTTGACCTGCAACATCAGAGAATTTGAAAAATTGTGAGTGTTTTTATAGAGCTTTTATATCATCACCCTTTTCAACTGAGCATCCTGAATGCTTTATAAATATTAATTAAGTCTCATGTGGCTCCTCTGAATTACGTAAAGACAGAATTGCCTCATCCATCAGAAGAGAGGATTCAGAAACTGCTTAACAATCTGAGACACCATTAAATGACACCAGATCAGTGAATAAGAACATAACACCCACCTGAAACTTCCGGACAAGAACAAAAACAAAGCAGCTGCACTATATCCTTCCACCCTTGTCAAAAAGTAGTGTTGGACCATGAAGGACTACACAAAAACCTCTCTTCCTCCTCTTCTTCTGTCTCTCCTTTTGCTTTGTGGAAAAATCTTGTCTCCCTGGTTAAACTTTATCTAAGATTAGGATTTCATTCAGAAAGGAAGCAACCCAAAGGGAAAATGCTCATAAAATCCTCATCCTCTCTTCCAGTCCTAGCACATTATTGATGGCTGACAGACGTTGACACCAGGAACTGCTGGAAGGGAGGGCTGGTCCAGGAGGATGGAAATGCTGGGATAGTGCAGGAGTTGAGGGAACTCCACGGAGCAGCGTTGAGGTGGGAGCAGGATGGTGAAGCCAGGCAGAATGTGTAAACCTCCTTAGACAGCAGAACAGAGGGGTTTAAAGGACTGTCAATGTAGTGATATCCATATGCACAGGGTGCTGCTTGTTTGGGAAGGAATTTCAAGATTATTCCCAGTCATCAGAATCAAAGAGGTGAGTTAAGAGCCAACTGCAGGCCAATTACACACCATGTGTTAGATAAATTACTTACCACACCCCACTGAAGAATCTGGGTTTGGACTACAGGTAATTTCAAAATTTAACTCATAGTAGAGGCTGGTACTTAATGAGTTCAGAGAGGCATCAGATATTTATTCAAATTTCTCATCTCCTACTGCAATTATTCTCTCTCTTTCAAATGCCTGAGAAAGGTACTGGATTGTTTCTCCAGCTGGGCTTCTCCACATGTGTCTTCCAAAGCCACTCTGGATCAATGGTTTCTAAGAAGACAACAACAGACCAGGATAAAAGTAAAGTACAGAGTAAAAAAAATTGTGTTGGAAAATTCAGGGATTTCTTTTTTTTTTAGTATACCAGATACACCAAGGCAATCTTGAAATGTTCTAAAATTTCAGTGAGTGCAGAGGCAACAGACACAAGCTGCAATAAGGGAAATCCCTACCAGATATCAGGGGAAAAAAACCCCAGTGAGGGCAGGGAAATCCTGCAGCAAGGGCACAGCAAGGCTGGTGAATCTCTGCCCATGGAGGAGTCAAACATCAGACTGAACAAGGTGCTGAGCAGCCTGTCCTAAGCTGGCCCTGTGTTGAGGCAGGGTGGGTGGTGTTGGACTGCCTGACTTCCAGAAGTTCTTCTCAACCACAATGATTCCATTATTTTGCTCCTGTTGGGAACCAGAGCAGACCTGTGACATCTCTATTTTTTAGTTCTCCAGGCCATACTGAGACAAATTAACAGACACAGACAGCCTTTGAGACACTTAACTGTGTGTTGCTGTGAGAATTATGATCATTGTAAGGTCATGATTGCTCTGCTTTTTTAAAAATGTAGAAGTGGAACCAGTTTTCTTATTTTACTCCTTTCTTTAGTACATATGAAGTCACCCCTGCTGAGTTTTAATTTATTATTAATTTTCTGGCTTTGCTTCCTGTAGAACTTCTTTTGAAGAGCCCTTGTAAAGAATTGCATGGACTTTGAATGGAAATGAGAAGTAATTCAAGACATAGATCTGCTAATCCTGAGAGCCTCAGTGTCACTCTTCCTACACATTGGTAAAATATGCAAAGTTACAGCATGGCTGCAATGAATCTGTGGTTAGCTCATGCAAGGCATAATATATGAAGACTGATGATGGAGGAAGGAGGTGAAAGGGAATTTTTAAAAATTATTTAAATGGTCCCAGTCAATGAATTCTCTGTCTTCTCATCATCTCATAATGATAATTCAATCATGATTGTCTCTGTGAAACAAGAAGATTGACACTACTTTAATGTATTTCATTTTACAGCAGCTGTTTTCCTACACAATATTTTTAAAGGAAAACTAATAATAACTGATTAAGTAAATAAAAAATAAGTTAATTATTGGGTAGGTTCCTCCGTCTTCCTCCTCTATAGGGTCTGTATGCCTTAGGAAGGTTTTTTGTTGTTTGAGGTTTCTCTTAATTTTTTACTTTTTAAAGTAATGCTACATAATTAGCATATCTCCAAACACAAATCTTGCCTTTTCAGTCAGGAAAAAAAGGAGTATGTCAGTACATTACAAAGGAACAAATGGTAAAACCAGAGTGCTGGGAGTGGCTCAGTAGGGTTATATCTTTATCCTCATCCAAAGGAGTTTGTCAAGAGCACTATTAATTTCCAGTGACATGAAGGAGGATTTCAGCAGTGACTTGCCATTTGTCTTTGTTGCAATTCATGGTTTTGCTTCTAGGTAAAATAACAGAAAACACAGACATACAGTACCCTGGAAATTCTTTCTTTTCATTTCTTTCCCCTCTTTGTTTCTAACATTTTGAGCTTCATTTATAGTTAACAATGTGTCAGCACTGTCATTAAAAACCTCTGGTTCTGTTTTTATATTTATGAACTGTAAAAATATTTGCTTCAGGCTCCAAATTTGGTTTTTTGCTCATGACATACTGTAAAACATTTCACGAATTCATAAAAATATGTTAGACTCTGCTCCAGCTCTTGGATTCAGTCTCTTGAATCTCTATCACAAAACTTTACTAAATGTGTTCATAATACACTTTCATTAGTGAATTTCTTACAGAACCTATTATAAAATTGTTACCAGAGTTTCCTTATAGCTTTGTTTCTTCTTATCACAAATGAAAAAGCAAGCTTGCTGTTTCTGCTGTTTTAGAAATTAAATCTTGACTCAAATCAACACTCTCTTTGACTCTCAGGAAGGTTGTCACATACTTGCATGCTTGCACCACTCTCACATTTCCCTCACTTCAATCTCCACACTCCACTTGTTTTAAATAGTTCCAGAAGGATTTTGAGTGGCATGGGCAGGCTGGCAGGGATCCTCACACAGTGTTACTGTACCTACAAAACATCCCTGGGGAGGATTTTAATTCTGCAGAGTGGTTGAGGGAATTAGGTTTCCAGAAGGGGAGAACTCAGGATTTTCATTTGCTCAGCAGAGCTGAATAAAGCAAATTATTCGTGATGTTGTAGAGTTAATAAACACAACTCTTAACATGACTCTTTAGTTTCTGTAGAGTATCAAAATGCAGGATTTGTCCTGCTGGAAGAAAACCCTGTCTGTGTCATTCTGCCCCTGACAGCAGCCTGGGGTGTGGGCAAAGACAAAAGTCAAAAAACCCCACAGTTAAATAACTCACCTTGAAAATGAATTTTATTCCCAGATCTCCAGGTTTGTGGCTGAGAACACAGGCTGAAATGCAGGATAGCTTTTATTGTGTGATCTTCTGTATCCCTCAGTGGTGCAGCATCAATGAGTTTTTTTTTCAAAGGCTCATTAGTATTTTCGTGAATTGCTCCTGCAAACTGTCATGCATTTCCTCCCACCAGCTTGCAGTGGGTTTCCAATTCACATTAACTAGATTATCTCTTTCCTTTCATAAAGATATGTGCAGGAGAGCTCTATTTCCATATGCCACTTGATATTTTACCACTGTAACTCCCCCTCCTCTCTTTTAACTGCTATTCCTGCTCTGTAGCAGATCCTTCGGATTAGATGCTGGGGAGTCCACCAGTGAATGTGAGAGATCTTTAGTATGGAATAGTCCTTTTGGTGGTCTATATAGACGTGAAGTTTACTGTTCATTGTTTCTGATACTGAAATACATTGTAAAGTTTATTGTTTTTTATAGTCAAGTCTTTTCACAGGCTGCCTTCAAGCTGAGGGGCACAAGGTCACATACTGTTCCAGAATAATTTTTCCTGCCACAGGATAATTTTAAGCAAATGGCAGTACTATACCTCACTTCTGCAACAGAGAGGGATATAAGTAATGACTTAAAGGCAGTGAGACTCAGCCAATCAAAGAAAACATAGCAGGAATTAGCTCTTGCTCCACGGTGAGATTTGGGTAGCATGGACATGCCCTGCATGTGATATCTCTGTGTGTGTGGGAACAGAGTCCCTCCTAGCCCCTCCTTGGCAGGGTGTGCTCTCACCCCAAAAACTTGGGCCTTTATTTTCATAAAGCTGCTGCCAGATTTGGGGAAGGAATTAGGACTTTCAATATTAGGACTTTTCTTTCAAAAACCAAAGTTTGAAGTCAAAAACACGTTGTTGTTTCATCCTTTTACTTCCCTCTGTCCTATCAACTGCAGAAGTGCCTGTTCTCCTTCCCAAGGGCAGATTGTCAGTGCAGATTGCAGGTTTCAATCTCTGCCCAGTGCCAGGCCACAGCACTGTGAGTGCATCCCTCCTACTGATCTTAATACTGTCCTAAAAGCCTAAAAGAGATTTTTCTCCCTATTCGTTCAGAAATTAGGCACTTGGGTTACCTCCTTGGCTCAACCACTGAACTGACATGTTCAATGACTGTAACTGTTCATGAAGAGAACTCTGAAAACCACCCAGGACATGGGAGCAACCTTGAATCTTGTCTCCTGAGAAAGATCTTGTGTGGCAGAAATATGGAGTTTCTTCTTTTCTGTAATAAGTCCCTGTTTAGAAGTTTTATGAAGAAAGGAATTGTATATCTTTCTTTCAATAATGATCATGTATGAAACTGTCTGAAAGCAGCAAGGGAAATAACCCTGAAAGACATGGGAGCAGATTTCTTGTCACCTGGATAAGGAAGATAAGAGGAGGTGAGGTTACTGTCTTTGCACAGCCTGTCTGCTAAGGTTAACAAACCCTTCAAACAACATCCCAAGTTTGCTGTCCTGTAGAACCATACAAATCACCTAATTGAATCCTGTGTAAGCTGTGTCCCCTAGCAAGGCTCTTGTGATTGCTGCCATCAATAATGTGCCCTATCCCTGCAGGTAGAGGAAAAATTGCCCTGGAGAGGAACCACAGGGTTGGGAGGGAGGTACGGCACTGCTGAACAGAGCGTTGTACTTCAGACTTGTTTCTGCAGAGCAGTAATGCAGGAGCCCTCCAGTGAGTCTCTATAGTGTGCCAGACTACACAGTCGTTCAGAAGGACCTGTGCTATGCAGGAGTTGTCTCTCTGCATCTGCAATGGGAATTGACAAAAGTAAACTCCTGTAAAATCTCTTATGGCTGACCTGGCAGCTCCATGGCAAATGATGCTTACCTGGCTAATCCCCATCTTTAGAACAAACTGAAATAAAATCTGGGGCTTGAATGCTTGTGCTCCTTGAATCATCAGGATAAACATCTGAAGTTTGTGGTGGTGCCTTGGGTGCAGCAGTAATAAAACGTGTAGGAGCTTGTGCTGCCATTTGTTTCATTTCTAGTAGCACTTTACGTGGTAGAAGCAAGCACAGAGAGAGAATGGCCAAAAGTGATAAACTGCTGTGTCAGAGAGTCAGTAAACCTTAGCCACAGAGTCCTTCTGCTTGTCATAAGCAAGTGATTTAAACCTTTTATGCCTTAGCTTCTGCCAGCACATTTTGCAGAGATTGTCTTCCTTCACCCCTCCTTGCAGATGTCACCTGCAATGGAGAGCTCAGAAATGATACAAAAATCACCTCTACAAAGAGGGGACAGGACTAAGAAGAAACCACAAAGAAAATTCATTAACTTGTTGCTTGTAGTAATAAGATCTCTTCAGCAAGAGCTGCAAATCAGTACTTTCACCGTGGCATCTCTTACCAAAAGCTTTCCTTTAAAGGAAATCTTAGACATGAAAATGAGGGTAAAATCCTTGTTGGTCCCTAAGGTTTTGGAGCATTCAGCTCCTTCTACAATTAATGGAATTTGTGCCTGTAAATGCCTTATGTGGCTTTGAACATCCTGCTTGACTAATATTTAAATTGCTGGAGCTCATCACAAACTCCCGGGGGTGAGCACTGGCAGGGCCTCCCGGGAGCTGAGAATTCCTGCAGCCGGCAAGAGAGGATGTGCTCCTTCATATGGATGTGAAATGCTTTTCTTTCAGAGCTGCAAAGCCACAGCTTTGCACAGCCACAGATCTTCAATGGCACCTTCAAATCTTCAATTTCATGTCTTCATATGTTCCAGAAGTCTTCAATTAATTAATTAGGCAATTATCTTTTAATAGCTCTTTGCTGCTGCTCTGGGCTATGGATGTCCCTTTGGTTGGCTACTACATGACTTTATTCAAGGATCAAACATTTTACTTTTAACTTTAGTGGTGCTTATAAACCTTCTTCACTCCATGCCCACCTTGTCTGCACTGCTGGCAGAGTCCACACCAAGCAAAAAGGGGTGTTCATGCTAGTAAATGTGATCTGCAAGGTCTGGTTCCAGCTGGGGGAATTAGTGGGCACCACTGCCTTAACAAGCAGTGGGGCAATTATTAGGGTCACATTTCAGGTAAGCTTTGGAGTGAGAACTCACATTGGGGATATTTGGGAGCCAATTAGCAATTTTCTTGTAGCTTTTGGAAAATCTACTTAAATGCCCATGACGATGGTTAATATCAAATGCTCCGGCTTGTTCCATGTGAAGTGGGAATATTGCATGTTTGTTGTGACTCCTGCTTTGAAGATGTGACTGAACAGATTGTGTCTTGTCTGGTTCCTACTGCTGGAGGCTGCTGCAATGAGAAATGCGATGTTCAGAATCACTCACTGTAACACAATGAAAACTGCAAAATAAATCCTGGGAAAACTTGGCAAAAATAATGGACTTTCATCTCCAAGCTGAAATGTGTTTGTTTTAACAGCTGGTCTGAACTCTGAACTCATTTTTAAAAAAAGGCTTATATTAAAATTGGGAAAGACTGTACTCCTGCAGATTTCATATTGATCTTCTGTCATTTGGGGTTTTAATATATAATTGTTTCTTTTCACTAGTTCTAGAAAATACAGATTTGCTACTTCTAGAAAATCCAGTAGCTGAAAAGTGCAACAGTCCTAAGATGGATCATGCTACCTATGGCATACTTTAAATAGGGCATTTTAAACAGTGAGTTATTTGATGCATGAAATCTGTCTGCTCATACCAGAGAGAATATTCTTTGGTGCAGCTCTCTTTTAGGAAATCTTACAGTATTAATCCCACAGTGCTAGACATGGCTTTTCTCCATCCAAACACTGATGAACAATTTGGAAAAAAGCAAACACACTGTTATGAACTGTACAAAACCATCCCTATAGCTACAACTTTGAGTTCTGCAGAAGAATAGGACAATTAGAATTGAATAATAATATTTTCCTTTTCCTTCGTATATTTTATATTAAGTTTGAAAAATGATGTATAAGATTGTCATGTCCTTGCAAAATGTTGCTATGTTTTTCCTGTGTGATGGGAAATGAATGTGAATGGTAAATGGTGCCCATGTGAATGGTAAATGAAGTCAGTGAATTCAGAGATGTGAGGGAGGCCTGAAGATGCCTGGAAAGTCAGAGGCAAAGAATGAAAACCAGCTTCTAACCCCTGGCTCATACAGGCCTGCTAGCCCTCAGGAAGTCTTTGTATATACTTTGTAAATCTTAAGGAAGTTTTTGGCTAAAAACCCTGATGCAGGAAAGGGAAAAAGAAAATCAGCATAGTTTGGATTGACCTTGTAGTTCTGAGAGAAAACTTTAGAGGTGTCAGGGATCTGTGCCTTAATTACTTGTATAATGGGACACAGTTACTTTGGAATATGCATTTCACTCCAGCTATGGGTCAGAAGTAGCCATGTGAACAATGCAAACAGTATCAAACATGATAGAATAAAGAATTTCTGTGGGTCCAATTCTCTTACGTTTTACAATTTAAGATCAAGAAATTAATATGCAATGGTTCAAACAGCTTAAAATACCCCACAAGAGATAATTAATCCAAAAGTACTTGCAAACAATAATTCACTCAGCTGGTGAACTGAGTGCTAATGATGAGCAAAGAAGCCTTCCAACATTTGAGAACTATTAGCTGGATCACCTAATCTGGTACTGTAGATAATTGCCTAGCAATATTTATGAAAGAAACAAACTGAAAAAAAGTTTAATCCCAGCAAGTGTTCAAATAGTTGAAGGGGAGCCCAGAAAGCTGTCAAGATCATACAACTGGAGGTTATTTATTGTTGGCTTTTATTCTGGCATAAAAATTTGCAAATGTAATCTTTCCAATGCAGGGATGGGTGGCACTGGCAGCCCCTGAGGGCACTAAAGGCCCTTTGTGTCCCTGCCCAGGAGACCCATGACAGCTCAGCCAGGGGTTGTCAGTCCCTGTCTGTAGCTGTGCCTGGCTGTGACCCTGTCTCCTGGATAGACCTGGACCTGCCCTGCAAGGAGCCTGTCTTGTGCACTGATCTCTTGGGAATATCTCAGAGCTTTGTCTCCAGTCATCTCTTTCTGAAATGCCCTTTGCTGCCATATCTCAGATCTAGAAGTCATGCACTACACAGTATCTCCAGTGTTTTCTTGGGTGGTTCACTGCTTCTGCCTGTTTTCCACTTTTTGGGCTAAAATGCCATGGAGCAGATGCTCCTGAGTTCTGTGGAAGGAAAGGATACAGCCAGCAGTCAGAGCTCACTGTGAGTTTGTTGTGGATCACTTGGAAAGGGAAACAGTGGCTCAGCTGAGGACCAGGATTAAGCAGGGTGTAGAAAAAATATTGTCAAGGTTTCCAAGCTCTGGGGAAATAAATCAGTTGCTGAACAGTTCTAGCCAAAGAAACACCCACCTGTCCACCTCCTGCACTCCTCAGGGGGAATCCTGACACCCCACAGCAAGGAACTACCCAGACCAACTAATTTGTGTTCTCCCTTTGAGGTGAAAGGTGAGTGCTTTGATGAAGCCACTTCTGGATGGGATTTTACCAAATATTTGATAGTATTTGAATTTTCAGCTGGGCTCTTGGAAGCCAATTTGTGTTGGTGGAGCACTCCTCAATTACAGTGACTGGAAGGACAAACATATGCTTCCTCACTGAACACACCTATAATACCTGGGAAGAATAGAAAGTTTTTGAAATATCTTGAGGAAAGACAAGGAAATAATCAAATGAATGATTTACTCACGAACTTCAGAAGAGCATCAAGTTAATTAAAAAGGTGACACTTCCACATTAAAAAACAAAACAAAACAAAACAAAAACAACCAAAAAGAAAAACCACCAAAACAACCAAACCTGAGACAAAAAGAAGTAACTTTTATGAGACTGAGAGGAAGGGAAATGTATCTGGGATTTTTGTTTGTTTGTTTGTTTTTTCACAATAAAACTGAGTATAATTGTTAGTGAAACATCACACATCAAAAATGCAGCTTTTTCTTCCATGGCATAATTAATGCCAAAACACATCTAACAACATGTCTCCTTGCCTAACACCAGATGGTTGCTTCCATGGCTTTCCTGGGAGGTTGGAGAGCTTCACTTTGGTCCCAGCCCAGCTGATATCACCTGCATTAGCAGGGTGGAGAAATACAAGTTTCCTTGTTGTTTGCCTGCAGCTGCTGGGCATGTATTTGAGCTGCTTCTTAATTTCTAAGAAGGGGAAAGCTACAGGTACAGGAGATTTAGACCGTGTAGCTTTGTCAGCACAGGCTATTTATTATCCTTGCAAAGCAAGGAAAGATACTGTTTACTTTTGATTTAATTACAGTGTATTCCCACATACAATTTAATATTTTAATGGGAGCTCACACTAAATCTCTGTGGTAATTTTCTCTGCCTCTTTGGGCTCAAGATCTTAGGAAGATGTAGGCAATTTTTTCAAAATCCATTCTCTTGTGGACTTCTAGGGTTTTTGTGATGTGAGTTGCTGTACCAATTCTTACTTGCTGCACAATGTGCTAATTAGTTTTGAAAACAATTTCACACTTTACTGGGAAAATAAAAGCTGTTTTTGTTAGCATTTAGAAAATAGTGTGGACAGAAATGGTGACTGAAAATTTGTTCGTGATACTTAAAGCAACCTGATGCATTTCAATTACGTCATCAAAACAGTGCACTGTGTTTTAATTTGGCAGCAGTAGTAACAAAGCAAAACAAAAGCCAAATTCCTTGATGAATGTACATGCACAGTGTGTTATGACTTTCTTTACTGATGGCACTGGTGTTAGTTTCGCTACCATACTAACTAGTTTATATTTATTATCAATTCTGTTTTGTGGTTCTGCACATTTGCCAGAATATAAAATGCTATTTAGTAGAAAACAGCAATAAAATTACTGTATAGCTTCCTCTGTGTGTTTTAATTAATCACAGAAAAGACTCTGTGTGGAACATAACTAATTCTGGCTAAGAGACAAAGATGGAACATTTAACTACTTTGTTAGATAATCTCAAAAAAGAGGCAGATGAAGCTGAGTGAAAGTGATACAGGAAAGCTTCTCTGGAAGCACAGGGAAAACTTAAAGTGGAAGCTGGATGAAAAAGAGAGTTATGTGTGTTGAGTCTAGAGGAGAAAAGATTGGTAACTATAGTTTGGGGCAGGATTTAGGGTTCTAAGCTATGGTGAGGCCTTAACACTTGGAGGTCAGTCCTAAGCAAAACCAAGTTCAGTCTGATATGAAAATACCTGAGATGTCTGAGCTGTTCATTAGAGTATAAATAAACTCATAAGTAAGAAAGAAAACATCTTGGTGGGTACTAAGAAAAGGACCCACTGGCACTTTCACAGGTGGAGAACTTGAGCCTTAATCTGAGATCCCACTGACAGCAGATGGGGCATGATTTCAGGGAGGTTGCAGGGTCCTAGAGAAACTGCATCACCTTTCAAAGGATTTCAAGGAGAGTTAAAGACAGCTCTGAAATCCTCATGGTTTATTCAGGATTAAGGCCCAGGAAACTCTGTGAAAATGCTTATGTTTTCTGCAGTGGATTCAGAAGGACACCCAAAAAATTTCTTCTTACAAAACATATTCATGGCACCTAAAAAGAAAGCATGCAGCCAACTATGAATAGCTAACTGTAAAGTAAACTTGGAGAATCAGGATTTGCACAGGTGAATCAGAGCCTATCCACTGCTCATCTCCTTTCTGTCATGCTTGGGTCTTATTGTCAGAAGTGTCTTTAGATCACCTAAGCTGACCTCTGCCATCCAGCTGTCCTTATTAAGCTTCTAAATCCCATCTGATCAGCCAGGTTTTTCATATTGCTCTGATTTAGCTGCTACCTTCATCAAAAGAACATCTTTCCTGCAGAGAAAAAGCATACAAAGCTTTCTTGTGTCAGTTTCTGAGTGATCAGCTGCTCTGGGAACTTCTTTCCCTTTAGTCTCCAATCCTATCCTCCAACTACTCCTACACCTCTTGGGAAGGACTTGTCTATACCTAACTCATACATCTTCAGTGCTCCAAATATTAACACTGAGTGACCCAGTCCTTCTCTCCTAAGGCCACTTTGCAATGCACTTTGTCCTTAGGTCTGTTAAGGGGCTCATGTGTTACCAGTTACATGATTTGTGTGGCTGGGTACCCCAGGTTATCTCATTGCTCTCACTTGCAAAATGAACCCCCCCATTTGCTGCAGGTGAAGCTGAGTTCTTGGCTTAATTAGCCAGCTCCCTGGAGAAGATAAAATGTGAAGGAAGGTTGAGGATTGTGGAGGAGTGGGTGTTTTCTTGGAGGAAGACAGTGCTCTTTGGATAAGGTATGGTTGCAGATAATTGGTTTTTAGGGTTCTGCTGGAGCAGGAAAAGAGAACTCCAGAAGCTGGCTGGAATGGTTATGTGGCTGAGGATTAGGTGCCTAAATACCTTGCAACTCTGAATACTCTTAGGAGTTATTGATTTCTGGAAATGTGGAATGTGTTTGGTAAGTGTTGCTGAATATCATACATGTAAATACTGTGCTTTGGTTAGATGCTAGAGGTGAACTACAACTAATTCAATGTTAGTCCTGAGGAAAATTAGATACTAAATCTTGCTGTGGGTTCCATTTAAAGGGTTAGTTTGAGAGTTTTTTATGCAGTATCAAAACAGCAACTGGCAAATTTCTTGTATTCAGAAATGGATGTAAGTTTCCTACCCTGATAAATATAGGAGATCAGATTAATTTCTTCCTTAAAGCAGTAACTTCTACAGAAGATGTGCTAACCAGTAGGCTGTGGTACCTGTTTTGAGTCCTTCTTGCTTTGGATCACATGCACTGGAGGTTAATCTTCTCCCAGTAGATGCTGATGCCTGTAACAGGGCTCTCAGCAAATGCAGCAGAGCTTTTGAGCATTGTATTTTGTTCCTTAATGTGAAAGAGACTCAGTAACTAAAATCTATTTGTCTCTAGGTGCTCTTAGCAGTCTACTTAATGTAAGCATTTTCTTGTTAGATTACTGTCTGCCTCTCTGCACAGTTCCAAATTAGTGATTAAAACCTGCAGTGAGTCAAGGCTTTCCCCTGGAAAAAACTAATTTCAGTAAGAATGTTCATACCAAGATTCACTGAGGTAGTGTTGAGCCTTAGTAAAGTGCAACTGTATGGGAGATTGTGAGCTTTACCCAAAACTATGTGGGTTGCCATCCAGGATTAGGTATTTTGAACCTTTCTGATAGGAGGATGCATCAGTGCTCCTGAAAGAAAACACTGTCTTAGGATTTTTAATAAAAGTAATGAATAAAATTGTTTATTTGCAAAGCATAAGGTAGGACTCTCACAGGAACTTCTTGCTATCCCACATCTTTTTACTCACTCTGCCTGGGGTTTGTGACAGGAGCTACAGAAGTGCTATCCAGGGAAGTAAACCTTACTTCTACTGTACCTTGGTAGAACTGTAGGATTTGTACTTCAGATTTGACTTGAAACCTTTACTTGGAAGACATGAGATGCTGGAAGATACAGGATGAATTCTGAGCTGGAGATTGAGAAAAGAACTGTTATGTGCTGTCCCTTGAACCTGGTAGGCTATAAGTTATTTTAGTTTCAGAGTAGGGGCTGTAAAACAAATTAAATTAAGCTTTGTAGGACATGATGAGCAAAGAATGCATCAAAATCCTTTTCAAAAAGTGAAGGTAGAATTCATTTAGTGCAGTCTGCCTAACTGATGATAAATGGTCTATTTAGTGATAGAAAGTCTGTTGTGTAATAGTTTTTCCCTCTTGCATGCTAAATGGCACTTTGTTTTCTTGTCAATGTATTTGTGAATCAATAATTCATAACCAAAGAAACCCTTTGTTCTATTGGCATGCTGGTTATAGTAGTAGCCAGAGGTTTTTGTTTAACTGAAATATGAGGAGTTAAAACTCGTACCCAAGTTTTAGTTTAGGGAAATGTAATAAGCATCTTTCATGCTGGTTCAATTTGAATTTTCAGACAATTTATGGGTGAAAGGTGATATGTTAAAGATCAGGTACAATATACACATTTTGCACTCCTCTGTAACCTTCAGAGCGGACAGTGGAGAGCTGCAGCATAGAGCCAAGTCCTGTAGCAGGGTTCTCTGCAGGTGGTGATAAATGGAGTGTTTTACTCAGCAGGGATTGGATCTTCCTCAAAGAGCTGAAGGATAATGCTGTGAGAGTGGGGGGAAATAAGGCTGTTTTTCTGTGTGTATGTGGTAGAGCTTCTTTTAGTCTAGTACATATCAAGTGGTCTGAAAGAATAAATCAAAAATCTGCCTTATGTCCCATTTTAGGAAAATGCTGTGCTAGACTAAGTAGGAAAAATGAGGTGTTGGAAGGGTGAGGCTGACTGAATGGAAGAACTCTGTATGAATAATATATTGTTTTGGTTTCTAACAAACAGTGCTGTGTGAATAATGGTCTTTCACTGGATGAAGACCTTATTCAGCAATCCAGCTTTGAAAAGTTGATCAAATAGGTAAATGTGCAGCAATATCTATAAACAAGTGTGCTGCATGAAGAAGTGGACTTATGTGGGTGTGGCTGTTGGACGTGAACATGAAGTTTGGTAGATACTTACATGGGAACAAGAGGGGGCTTGCAGAGGTGCTGGGGTACATCTCCTCCCAGATCTCTGTAAAGGAGCACACTGGAGCTCTCCCCCTTTGTTCTGTGCTGTGGGTCTGTACCTGTTCTGGTTTATCTACACGCCGTCTAGGTAGATGCTTCCATCTGATCATATTCATGCTCTTTCACAAAGAGGGAGGAATGAAGATTCTTTTTTTCTTTCCAGTGGAATACTCCATCTTTCAAAATGTAGGCAAAAACATTCTGAAGTATTTTAATGATCCTCCTTAAAAGAGTGTAAAGCATCAACTTGCGTATGAAAACCTTACTGGTGGTGACCCACAAGGCCTGGTTGAACAGAGAAAAGACAAAATCTGTAAGATGATCTTGACTCCAAATGCAATGCTGGTTCTTGGTTTAACACTGATGCATTTAGTCAACTCAAGCCCCAGTAAAATGATGCTTTATTGGTAGCCACCCTATATAGGTTTTGTGTGACTGGTAGGCTCAACTGAGTATCCCCAGGGTGGCTGTGGGATTTTGTTGTGAAATATGCTCAGGCATGTCCAAATATCCACTGTTAAAGCCCAGCATTTCAAAACTGTCCTTAGTGCTCACAAAAAAATACCCTTAGGGTGACTTATTCCTGCAGGCTTTGAGGCCATTCCAAAGAGAACTGAAGCCTTGCAAGCCTGGCTGGGACCCCACAAACACCCATGGTGTCTTCATTGCTTTGGTATTAGGAAATGTCAGTTCTGTCTGTTCTCTGTGAATTCTCAGGTGCAGCATTGCTGTATAGGATTATTTTTATCTTGAACAGTTGTTTTCATTGTGGGAGATGGTCCTGCCCAGGATGCTGAAAGCCAGTGTGACAGTTGCCTGCAAGTTCTTGGAGCCCTATTATGGATTTCTTTCCCCTTCTAAAAGGTGCTGTGTTAAGGATGCATCATGTACCCTGTCGGACAAAGAAGTCACATGAAGTGACTCCTGAGAGTTCTGCTCTGACCTGCTGAGCTGATGTGAAGGTTGGGGTGAAGAAACACGAGACTAGGCTGTTGTGTTCTGTAATGCTTTTATTTTATTTTAAAATAGCCTTCCCAATTACTCTTCTCTCCCAAGTTTTGGAGTCTACACTATCCTGATACTCATCTGGAATTACTCTTGTATAACATTAAGCCCTAGATTTGTGGTTCATATCTGCGTCTTTAGCACTCTTAAGCTTTCTTACAGCTGATTGTGTTTTGAGGGGATGCAAAATCTGCTTGAATACAAGTATGCTTCAGGGGGTTTGACTGGAGCTGAGGCAGCATGTGGTGCTGGCAATGGTGTTCATGAGCTGCCTGCACTGATGAGGTGTTTGATATATAATTCTGTTGTATTCCTCTGCTGGGGACTCCAAATTCCCTTTCTTGTTTTCATGCCTTAAAAATGTATTTGCCTTGACTTCAAAAGCAGTTTTTGCTTGTTCATTTTTGAGTTTTTCATCTGATTCATAAGTGATCTATCTTTATTGGGATACTCAGATGGCAGGCCCTGGGACTTGCTTTCTAATGTACAACAAAACCTTACTGTGTGTTTAAGGGAGCTATGTACTTTAAAGAAATTAAAGAATTTCAGGCTAGCATGGTGCTCTGTAGGAAAGAGTAAGATGAAGAGTCACTGAAATACATCTTGGAAAGTGATCAGGAATTTTCTCCTAGTAGTTAGCAGCATTGAGTGAATGGAGTTTTGTTGTTATGGTCAGGGATGATTTTTAAAATACTTTCACTATTCCTGACAATGCAGGTCTGTCTGAGGAGAGAGGATCGCTACTGGAACAGTCTGGTTCTTTTTGGGTACAGCACTGAGTCTTGTCCAATTGGACTGAGCAGGATGTGCAGGCAGTGGGGACAGATCCCTTCCCAGGCACTCGCAACATTTTTTGTGCTGACTTGCTTCAAAGCTGAAGGGATTCAATATGGGGGATGTTCAGGGATTGTGTGGGTGTGTTCCTCATTTTAATGAAATTGAGGGTTGTAGTCTAGGTGTTCAGTACAAGGTTGCAGTAGGAATTTGAGTTGTGATCTGGGCTGAGGGAGTTTTGGGGGATTAGAATTTTCTTACATTACTTTCTTTCTGACTGCCTTGGTTTGGTATTTGTTGTTTGTCTGTAATTGCAATAGGATGAAATTGTCAGCCATACTTTGATCCTGGGTTTGTTACAGACGTACAACAACTCAGTACTGGTATTTTGCTTGCAGTCTTGCATCTGCTGTTCTCTAATTGGTCTCAATCATATCAATAAATATAGGAATATTTCCCCTTTTTCCTGCTGAAGTGACTGGAAACAGCTGCTCAAGGCTATTTAGCACTACAGGTACAACTTGGAAAAAAACCAAACCCACAGGACAGCAAAGCTTTGTAATTTTTTCTAGCCTTCAGTATGAGAAATTGGCCAATGAACTATGTTCTGAAAAGCCTGTTTGTCTTTCCTTATTTTAACCTACCTCACTGGGAATTTAGGTACTTGTCTCTTGTGAGCTAAGCAATGTGACTCAACATTAAGCAACTTAGAAAACATTGTATTTCAGCCTAGTCTACAGTGAGTGGACAATTGATGGGGTTTCTTAATTTTTAAGAAAGTAATTGTCATGAGAGGTAGCCCTTGCCACTTGGCCAGGGGATTGGTCTTTACTTGTTTTTGTCAAAACACTCAGACTTTCTGAATAATGTCCTGAAGGGAAATGGTTCTTGGCAAAACAGTTCTTAATTACATTCTATCTCAAATTTATTTTACATTCTGATCTTTATAGCAAGCAAGTGTAATGGGTTACTTCTGAGAAACTGGCATTGTAGCCTGTCCCTTGGGGGCCTCTGGGGCAGCACAGAGAATTACTGCTGCTATTAAACTTCTTGCAGTAATCACAAATTGAAAACACAAGAAGCCAGGAAAAGTGTCTTGCAATTATCTTTGAGTTACAAACTTGCAGCAATGCCTAATTCACCTCTAAATTAGAAAGGAGATGTTCTAGTGCTGAGAAACATGCCTGCATATTTTAGCTGTATGATGAATTGCTTAGATGCTTTCAATCTGGTGTCACTTAGTATTGACTCTATCTGCATACAGTATTTTAATTAGTACAAACAATAATTAGGTGACAATGGTGAAGTCTTTAGCAAGTATGAATCACTATGTGTTTATATACCTCACTAGATTCACATGGGAAATAGTGTAGAAAGTACTTAATAACCTCTGAAAGAGGATAACAAAATCCTTCCGTTTGTACTAATAAGGCTGGTGATGATGCCAAACGTAAATAATGGATGTAGAACCTTGTCTTGAACAACTTCTTTCCTGCTCTGCTGGGGGAGTGGTTTTTTTTCTGGCAGCTGAATAACTGGCATAACTATTTGTACCTGCCCCCTTTGAATGCTGCAGCTAGGCCAGGGAAAACAGTTTGTGCCTCTAATGCAGCTGTGCTTCTGGAAATCGGCATCATTTTCCTTGTAGAAGGTCAGCTGGGGCTGGAGTGGGAGCTTGAATTTCCTGGCAGGGGTCACCAGGGCTGTTCCCAGCAGAATGTCTTTGCCTGGCAGGGGGTGGTGCATCTCAGGCTGCTCTCTGGGAAGTGCCTTGTGGTGACAGTGACTCTGGTGAAGGGCAGGGAGCTGAGGGGCAGAGCTTTGACTCTGGCATCAGCTATTTCTGGGCACCAACTCGGTGCTGGGCTCAGCCTGGTGGTGTGGAGGGCTCGGTCTTTAGCTGTCTCTGAGCTGCAAGATGGTGCTGGGTGACAAGGACAGCCCTGCTACTGACTAATGCCACTGAGGCTTAGCATATGGAGCTGCTGCTCACTGGGGGTGCCAGGAAACTAGCTGGACATGATGACATTTAGAATAATGCCAAAATCTAAATGCCAGCAGCTCTGTTTTTGCTTAAAGTGATGTGAAGCCGTTGCACCTCATGGGAGAATTTCCTGTTTGTGTTTATCTGGAAAGAGCACTGCTTCTTCCTGCTGGTCCCGGATTGTCACCATTTAATTTCTGCTACATGTGTAGCTTTAATGAAAACTTCCCATACAGAAAATGGCTTCTGAAATTGAAAAGCATACAATTCCCTTATTGTCACTCCATGGCATGTCTGAAGTTATGTTGCTGATCAGTGTGCTCTGTCTCTGCATGAAGCTAAGTTTGAATAAAATTCCTCTGAACTTGGTCAATCCTGTAAATTGCTGCCACAAAAAAAATCCCGTAGTTTGTTTTCAACACAATATGATGCTTATGTGGTGGTCAGGGACACTTTAATAAAGACTTGCCTTGGAAATGACTGCTGAATTAGGCAAATTTGTGCATTTGCTGACAACTGTAGTGCGGAATTACTAATGCCTTTTGTGAGTTACTCCTTAAGAATAGGGGATTTACTTTTCAAGGAAAAAAATTTGAAATAATAGTCATTACCAATTCCCTGGGCAACACCTAATTTCAAGCCTGAATTTCAAAGTATAAAACAATACCTGAATTGAAATAAATCTTTAGATGTACTCTGGGAGGACTCTGTCTATTAGAGCATTTTAAAATATAAGAAATAATAATTAATGCTTTCACCCTTTTAGAAAAACTCCGCATGCCCATTAACTAATTACTCTCCTGCCTGCTGATATTAAACTTAATGCTGAAACATTGCATTCATATCCACAGCTAATGTTGTAGTCTAAAAGTAATTTTAATTATGCACACAAATTTGTAAAGCACCTGCATTGTACATACGGTGTTGAGATTTAATTATTACTTGAGTGCATGTAAAGAAGGGATTTGGGGTGAATATGTCTGAAAACCTTGACTAAAGTATACAATAGTCCTTCTCCAAAACAAGCATTTTGATACCTCTAGTGTTTTAGGTCAGGCTGTGACACTTGCTGCTTTTATTTACTCTTTCCACTTTGACTACTTTCCAGGCAACATTTTAGATTATGTTTTTCTGCTAGAAGTTTCCTACTGATAGAATTTAAGGTAAGCTCTGCTGATCCCAGAGCAGCCCGAGGTTGTTTTCTATAGCTCTCATTATAATATCTAACAAGACACAAACTAGCTCCTGAAGCTTTTCTCATAGCTCACTTGCTCGTATCCTCTTTCTTCTGGGTAGATTCCAGAGTCCTTCCCCTGAAGACTCCATGGCAAGCTTTGTACAATCCCAAAATGCAGTCTGAGTCTCTTACCCTTCTTGAGGCAATAGCCCCTTTCAGCTGGCAGATGTTCCTAGGGAGAGTTTCTTTGGCTCAGCCTTGTAGGTTTCAAATGAGGACCCTGGGTTAATAATTTTTCTCTGCCTTGAGAGGAACTGTGGGCTTCTTGGTGTGCTCTGGCTCTTACTGATCGTGTTTACTCGGCTGCTTCTGATCTCAGTCATCTGTGTTCACTCTGGGCCTTTAATTATGTAGCCTGACAGCCTTGGACCCAAAAGGGTTGTTGGTTGAATGGAAGGGAGGGCAGGGTTGATGGTGTCTATATGTAAAATCCCACTCTATGGAGATTCCTTGCTTTCAGCTGCCTGAGCAGTGGAGCTGTGTAGGTGACCGGTGAAGAAGGACAGTGGCATTTTTTTTGGCTTCCAGGTGTTTCCCATTTTCCTAACACAACTATTTAACTGGAGCTGTCAGAAGGAGAAAGACAAGCAGGGTTGTGGCTAGGCCTTGGGCCAGGTTTGTGAGAGCACATCCAGCAGGAGACAAATGAGGACTGATACAAACTTGCACAGAAAGTGCTGCAAAAACAAGAGTGATACTGATAACAAGGTGTTTTTTGATTAAGACATGTCAGTTTTGAAGGTGAAGAAAAATGTGTGGGTAAAAATTGAGTAGGGTATGGTGCAGTACTTCTCTTAAAATAAGAATGAGATGTCTATCTTGGTGTGTGAGTTGACAAAAGTTTCTTGTGTCAGATCAGTGCTGTCCAGTGTTATAACACTCCTCAAGACATCTGTGTCCTGTTCTTTAGGATTTGCCTGTTTCTGTGATGACTGGCACTGTTCTCTGGCCATACTGAAGGGCCTGCATTTGGCTCTGCTGCTACAGGCATTCTTGTTCCTGTGTCCTGCAGCACAGTGATTTCTACTTTGCACATTTCATATGTGTGTTTTCCTTCTTCCAAGACCTCCATCTGCTCCTTGTTTTGATCCTCTTGTTCACCTAGGCTCCTATGTGCCTCCCCCAGGGCTAAGGAGGCTGCTGCTGGGCTCCTGCCCATGCCCAGGAAGGGCTAGGGGATTGTCCTGTACCACTGCTGTGCTGTCCCTCCGTGCTTTCCCTTTCCTGTGAAAACAGCAGCACATTGCAGGAGTCTGCAAGCTGCTTTAATACCATTTCACAACGTAGGCAAGTACATTTTCCTTCTCCAGGAGGAAAAAACAGAACCGTGCTTGAATTAGTGCTCCAGAGCTCTTTGGGTTTGTTTTGGTCTCACTCAGTGGTGTAGCTCACTGTAGAAACAGAGTTCTTTCCTTGAACTACTGGCTGGATTCTGAAGAAAGCTAAAAAGTTAAAGAAATTTAAAGGCAGGCTTTAAAAAAAAAATTCTGTTTCTTGTTTTCCTATTTAATAGGAGAAAAATGTTTGTTCTGTTCACCTTTAACAAAATTGGTATTGGAGTAAAGTCTGAATATCTGCTTTCTTCTTGAACTAGAGCATTTTTTGAGACTTGTAGAATGTCTCATTATTTTGGTGCTTTGACTTTTCTTCTGCATGGTAGAGCAGAATTGTCATCAGAAACATTGGGTTAAGGATGTGTAACTTGATGGAAATTATAAATAACAGGCCCTTTCAAGGGGCAGCCTGATTGCCTAAGGCCTTTTAAATCAAAGGGGGAAAAATAAGTGGGGAGCTCTTTCCTTTCATCCTCTGTCTTGGAGATGTTCAGGCTTTTTTTTTCATCCATGAAATACTACTTGTTTCTAGGTCCAGCACAGGGCTTGAGTTTCTAATCTGGTTTACCTCTGACTACTCTGAAATGTGCTGATGCCAAGGAAGGCCTAGGTTCACTTACACTTCAGTTATTTTCTAGCACTGCTGTAAAACTTTCTCAGGGGATTTTGGACTGAGATCCTATGGATTTCAAATGGAAAATTGTAGGCAAACACGAGAGATGTGGCTGCATGTTTGTGGCAGTGTCTTGATGTACATTTAGTGCTCTCATAATTCTGAAATAGAAACTGTGCTTAAGTAACTTCAGGAATAAATATTGAAGTCTACTGGTTGCCGTATTGCTGTGGGGTCCTCCTTTAGTTGCAATTTAATGTAACTTTGGGCTGCTTCTGTGCTATGGCAATATTTCCTGTTGTGTTTTGGAGTTTCCTCCAGACTCTCCAAGATATGAGCCAAGATAAGAAAATGTTGATGAAGTTTCCATGATGATAATTTGGAGAGGCCCTTACATTAAGAAGATGCACCCAGGATTTGAACCAAGCTCTTGTGATCCTTTAGGTAATGTTTGTCATTAGGAAAATGCCTCATTTCTTAGTGACAAAATCAGTTACATTTTTCCTATCAAAATCAACTTTTCCACTTAGTGGATCTGCCTCTGTATTTTATGCAGTATCTTGGTTTAGTCAGAGACCTTCTTTACTTCTTCAAACTGGGAATGGACTAATCACTTGTCAGCTGATGCCACAGTTATTTTCACTCAGCTTGTAATGAAGCAGCTGCATTGAGTTGGTGGGATTTCATCTGCGTGTAAATCTAGAGCACAAAATTTAAATACAGGCCTTAGGCTTTGACTGGCAAGGAATAAATTGGAAAGGGAGATTGTGGTTTCTTCTGGAGTTGTGAGGATGGCTTGTGGGGACCGATGAACTCTGCCACTTGATACCACAGCAGAGGCTCTGCTGCAGGTGTTGCCTTATGGTTGAACTTGTTGGTTTTGCTCATTAGTTACAGTTTAAGTGAGACACTTGGGATGCAACACAGTAGGATTGGAGAGGAGATGAAGCACTACTCAAATTGATTTTACAGATGGCTTCTGTAACTATTTTTTCTTCCTGTCTCCTCTTTTTCTCTCCTTTCTTGCCCCCTTGAAAATGGAATTGTGTATGGGGAGATGTTTGAGTTGGCAATGAGTGAGGAGGAAATCCCTTAGCAGGGAAACAATGAACAGTAAAGTGACTCAGTAAAAGTTGATGTTGAACCCATTTTTAGGTAATATATCAGTTGCTGAAATAAAGGAAAAGACAGAAAAGTTAAGTAGGCATCTAAAGGATGGAGCTTCCTTTTACCTCAGTATAAAAGTCAAACAGCTAATACCTTAATATAAACCAGCAGTGCATCAGTTTCTCTGAGCTGGATGGAGAGATGCCATTCTCTTGCGGGATACCCACTGCCCTGCCCAAGAGATCTGTGAGCCTCACTAGCTCTCTTTCCCAACAAACTGTGGGAAGGAAAAGTTATTTTATCTGCCACTCAAACCCTGGTCTGACTTCTAGTCACAACCATGTTCACAGGGGTAAAATTCAGATTACTTTTTTTTTTGTGTGTGGAAAGTGTACTTCTCCTAAATTGCTATGTCCATCATGCACTGGGATAAGGCTGTATTATTGAAAACCTTCATTTTGCAAGATGGAACAATTAAAGCATCAGATTTGAAACTTTGCCATTTGTCTTTGTGGGCAAATTCATAATGAGGCTTGAAATAAGCATTAAAAACAATTTTGTTTGTCAAACATTAACAAAACAAGGTATTTTAATGCTGTTTCATTTAAATATATTGATTTCAAAGATTTTCTTTCATCAAAAAACCCAAAACAGTTAATGAGAAACTGCTCTGCATGTGTGAAGTTTATGATGGGTTAGTAAGGGAGGTAGTCAGCCCCTGGGGATTTGATTCTATACAGAAAATGGATATCTTGTGTTCTCTGCTATTATTTATGATTTAATTAGCAGGCAGAAAGGGCCTTTTCTCCCTCCAGATCCCCCTCACCCTGCCCCAGTTTTTCACTGATTATGCAAGTCAGAATCTGAGAAAACAAGTTGTCTAGGTGATAAGCAGCATAATAGATTTATAAACTTATTCAGGTCCATCAATAATGACCTTTCTAAGGCTTTAGAGTTCCTTCATAATAGAGATGGGAAAACATAATACTGTGCTTTCCCTGACTGAAGTAATAATTGTCCTGGCTGCTGTGTCTGCTAAAGTTAATTTCTTCCCTGGTGTTGGTGGCAGCAGAGAACAGAACAGGCAGAGCCTAATGCCTTTACAATGTGCTTCAGGCTGGAAGTGTCAGGAGCAGTGTGGGCTCAAGAACTGGGTTTTTACTGGGAAATTTGATTGATCCTGGTGAATTTGGTGTTTACAAAATGAGCAGAGAAACCTGAGAGATCATGCAGGTGTTTCATCAGCATTGTGTTCCATGGATGGCTTATCCAGCCCTGATTTCACCAACAGCAATTCTAATGCTAAGTACAGATGCAGTCCATCACTTTGATTGTACTTGGCCTGAAAATAGTGATAATTGTGTACTTTGGTATCTTACTGAATGAAGCCCATGTAAGTGGGCTGACAAATAGCTGCCCAAATCAGACTGCTGGGCAGAGGCAGGGAACAAACTGTGCAATAAGAGTGACTGAGGCAGTCAGAGCTGCACTTCTGCTCCTCTTGCATCACATGCACTGTTGGCTTGCTGAAGGACATAGTTCTGCCACTTGGGCAGAAAGGATGCATGTGCAAACTTGTCTCTGTGTGGGATGGAGTGCTCAGCTCTAGTGTGCAATTCTCCTAAAGAATCTTTGCAGAGCTTTTGCCTCGTTGCCCCAAATTGCTGCTGTCTGGTCATTCTAAGGCAAAACTTGGCATTGCAGACTGGCAGCTGTACCACTTCTATGTGAACTCCCCTCCTTGGCTTAGCTTTGCCTGGAAATGCATCTGCAGGCCTGAGTTAAGAACTGCATGTGGATTCTTTTGCTGCCTGACTATTCAAATAAAAGAGAAAGGGGGAAAATAACCAAGCGGTCTCTTTCTTGCAGATAGTTCTTTGAGCTGATCTTGTAGTAGCTTCTGGCCTGGTATTTCTGCATGGATATACATCAGCAAAAATTGTCATAGAAGATAAAAATAACCTGTGGTAGAAATTAGGAAAAACTGTATAAAACAGTTATCATCCTTATCCTGCAAATTCTCCCGAGCTTGTGAAATTGCTTGTGAATTGACTGAGTTAGTCAGCACAGCTCACTTCTGTAGCTGTCCTAGATGACCTTATTGTTCTTCAAATTTCAACCAAAATGTCAGAAAATTACTTCATTCTGTGACTTCTGATCATGTGAGCAGTTTGCACTGCTGAAGGCAAGTAATTAAGTATCACTTCTGGATGCTTAGTGAGTACCTCACAGAGTATTGTAGTGATGACAGAGCCAAAAGAAGAAATGAAAATAATATTCTAAAATAAGTTTTTGATGTTCAAGACTGCACTGAAACAATAGCAGGAAGAAACAGATGCTGGGATGACAAAACCCACAAGCAGTGGGTGGAAGAGTAAAAAGGAGGACTGGAAGGGTACAAAAGAACAGAGAAATTACTTAGTAGAATACAATAAAAAAGATAATTGATGGTGATATGCAAGGTGAAGGGAAAGGACAAGATGACTTGCAAATTAAAAATCCACTATTTCCTGGGAATTAAACATGTCTTTTAGACACTAAAGACATAAAAAAAAACAAAAGGAGGGAGAGTGAGAAAAGAGTGAATTAAGTGCTATAAAATACTGCTAATAGTTTAATCCTTAGTTATGCATATTCAAGAGTCTATAGGGTCATGCAGAGTAGCAAGAGGTGTTTCTCTATGAAATTTAGATGTGCCTCAACTGACTCTCCTGAGCAGGTCAAAAGCTCTTTACTTCTGTGGTATTAATGAGTTGAAGCTGGAGCTTGCCCTTCATCAGATTGAAACTGATGTGTTTTATAGAAGAGATGAGCAGAACAGCTGGTGCTGTACAGTGTCCTGGTATCCTTGGGGTAGAGATATTCAGCCACATGTAATTGAAAGTTCTTGGGACCTTTTCAGCATGAAAAGCCACGTTACAAGCAGAGCAGGATGTGCAGGGGGAAAAAATGGGTCACAGAAATGACTTGGATACCAGATTGATGTCTAGAATAGGATGACCTATCTGGGCAAATATCAAATATGAACACAAAGGAAATGGAAGATCAGTCCCATGATGCAAAATCAAAGAGCAGCTAATAGGTTATGGTGTGATGTAGAGGTCTTCAAGTGCTCAGAATAATCAGTCTGTAAAGAACTTGAGTCCTCTACTGGAAGAAGTGAAAACAATTAACTTGTTAGAAAACACATGTTGACTTTTGACCTCTGTAAGGCAGGTTATTGGTATGTCCCTTTACAATATTGGGGAGTGAACACTCAGCTACCTGTAATCTCAAACAATTGAGTGTATCAGTGGTTCTGACTAGGCTGTACATGGGGAATTGACTTTAAAAAGTGACAATTCAACTTGTAGCTGGATGATGTATTTTGGCAGAAAAAACCCAAATCTCTTATTTGTCCGAACTGACAAGTACATTGGCCTGCAAAAATGCAGGAAACAAGGCAAATTGTTTTCCAAATTCCATTAATAAAAACTCGAAGCATGTAAAGGGAAAGAGAATATTCTTTCTTTGTCATAATTTTTAGTAGGTCATTGACCTCACTGAGATTTGTAGGCAATGGAAAGTGTAATTTTGATCCTGGTAAAAATTGCATCAATTTAAGTGACTGGGTACCTTTAAGACATGGAGTGCCTGACAAACCAGTGTATTGAAAAAAGACCTGAAGCTGTTTTTGAATCAAAATGACATGTAATCTTTTGGCTTAAATTCTTGTCAGAGTTAACAGTGCAAAATTGCAATAGGCACCCATACAGAAGAAAAGGGAAATGTTGGTACTTTTATTAGAGGACTTTAAATTTCATTAATTGTGGTTTGCCATTAACTTTTTTTATATTGCAGTGTAAGTGTTATTGTTACTGGAGTCTTGGGTGCTATTTCTTCATGAGGAGTAAGATTAATTTTCCCAACTGCCCTGAAAAGGGCTTTTTAAATTATTTTGTATGCTCTGCTGCAAAACATGCCTTCGTGCAAATTCTTGAGTTAATACCTGCATGCCAGATTCTAAAGAGTCAAGAATCTGAAAATCAGGTTAAAAATTTGTTCTTTCTATATCTTTGATCATGGTCATGTGAATTTTGAGCATATCTGAGGTTTTTGGGAGACAATGATATAACTTGCAGAGTGCTCTGGACAAGTGTTTCTAGTGTGCTGGGGGGGAAGGATGCTGTTGGGCTTGACAAAGTGGCTGAAAGATGTTAATTTGAGGACTCAGCCTTGCAAGTATTTTATTTGTCTGAATTTGATTAATTAAAAATGCTTTGCAAAAATATGAATGTTAGTTTTGGATGATACTTGGAAACAATTTTTTCTGCCCAGGGTTTAGTTGTGAATTTTTTCTTCCTTTTCCCCACAAATGTTCTTTCTCTTAATTATTAGGTTTAAAAAAAGAAGGTATCAAACACAAAACATTCTGCTGATACTGCAGCAGAATCTATGAGCTGAATCTATTTAAATGTCATGGAGCCTCTCTCTGTCCTTGAGCCAGAAAGTATTTGAGCAAATAGATCACTCTAGCCCAGCTCAACAAACCTGTGCTAATTTGACACTGAGGCTGCCACAAAGAAGGGTTTAGTAAAGGCCATATACATCAGTCTGTGTCAGCCTCTGTGAACTCTGTCTACTCTGAGATTCTTTCCCACCCAAAGATTTATGGAATGTTTAAAATCTATTGTGACTTGGAGTGTTAGCAATTGGGAGTAACAAACCCTTCTCTCTCCTGTGACTGTCTTGCAGCCCATAACTGGATAATCCCATCTTTAGGGGAAGTGAGTTGCTATCCTCTTGTCTGAAGGGGAATGTCCTTTGTGAGCTTCCTGTTGCTTTCTGGCCTATGCTTTGAGAATGCTGCTTTAGCTGGAACAGTTCAGCTGTGTTCATACAACTCCGCTTCAGTATTTTATCCTTTCAGTGTTGCTACAATTTTTCCCCCTTTCTTGGAATTAACAAATCTTCATCTCATTTAAATGTTTCATTTAGGAGCTTTGTCATGTGGCAATGACACACTTCTGTGGCTTTATGGAGTAGAAATACAGTGGAGAAGAGAACCACAATGTCAACAGCACCACCAAATAAAACCATAATCAGTATCCTATAATTACAGTACTCCTTCATCCAAGTAATGATTATGGTGTATTCCAGAACTTCAGGAAATTAAGCTTTCAATAATTCATTCTATTCTGGACTTCCTGGTGATGCAGCAGTTCCTAATTGCTATGTATGTCTATGGGATGCTTTCAGGTAGTAGAGCTGCTCATCTACAGTCAGATGGTGTTCAGAGGGGGCATTACTGCCTGGAAGCTTTAATCTGCTCTATGAACCTGTCCCAGCTTTTGTAGCTGGTGGAGTTTAGTCTTCACTTCTCACTCCATGGCTGCTATTCCCAGGGGAGAACAGGACTACCACTCCTCATATCTCATCTCTCAGGCACAATCCAGTTCTCTTTCTGCACCTGAGTGCACCAAAGAATTGCCAGTGACTTTCTGAGTTCTGCAGTGACAAACTTTCCTTTAATCAAATTCCAGTCTCTGATAACCAAACCTTTTTACTTTGGACCTTGTTTCTGCTTTCAGTGTATGATTGTTCTATGATAGTAGTCCTGATTTAAAAAATAATCCAAAAGCAATGGCCAATGTTCTCCATTTGTTATAGCATTTGCTTGTGCTGTATCTACTTGGAGATGCTATCAAAAAGTGATTCAGCTTTGTTACATCATCCAAGCTGATTCAATTTCCCCTTGACTAGATCAAGTCTGATTTTTCTCTGCTGCTTCTTCAACTATCACACTTTGTAGTGGAGGAAAGTGCAGAATCCATGGAGAATTTTATTTTTTTAAATTAGAGAAATTGCTCTGCTTATTATCTCATCCTAATCTTTTGTTCTCTGAGTAGAAAAAGCTTTTTCCTGCCTCTTAGATGTGGAAAGAAGAGTATGAAAATAAGTGCAGGTACTTTATGTCAATTATAGTCATACTATTTAAATGCAAATTTTGTTTTGGTCAGGCTGATCCAATAAGATGAATAGAGGGCGTTTATGTAAATAAGCATATTGTAATAAGACAATGAAGTATTTGTAATTTTGGTTGTTAGCATTTTCCTTTCTCCCAGAGGATGAGTTGACTAGGTTTTCAGGAACACAGGTGAGGGATGGGAGTGGCACTTGACATTCAGTGCGGTGGGATGAAATTGTATAGAGGCTGCAGACTGAAACAAATCAGGTTCATTAGAAGCCCAGCAAAAGAGATGGGTTGCAATTTCTCATTAGGAGCATGCAAATAAGAAAACTGTAGGGAAGCAAACTAGTGTCAACCTTCAGAGACATGAGACAGATGATTTTTAGAGTATAATAACGTTTCATTTTTTTAGAGTTGGGAGGGTTTTTTTCCTCTTTGGACATTTATTGTTAATATACCCACTAACAATCATATGAATTAAATCGTTCTTATACAGTCTTTGTATGCCAAGCAAACTACTTTCACTCCAGAAGATAAAATTAGTTATAAAATAATTGCACTACTAATGAAATATCAAGTAACTTCAAATGCTGAGGTCTAGCTTATTTAGCCATAAACCCCAAGCCTCCTCTGCATTCCATAGACATGAAGTGACACCTCCAGAGAGACTTGAAATGGAACAAATTTCTCTAAGATGTGTTTTCTATTTCCATAGATTATGGAAAGAATCTGGAATAGTTACTTAGGTTAGACACCTATCAAATTGATATGGGAACATAGATTGAATTCTAAGGGGCTGAATAGAAGTTCTTGCTGCTCTAAAAGTCAACATGCACAGAGTTGGGTTATATGCACTTCCAGTGGTAGCAGTCAGAGATTCAGTTCTATTATGGTGGAATTCCCTTTGAAATTAAAAACTAGGGACCTGCTCAGCACAAATCAGGTAATCCTATCTTTTTATCTGTGGTATGCTGAACCTCACTCAAATCAAGACAGGAGATTAATAGGCTGTTAGTATTCTATGAAATTTGAGATTTAAACCACACCTGAAGGAGTTCCTGATGTAATCTTTTACTGTTACCCCAAGGTATATCACTTAATCCACCATACACTGCTTTAAGTTTGCATTAGCCTTTTTTTCAAAAACTTCATTTTGTTCTAAGCCCTTAAAAATGTATTGTAGCACACTGAGGGGGGCAAAATGTAGTTGTAACTGCTACTTAAATTTAGTCTTGAGTTTTCATCATATTTTTTGCAAATGTTTGAGGCCTTGAATGTCACCACCCTGACTTGCCTTGCTCCTGGAAACTTGTGATTGGCCTGAATTTTTATATCAATGTGATTTCAGATATTGCAGATTGTACATAATTTTTTCAGATTTTATAGGACCAATGTTAATAATGCAAGTGGTGTAACCAAAATATTGGTGGTGTGTCCCTAGGTCTGGTTTAGCAGTGCCATTGGGTGGTTTATGAAGCCAAGGGTACCACTACACTCTGGACATTTCCATAATACAGAATACTGCATTTGTAATGATTGAGGCAGAACCAGTAAAGATTCTGTTACTGGTAATGTGCAATTGGTGTTTGACCACAGAAACAGTAGGGTAGGACTTCACTTTTTATATTGACCTTCTGTATATGGTCAATGTAAGAATGACCAAATATGACTAAATTAATTACTTACATGACCAAATTATCTTGATCTAGCTCCCTTATAGGAAGAGCTTCTTTTTTTATTAAGACTGTGATGCTTCAAAGATTTCTGGGTGACATGCACTGATGACTTTAGTACCACTTTGCTCTCTTTGAAGTGGAAAATGGGCTCTGGGAGTGTTGCAATTCGGACATGAAAAGGAAGACATGGACACCTGTTACAAGAGAGCAAAGAACAACTACTGGCCCCTAACTGGGCTGTACTTTATTTTATATGTGTCTTAGAAACCATGGTGGATTGGAGGGACAACTTGCTGTCCCTCCATCCCCCTGGTCAAAGGAAATATCCATCCAACTTCTCCGCCCCGGAGACAGGAATGTAAATTCTAAACTCCTGTTCCCCAAACATGGCTATGTTTACAGAGAATGTATGAGAAACAGTTACAGAAGAATGAAAACATCAAGAACTGCAAAACTCAGGGCAACACTGGGAGTGCTGCCTGGAAGTAAGAGGCAATACACTGGATTAAAAATGTCAATTCATTTTGGGAGCTGATGAATTTGATGTAAATCTTATTGCTAGATTTGGATGTATCATGTGGCTGTTCCAGCATGTAAAGCTTCTTTCCCATCTCATTTGCTTAGTAGGTAAAGGCCAGATTTTTAAAAAAGCTGTACATAGAATGAGAACAGAATGTATTTTTCTTTCTAACCCCTTAAAGAAAATTCTGAAGGCTGAATAAGCCTTGAACTTCTAAAACTTTTTTTTCTGCTTTGTTCTGAGAACTGTCTGATAGAATTTGTTAGAGAAGTAAAAAGTACATTTTTCCCATAATTCAGTTATAGAAGAACAGTGATGGCTCAGTAGAGCTACAAAAGGGAAGTAATTTCTTTTATACTACACAGATTTAGAATAATTGTTACACTGTCCTATTGTGTTTCATTCTATTTGAATTTTCTGTGATGGTATGCTGAACAAATAACTTGTAGAATATAGTCCATCTGGCAGTTCTGGCTCTCTGCATCTCTTTCTGGAATATCTACAGTGATGTTTTAACTTTTTCAAACTAATTACCAGAACTGTGCCATGAATGTTTATAGATAATTGAGAGTCTGTATTATAGACACAGGGGTATTCTAGTTGTCATCTTGTTGATATTTGAAGTGTTCTTGGTAAGCCTCAATAGTGCAAAAGTGAGTGAAATAAGAACATGTAAGAAAGATGACCATGACCCTCTCTTGGAACTAATGGACAAAGACAGCATAA
The DNA here is from genome assembly GCA_013398175.1 of Climacteris rufus. Lineage (NCBI taxonomy): Eukaryota > Metazoa > Chordata > Aves > Passeriformes > Climacteridae > Climacteris > Climacteris rufus. The sequence goes on from VZRZ01005631.1 coordinate 485,735, forward strand.
AAGTACCTTGAAGGAACTTTTTTCTGACGTTTGCCAGCTGCTTCTCACAGGTGACCTAGAAATGGAATCATCCCTCAGAGATCAATGGCAATTGTCTTACTGAACAAAATCTTATGATTTGATGTTCCTGGTTTTCCAAAAGCTTGTCTTTACCACAAATTCCTTCCTGGAAAGTGTCATCGTGCTGTTTATGGAAAACAGTTAATCTAACTTATAAACCTTTGATCTAACATTGGGGGAAATCCTTGATCACAAATTATAGAATTTGTTTCTTGGATGACTTCACCTTAAGGTAAAAGTGGACAGTAAGAGGAAATTAAAGTTTCAGTGCCTGTTTCATACTGTTGCCCCCTCTTCCAGTGATCGTAGCTGTGCCTTCAGGGTTTAAAATATGTAGACCTGGAAACAGCTGGGCAAAGAGAAGCTGAAGAAAAGGTAAGTCTGTGTTCAAGGTTCTTCAAAGAAAGATTGTTCTGTCAAGTTTTAAAGACATGTTTTACCCCAGTGCAAAGAAATAGTATTGACCACGGGAGACAAAGCATCTTTTGAGACTTAAGGAACTGGTGGAGGAAGGGGTGGAAGAAACAAATCTGGGACCTGTGATGGAACTGCTAAGCAGAGTTGTGTGCTTATAATGAATGTTACTTTTTCTATCTGTGCTGAAGTGGCTCCTACTAACTTCCACTATGTAAAAGGCTTGTGTATATCCATACACCAAAGTGTTACAGCTGTCTAAGGAATATTGACTATATTAAAAAATTCCCATTCTAGCTGGAAGCTGTGTGAAGTCAAGGCTTGAAACAACAGAAGCTTAAAAGGAGCACAACCTTCCCATGGGGTCTTTGAGGTGGGCATAAGTTCAAAGCACTGTGCAAGTGGAGGAACTGCAGAGCTGTCAGCCCTCCTGAACATCACTGCAATAAAAGGATGGAATAACACAGCAAGGCTATGTTCCTGCAGCTCAGACTCCTCTGATGTCATATAGTTTCTATGTTTACTGTTAGAATTTTGTTCTAGCACAGTTTATTTGGCATGCTCATTCCTTTCCTAAGAGGTTTTTATGGGTTATAAGCTTAGTTTTGATATTTCTTTCTTTCTCTGACTTTTTTTACTATGCAGTTTTGAATCATGTGCCCTACTAGTCTCATTTTATAGAAGTATTAAGCCTGCTAGAGAGGATTTGGGGGGGAAGTGTTTTTAATGTTATTTAACCTGTAATGTACAGTTTAATAATTTGAGATAGCTGGAGTTTAGTGAACACAGTCACCACCATTTGAAAAAGTTTTGTCTGAAAGGCTCATGCTTGTTATAAAAAGTAATTCTAGTCAAGCCAGGAGATGTAATCAGGACACTTAAGAGCATTGTGCTTCAGTGAAGACCAAAGTAGTGTATATTAGAAGGGGAGATATGAATTGTGATAATAAAAATAGAATAAATGACAGTAAACTACTCAGGACTCTGTAACTTCCTTACTCTCAGCAGGCAAGAAAATATTTTTCCTTAATGACTTAAACCCAATTGGTTTAAAAAAATTAGTATCCCTATCAATGGTCTTGGAGCAACTACCATCTCCACAGCTGTTAGGACTCAGTGAAGTCTGAATAGAGCAAAGACAGTTAATTTAGCTCCAGCCCCTGGTAGCAACAATATTGGTCAGGACTAGGAAAACTTTTAATGAGCATCAGTGTGTTGTAAATGGAAGGGAGGGATGATTTGCAGGTGGCAGATGATAATGAATGTGTGATCATGTAGCCTGCCAAATTGCTTCTCTGGCAAGAGGGAGATGATATCCATGTGTTGGTGCCAGGCTGCAGAGGAAACATTAGCCTGCTGCTTCCCATTCTGGATCCAGGTCAGCTGGAGTTGGCCTTGGGTTCCCTGCATCAATATATCTTTTATTTGGAAGGCCCATCTCTCACATGGGGCTTTCACTACTCATTTTCATCATCATCTTATAATCTAAGGGATATAGCACTATTGGGGCTTTTTTCCCCTCAGTTTGGCCACATATGTCCACACTCAGCTCTGTTCAAAATTTCACAACTCTAAAAGACATAACTATGTGGTGGGCCAGATATGGGTCACATGGATGTTATCAGGAACAGAGCAGAGCAACACTGGATTAGTCCTTTCCAACTGGTTTTTGCAGGAAGAGAATGGCAGTGGATCTCAATCAGTTTTACCCCCAAACTGGAAACAATTGCAAAATGTCTGTGCCATCAGAAGTGGTTTGGGGGAACACTCCTTTTGTGCATTGTGAGCTTCTAGTAGCAGAAAAAATAAGTTCAATTGAACAAAACTGAATAACTTGCAGAACACCAAAGGTCTCAAAACAGACAAGCAAGTTGGTGTCAGGATAACTGATTTCACTTTCTGTGCTGGTATGGGAGCTCTGATGTGGAATATGCTCAGGCTTGGTGGATGACTTTGGACCTTTCTTCACCCTCTCTAGATCTGGAAGGTTTTGTGCCTTGAGCTCAAGTTCTTCATTCTAGCAGTAGTCCCCAGAAGGTGTGATGTGTGAACCCTTCAGGATATTTTTGAAGCTGGAGAGTTTCAACTTATAGTCTTACTGCAGCTTTTTAGGGAAGCAGATGAAGTGTGTACTGCTCCATCCTGTTACTTGAAGCTGTTAGCCCATGCTGTATTTCTTGGCTGATGTGAGATAAAGCTGCTGTGCAGTGGTTGCTGTAAGATGTTGAGACTGCTGTGCCAAAATGTTTGTGTCACCTCAGCTCTGTTGCTCTTCTGGACTCTAACCTGTGTCCTAAAGTAGCAGTAAAGGATAGCTGTAGTCCTCCCTGGCCTGTTGAAACAGATGCCTGATCCTGGAGCCTGTTCTTCTCTCGCATATGACAGCTTTAAAGAGAAGATGGCAAGAGTGTAGTTTTAGTCATGATGAGAAAAATCTCAGATGTAAAGGAAAGCAGAAGTATTCTTAGAAGCAAAATCTAGGACATCTGGATTCAGTTTCTAGTTCCTGCAACTTATAACCCCATCACCAGTTCTGTGGCTGTTTTTGGCAAAATGGTGTATTTTCAGTAGCTGTGGTGTGCTTTGAGACTGCAGTAAAAATACAAGGAATAAATTTGTAGTTGGCTCAGTAATAGGTGCAAGAAGTGAATAACATAAGGCCAAAACTTGTGTTCTCTTGTTCTTTGAAGGGAGGAAGAAGCCGAAGTGTTGGGTCTGAAGGGGAGACTAGACTTGCAGATACACAAGGAGTTCAATGACAAGCCAACAGGGCTTTGTGAAAATGAGCCTTTTACAAGTTAATCCATTTTATCAACAGTTTGCATGCTCATAGCTTAATGCTACTTTTCTCTCTATCTAGTGAAAACAGCTAGGGATTACTCTAGTGCTCCTTCAGCTGAAAGCAGCGGACTTTTGCAAGTCTCTGAAGTGCGTTCCTATGTTAAACAGTTCCAGCCTAGTAATATTTCTGTTCAGGGTTTCCTCCCTGAAGTGGCATCACTTACTGTGTGAAAATGAAAAGAAGGTGAAAATTAACAGCTTGTCTTTCTGTTTGCCAACACTGAATCTCGAACACTTTACACTTTACAGATCACTTGTTTATCAGACTGAGAATAAGGCATAACTTTTTGTAAGTAATGATTCAGCTTTCTAAGAAGACAGAGATCTAAAAGGTGAGATTTTGTGACTAGATAGCTAAAGAATACAAGTTTCCTATGAAAACCCATATCTGTACCCTTAGAAACAAAATGCTTTTGGAATTCAAGCAGTGGTGACAAGGACTTCAGAAGGAGAAGAGTCATTAATTCCAAGCTGGACTTTTTTTTGCTTCTAGCACATGGCCCACTCAGAACATGGACTTCTAGATACAGTAATTTTGGTGAGGTACTTTATAAGCCAAAGTAAATGGGATTGAAAGAGCTGACAGTGTAAGTCAGAATGACTGACTGACTACTAGAAGTGAATTTTTCTGAGTATTTCATTACATATTTCACTCATGGTCTATGAACATTAATCTTCCTACTTGGTGCTGTTACCTTGTGAGATCCAAAGACAGTTTAAAAATTTATATACCTGAAAGTGCTTATTTCTTAGGTAAGTCTGTTCCTAAAATGATTAAGATGTCTTTGTGCATCTCACTTGAAGATTGGGATGAAGATGTTAATGAGTGGTTGCTCCTGAGGCTTGTGGAGAGACTAGAGATTTGGTCTGGGTATTGAAGTGTTTCTTGTATTTTATTAAGGGACAGTTCTGACAGAAAACACCCTGCACACTCAAAGAAAAACACATTTTTACATGAGGAATGTACTGGTACAAAACCACAGAGTGGATGTGCCTCACAAGAAGGTGTTTACTGAGGACTTGTTGTGACTTCTGGGGCCTCATTTTTCTTGTACTGACACTGTGGCCCTGCTGCTAAATAGAAATTGTGACCAGCAACAAGAGGTGATATGAAATTAATGGTAGTAACATGAGCAATACTTTCTGCTTTCATGTGACTATACCAAAAATTTCTGGCAAGGGCAATTAATTTTAGTTGTACTGGTCTTGAGTGGCTGTACTAAGATTGCCTCTTTCCTCAGAGCTCTTTCAATCTTCTGGTATGTTTAAAAGTGAGTACAGAACAAACTTATTGCTAGCAAAAACATTGTGGCTCTAGCTGGGTAGCAGAAAAACTGTTTTTAATGTATTAGATGGTTAATGGGCTGTGTCAGGCTTGTGGGGAGTAATACACAGAACCAAGCTCGTATATTAGTTGAACTTAGACTCCAGTAAAGATTATTGAGTAAATTTCAATGGTATGATTAAAATGTTTACAAACAAAATTCTTTATATGCTTTTTGACAGGTTCCTACAGTTCAGAGATTTTACTGAAGTATGTTTTCCAAAGCTGCTGTTTGGCTGTGTCTGGGTATTTCGTTGTTTCATTGAACTCGGGTTTCTGGGTCTGTAGAGAAGTTACTGGAAGGTGTTTAGGCAGATTTTTAAAAAAAATTGCTATGCTGCTAAAATTCTTGTGGGTCCTGGGGTAAATAAAGGAAAACCCCAAGAACTGACAAAGTTTTACTTTAATACTACAAATGACTTCTGTCTGACTACAAAAGCTGCTGGAGCTATGGAGTACCTGTCCAGCCTCTGGCTGTGCTGACAGCTGGACCTTACTAGAAAATCATTTATCTGGTGTCCTTGGGAAAAAAGCCTTGAAGCATGAGATAGCTGGGAGCTCTGGGAGAGAATGAATTTGTGTTGCCAAATGCCATTCTAAGGAAAATGAAGCAGAGAAATATGTTTGGTGAACTTCCGCTGGGAAAGATGCAGTCTCTTTTTGTTTTCACTCCAAAGTGACCTTTGAGTTTTTTTAAAAAATTAAATGATATTTGAAAAGAACATTGTGGTCTTAACAAAACATGATGTCCTACTTCAATTGTAAGTGTTTCAAGATGCTTGTAAGGGCAACTAAATGGAAATGTAGAGTTTATATGGACAATATTCTTACAAAAAAATACTTTTATTCCTGTGCACTCTACCTGATGTAAATTACCCTTTTCTGTGCCATAACCCGTACTTGCTATGGACTGTGTAAACTTGCACAGGCATTATGAAGGTTCCAGATATTTGCTGCAATGCTATTATGATAATTTTGCACATAATTTTTGATTGCAGTATAAGAATGTATGTTAGTGCCTATTCTCCACCACCATTATACCAACCACTGGCAAACATAAGCCATGGGCATTAATGTTCATATGTGCTTTTCTGAGCACTTTGAGTAATCAGAGATGGAAGCTAGCGTTTCACTCCTGATCTGATTCTGAATGCTCATATTCTTCTAACAAACTACATTAGTCCCATCTAATGCATCTCTTTTTCTTCAGTGAGAAGCTTCTGTACAATCAAATTCCAAGTAGATAAATTACTGATTTAAAGTTGGTTATATTGTCTCCTGTGTTTTCCTTTTGGAGTAACAACCAAGTGGATAGCAGGAGTTTGGGGTTGTGGGGTGGGGAGGCTGAACAAAAAGCTGTTTGCCCTGCTTTCTCTATCCTGACAAGAATAGGAGATGACATTGTCCTACTTTCAGCTGGAATAGAGTTAATTTCTTCTCAGATGGATTTATCACCGTTATTTATTCCTTTGTAAAGCATCAAAGGTGTATACAACACTGCTCAATAGGTGGGAAAGGGCTAAACAAACATGTCCTCAGTACAGACCTTTTAATTTAGAAGCAAACTGCATACTCGCAGGACAGTGCACTCCATTAAGTAGTCTTATTGGTCTAATAATTGCTTGTCTAATAAATGAGCTTGCTTTGTATGTTTAAATTCTGCTCTTTGAATAGCAACCTCATTCTTTTGTCTTTGCTTTTTTGTCAAGCATAGTGTGCAGGGTTTATCTGTTGTGTTCATACAATACTGAGTGACAGCTCTCCTCTTTCTGAGCATCCATCTCTATTGCCTCTGCCAGAGAAAAATGGTAGAGAAAATTACATTCTCCATCATATAAGGTGCATTGGCCGATTTGGAAATAATTTTGACATGTACCTATCTTGTATTTGTGGGATTAATTAAGTATTATCTTGAAGTAAGTGTGCCTGACTGTTACACAAGATCCTGTTGCAGACCAAGGTCTGCAACCACGATTTTCTAAACCCTGCACAGTTATACTGAAACTAAGCCTGACCGTTGTTGAATTACATGTGGTATGTTAGTGCTGCTGCAGAAAAGCCTGCTATAACATCTTCAGGGATGGGCAAAAGTTTATGCATTATTTCTACAGCTCTCTAAACTGCTTCCAATGATTTTAGAATTCCTAAGGAAAGGAAATATGAAAGGAAACAAAGCTGCCTGACCTAGAAAATTAAGGAAAACATCCATGACCAGCTGGCCCACATTCTGTCCATGTTGCTGTTTTTACTGGTTGTCCAGTAAAAGTCTGGCAGGTTCTCTATTATAGCTTGAAGACACAGGAAATCTGCTCAAAAGTGCATAGCATGGTGCAGGCACCACAGCAGTGATGTTCATGATCCTCTGAAGTCTTGAGATCACAAACAGTGAAGCTCTGCACTGTGCCATAGAATGCATGAACAGATGAGAGCCTGCCCTGGGTTAGTCCGTCCCATGTTTAAGAGGAGGACTCTTGTGAAGAATTTTGCTTGTGTGTCTTGCTGGGAAACACCAGTAATGGGTGGCAACATCAGGCAGAATCCCCTGCTTGTGTGGGAGACCCTGATGACATGGCTTAAGTGTAAAATCCCTCTTCTGGACTGGATTTTTTACAGCAACTGGGAAGGGTAAATGGCACAACAGCCTTGTGCTGCTCACTGTGATCTCAAATGGACAGCTTGTGTCACTTTCTAGCTGTATCTTTGTGTTCAGACCCCTGTGCAATGGTGATCTGCCTGCTTGGATCCTCCTCTCCTCACAAGGAGAAGTATCCAAAACTCAAACTGCAGGTAGAAGTCAGTAGTGCATTTTTCTCATTATTTGTCACATATTGCAAGCTAATGTGTTAGAAGCCTTCAAATTTGTAGCAAGGACTGCTCTGAGAGGATTAAAAGAAGATGTAAAAACATGCATTTAGAGCTTACTAAAAGTGGCAGTTACATTTTGGTGAGCTATTTGAGATTCTTAAGCATTTCCTGTGTAACAAGTCCCAAATTTTCTGAATGGTTACTCATCTAATATTTTAACAAGAGAAGAAAGGTGCTGGGCAGCATTAAGCTTTTAACAAAGGAGGAGAAGCCTCAGTAGTCAGCAGAAGCCTGGTAACATGAGCACAACCCTATTTACCAGAGATGTTTGAACTGCAGACTGATGCGAGTTAATTAGGGCTCAAGCAGAAGATCTGTGTGCTGTGAAACAAGACTGGAGCATGTGGCTTCTTAATGAAGCTGTGGTATCCATCCTGGACAAAGTGCTCAACAGACAGCTATTTGCTGGTTCAGGGACTGTGCAAACTACTGCTTGTCTACTACTTTCTTGCTGCCACAGCTAATTTTGCTCAGCTGTCTCAAGCTCATTTTGCATGTGTCTCAAGGCAGTAGCATTTCACATACCTGTATGAATTGATCCAAATGTGTACAGGGCAGTAAGGTAGGGCTCACAGAAATGAAGGACATCAAAGGAGAGGCTTTGGGTGATCAAAAGCCTGTGCTTTGCAATGCCTCTGTATCATTCCAAGCTGACCTACTTGAACATGCTGTGGGGGAAGGTCAAAAAGGACAAGTCCAGTGTCAGCACAGCTCTGCTGCACTCTGCAGCTGGAAAAGTCTGATGAGGAAGAGCCAAATCAGGCTGAATAAGCTTGTGTGTTTTTGTAGGAAATATGAGTCCACTAAGAAATGCTGGTGTAAGAATTATGACAGTTGAAGAATAAATGCAGACTGATGGCAAACTGGAACAAGCCTCCTCAGGAGGGTACCTCCCAACCAAAATATTTTATTCTACTTTAGATTTCTTACACCTGTGTCAGTTAAAACCACTCATTTTTTTCTTTGCCCTCTTAAACCTAAAGCCTTGTATCTGGAGCTTGATTGTGTAGATATCACAACATATCTTGCTATATATGTGTAGGAAAGGATGTTTCCCTGAGCAAAGAGCACAGGTGAGCAGCTCCCAGCTAGAGCTTTGAGCCATGAGATATTTATTGCATCATGTAGAAACTGGTGGAGTGAGAGCCAACTGCAATGGTATTGGCCTTCCTAGGCTTCTCTCTCAGGTGCTGTAAAAAGCTGGTTCATGGTGGGAGCTTCATGTCTTGGGGTGGTTCTAAACAGATGGTGGAGCCTCAGTGACTGCTGAAGCAACAAGCTGTTGGTACTTGATCTACAAATTCTTGAGACATTATGGGTGATGTTGTACCAAATACTTGGTCATTCAGATAAAGCACTTCCTTTGAAAAAATTTCTGCTTGGAATTAATGACTCTTCTCCTTTTGAAATCCTTGTCACCACAGCTTGAGTTCTGAAAGCATTTTGTTTCTAAGGGTACAGATATGGGTTTTCATAGGAAACTTGTATTCTTTAGCTATCTAGTCACAAAATCTCACATTTTAGATCTCTGTCTTCCTAGAAAGTTCTTGAAAAATGATAGTTTTCACTGTTACTGAGCAGTCATTTGTATTTCCTGCAACTGCCAATGGCTGGATCAGAGACACATCATTTGGTAAGCCTAGACTCACTGGGCATATAACTGTTCTTATGTCCACTTCACTGAAATTTTTCCAGTGAAGTGTGTGAATCTCCACACAGCAGAAGTAATTATACCACAAGAGAGTTTGACCTTTCCACTGGAAGTGAAGCACCTGAAATCAAGCTAAATAATGTCCTTAAAGGTCAGGAGATACCAAAAAGTCTTTGAGTTAAAGCTGTCTATCCGCTCAACAGGTTAGGCAGCTGGGTGTAGATTAAAATGGAAACAGGCCATTAAAGATAATGAGATTCAAATTTTGTCAGATGCTCCTGTTCACTGAAACTTGCTGGCCTAAAGCCTATAAGAGTTCCTGCTCCTTTAAGGGAGGTTTTCCTCATTATGTTCCTAGCAATGCTGCTTTCTTCCTGGCTGAAGGTGTTTTTGGTATCACTGTATATCCAGTTTATGTTGTGAAAGATGTTTTTTAAACTGAAGCGTTCCTGAGCAGGTATGAAAGCGCTGGAGAATGTTTCCACCTGTCCTTGATCTTCAGTTTTTATCAATGCAGATTAAGTTTGGGATTTGTATATGGGGAGAGGGAGACCCAAGAGGAAGATGAAAGAACACCCCCCTCCTTTATATATAACAGATATAATTGCATCCTGCAATTCATTAGTGGGAAGTGTTTCTTTAATTAAGGTAATGAAATACGCCACAGAGAACAAAGTTAGGCATCTGCTTGACTGGATTGGCTCAGTTTCCTGCTCCTCAGTGACAGAATACTTCAGCAGTTGTTCTGAAGTCATGCAAGAAATAATTTTGGGATTGAATGGCATTGATCTCCTCCCCAAAGCCAAACTGAACACTTAACGCATCACTTCCTTGCAGATTTAATAGCAGATTGAGTCAAATATTTAGACTGGGCTGTGTCAGCAAATACCTTCCCTGCTGGAAGAGCAAAGGTATGCCTGTCTTAGAGAAATTAAGTTTTCTCTAGGGATCCCACTGCCTCTGACCCTGCTGTAAGTTTTGACTATTGAACCTTGTGGTGCCTCTTATGGGATCAGGGCTGGAAACTCAGCTTTTCTTCACTGGCCAGAGCAATTCACTGTGTGAGCACCACCTTGCATCTGTGAAGTGCTGGAGCATTTATCTTTTTAGATTAATTCTGATGGGAATGACATATGAGAAAGAAAAACACTGAATTGTATATGTCCCATATTGTATTCATGCATGATAAACATGATTTTTGGTATCTTTAGAAAAACTAAAGAACAAATTACTTCTAAGCTTACCTGTTCTCATGGAAAAACTCAGTAGGAGTTGGTGAAATTTGCTAATTTATAACAAGTTTTATGCTGTCGTGTAAAATTTAGCAGTCTGTTGCCAGCACTCAAAATTTCTGGGTTGTAATTATTCCCTCAGTTCTACTTGGTAGTTTAAGGAAAATTATAGAAACAAGATTGTACTATCTACAAATTCAGAAGGTGGTTCTAACTGTTCCTCTAGGATCTGTTACACTTCTGTAGTGCCTATTTGTTTTATGTTTGTTGTAATTTGGAAAGCTTTTCTGGGGAAAAGTGAAAATATTTGTTTTAAACAACCTATACTTCCAGCATTTAAACGGCCTAATACTCAGAGAAACATGCTTTCAAATGTCACTGAAAGTTGTTACAATGCTTCTAGCCATTATATCTGTGCTGGTGAAGGCCAAGGTATCAAGCAGGATAAAAAGTGGAACTTGAACAGCTGGCTTTTATTGTCCAAACTAAAAGAAAAAATGACAGATACACCATGGGGAGGAAAAAAATGTTGTCTGCTCTTAAATATCAGGTTGTTCTCATACAAGGGCTTTATTTTAAACTAATGCTGTTTGCAGTGAAGCTTTGGAAGTAATGCAAGCATTCTGAGGCTTGGGTAAGAAGAAGCTCACACAAACCCTAATACTAAATGTGTACAGGGTGTCTTGATTTTGGAGGTGTTTTGTTGGTGGTGAAAGGGATCTAGATGAGGTTGAGCAAAGGTTAGGCAAACTGCCTCACTTTCAGAGGTGAAATGAATTCTATCCTGCCTCTTCCAAGCACAACAGATCAGCAAATACTGTGAATTTGTCTTTCTCATTTCAGTAATGTCCCATGTAATGTGTCCCGAGTGAAGAAAAGTTAAAAAGCCATTCCTAGTGACTGATCTCTATCTAGCTCAAATAAAATTGTTTTTGACTGATTATTACATCACTGTTTAAAATGGAGCTTTTTCTCTGCTAGTATTTGATGATAAGGTAGGTGCCTCTGTGCCAAGGAATCCAATTTTTGGTTATGTATCATGTCCTCACTTTCACTGGAGTTTTCAGAGCTGAAAGTATGGAGAAACATGCAGGGGAACTTAATCTGAGTCTAAGGCAGGTACGGTGGGGTACTGCAGGCACTACAGTTGCCTCTGTTTGATGCATTGCATGAGCTGCCTTGATCTGCCACTAAGAGAACAAAACTACACAGGGTTTATGGCATCTCTTTTCTGCCTGTTTATCACATTATTCCACATGAATATGAAAAAAAAAAGGTTTAAAATTAGTGTAAATTTCCTAAAGAGTATTAAGTCTAGTCTAGAAGATTCCCAGCTACGTGTTCTAGGTGATATGTATTTTTCTTGTGTAATCTAAATAGGAATGGTTTGTGGTCTAAAACTAGTCTTTTGAGTGGCCAGTGTTCTGTGTGGTCAGAAAAGCTGTCTCGAGGTGATGGCCAAGGGCAGAGCTTTGACTCTGACATGAACTAAGAAGTGCTTTAGGATTCTCTAGAGGAAAGGCTAATGTAAGCCAAAACATCTCTGATAGAGGTTGTAATCAATGACTTTGCAATGGTTAATATTGTAAGTCTATTGTGACGCTGCTCATGATATCATGATAATATTAGGTTATTATCTAATGGTGACTGAGGTTTCATTAGTTACTCTTGTCTCTCTGCTCTCTACATTGAACACGGACTGCTTATTATAGTGCATCTTCCTGAATGGACTTGCAAATTGGAATTAATTTTTAGTTATTGGTTTCTTTTAATATGAATTCATCTTCTATTTATTTGCAGCACCGTATCTTCTATTGCTTTCATACCCTGCTTTAAGTGTGGTCTGGAGGGGAATTAATTTGGAGACCTTGGCACTTAAGTAATGCATACATTGAAACTATTGTGGGATCCCAAGCCCTCCTTTCAGCCTCTCTGGCAGGAATCCTGGTAGGGAATCAAGGGCAAACAATATTAAAGGCTGTGTTTGACACCTATATGCCCCTGTGCCATCCCCCAAGAAATTTCTGTCATTAAATTCAATACATATCCAGCTGAAATATTTTAAAAATCAGCTTCTAAAAAGTTTTCTCCTCAGTGATAATATCCAGCTCATAAACTGTGACATAACTTATATTAATACATTAAATACCAAGATCTAGGATCAGGCAGTGTTGTGCATTACATAAATAGTAGAAAAAAATAAACAGCAAGCTAATAAATTTTTTTAGGAATTAATTCTGGAATTAAATAGGTACAGCTGTGATACCTTCATATTTATTTTAAAATGCATTTTCAGGAAATTGTTCAGTAGAAGTAATTTTATTTACTAGTCAACACTTGGCATAACAGGTACTTAAACTTCTAAATCAATATTTTGAGGTTAAAAAGCTCTTTTGTAAGCATAATGTGTTGGGACTAGGCTGGATTTTGTGCAGGAGGTGGTTCAGTTGGAGATCTGTTCAGCTGAAGTTCAGACAGTGTGAAAGCCTTGAAAGCTCTGTAACAGCTAAAAATTGGAAAGCAGTTTGAATCTAGTGCTTGTTAAATTGAGAGTTAAATGGCATGTTTTTAAACAGAACACAACCTATGCTGTGTTCTCTATAAATGTGTTCACTGATGAGTAACTGAACATGTGTTTGGATGGAAATTGAATCTGTGTAGGTATCTGACTAATTGATCTGTAGATGCTAAAAGTAGTTAAGCGTTGAGGGGCAGAGAGCACAGAGTCCATTTCTGAAGGAGGAAATTAGATGTTTTCAGTAGAGTACTGAGAAAAGTGCTGCTTTTTCTGGTACTGCTTGCAATTAACTTTAATCACACCTTTGTGTTGAGTGTTAATGAGGAACATGGTCTGAAAATCTGGTTCAAAGGGGAAAGCTGTCTCTGCTCTGCACCAGTGTTATTCACTAAACCTGTAGGAATCTATGAAGAGGCTGGATGAGTGCAGTATTTTCTTGCTGAGAAACAGAAAAGACATTGGGACAAGGTGGGGTTGGATGCTTAGATGAAGCAAAGAAGAGAGAAATCACTCTCTACATCAAAGTTGGAGGCAAGAGGGGGAGACTGGAAAATGGCTGGAAATTGACAATAAAATCCAGACAGGCACAGAGCTCAGCAATGTCAATAGAAGCTTTATAAAAGCTGTACAAAGTGCCATGTCTCTCCATCCTTTTATATTTTTGTTATCTTTAATGGCTGTTTAAAGTGTGACTGGGACACTGGGAGAATACAGGGAATTAAAACTCAAGGTGTAACTTTGTGTGAGAGCTGTGTGGGTGAGCTATTTCTTATGAGCAGCTGTGGAAGTGAGCTGTGTATGGATGTTCATCAGGCACAGAGGAATCAGCCACTAGCTGGCAAGTGGGGAGTTCATAACAATATGAGAAGAATCAGGAAGCTGCAGAGATTTTTGAGTCCCTCTGAGCCAAGGAGGTCACTCTTTCTGTACTCGGATTAGAAGAAATTTTCATGGAGTTGTCATGGTGATAGAAGTGTTAACAGTACAGGTCTGAAAGCTTTAGCATCATAAAATGGAAAGTACACAAAGAAATTGTAACTAATTTCACTTTTCTTGTTGTTCTAAGCCATGTTGAAAAGCTCTTCCCAAACACTTATAAATGCTCGTGTTCCTGTCTCCCATAAATTTAACTTTTATAATCCTGTATCTCCTGATCTTAGAACTCTTAGAAATACACAGCTTTTGCAGTATCAGACCCAATAAAATCTGTGGGAGTCCTGACCATCATCAGCACATTTAAGACATCTGTGTTAAGAATTAGAAAAAGACAACAAAAACTTCTCTGAAAACCCTTTCCCTTATATCATGTTTTAATTCACCCCAAGAACTCAAGATGAACACTATAGTGCCAGCTGTAATCTAACCTTTCTTCTAAGTCAGAGTTAGAATTTGCACCAAGAAACTCACGGATAAGGGAAGAGTTAATTCTCCATCTGTGCAGATGTAATCCCAAAGCTCCTGCCCTGGGGTGGTGATGCTGGTGGGTTGGTGAGAGGATTCTGGAAATGAATTGTGTTGAGAAGCTGCTGAGTTTGTGCTAATGAGCAAGATGCCTTAAATAACTCTCTCCCCACAGGTTCAAGAAGGGCTTGGAACGGGGTGGGGTGTTCACCCACTTGCTGGTCTTGTTCCCTATGACAGCACCTGTGAAACAAATGCTGGAGAACCAAGCCAGAACTGGTTTGGGCTGGGGCTGAGCACACCATCAGGCCCAAGGATGAAGCAGTAACTGTGTGTGGTGGTGACGAACCCAGGGTGATCAGGCTCTACTGGAAACAATGGGGGTGGCACTTCTCATCTACACCACTGCCGTGCTCATCTGATGTGTGATGGGGAAAGGGAGAATCCCTGAATCACTTTCCACCAACAGCAGGTTCAAAAGTCTTTCTACAGCTGAGAGAATGGGAGGGAATTGCTTAGATTAGCTGCTGATTTCAGTGGATTTTCCTCCTTAAAGAGAGTAGTCTGGCCCTTGGTGATGTTTGTTTCTCCTTCTATGCTTCTGAATTTAAGCAGCAGAAATTACAAATACTTCGGTACTTAACCACAGGGCATGGTGTGCCTTACCATGAGATAGGAGAGGTGGTTTGCTCTTAGGGTGAGAATAGACATGCTTTGTTCATTGGGAATATGGCTGCTCAACTTGACAGGTAAATGCACAGAATTTTGGGGTGCTGCCTGCACAGAACTGCCTTCTTTCCCTATAAGTTATCCCATCAGAATGTGATAATTTTCAAATTAACGTGCCTTTGACTAAAGAACTCTGCCATTCTTGCTCTTTCACCTTCAAACACACTTGTGTAGTAGCACATTGAAAGACCATTTCTGGCAATTATAGTTACATGGAATAAATCTGCTGAGATTAAGGTGTAAGACAATAAGAAATTATGAGGATATGCACTATGTTCCTGTTGCATGCCCACTGAATGGGAAATGCTCCAATGAGTATCACTATTGCTTCTTGGCTCCCAACTTAGAGGTAGATTTTCTGACATTGTGGTTTTGCAAAGTACCTGTTTGAAAAGATGGTTTCAAGATGAGGAAAATAAATTATTTTAATGAATATTTGAACAGGAAGCATTTATTACAACTGCTGTAAAAAGGAAGAAAGAAAATTGCTGAACTTTCCTGGAGAGTTGTGCAAGTCTCAGTTCTCCAGTTTATGTCTTTTGGCATCCATTATTCATGTGATGCCCTACATTCATCCTTCCTCCAAACTGTATTTGCTCTTTCCTCTTCCCCTACTCTGCATTCCAAATTTGGCACCTTTCTTTTTTTCCTGAGGTACTGCCATAGCATATATAGTACATAAGGCTAGCAAAGCTTTAGAAATATAATTGACCTCTACGAATTATCTACAGAAAGGTCCAAAACTCACTAAATCCAAGCAAAGAGAAATGGGAAAGGATGTATATGTGCTGCAGAATGATTAAGGAAACCCTGACTAGTGTTTATTAGCTTATTAGAATCCACCTTTGCTGAGCAGCCACTCTCTGGATTGGTCAGATCTGTTTCCTTCTACATTTTCTCTGAGCTTGGCGAGATCACATCACTATGATTCAGTGATGAGAGGTGTCCCTCAGGTCTGCACTGGGACCAGGACCATTAATATCTGTCAGTGACATATTGTCACTGAATGTACCTGTGGTGAAACACTGGCACATGTTGCCCAGAGATGTGGCAGATGACCCATCCCTGGAAACATTCAGTCAGGATGGATGGGGCTCTGAGCAGCCTGATCTAGCTCATGTTCCCATTTGTTGCAGGGGGTTGGACTAGGTGATCTTTCCAAGTCCCTTCCAACCCTAACTATTTTATGGTTCTTTCCTATGTAAAGTGAACCGAAGAAGAAACCATAATTGAAACAATGGGTATGTGCCTCTGTAGCAGTGTTCTGACATAAATGCATCTTCTGGCTTCCCAGAGCTTTTACAAAGGATATATCCAGTTTTTTTTTAAGAACCAGATAACCATTTCTGAAATCAGCTTTTTAGACTTGATGCCAGGAATGCAAACCCTTGGTTTACAGTGTTTGACTGGCCCTGCCTCATTGCCTTGAATGCACTCCAAAACATGGGAAGGTGCTGAGCTCAGCTGCTCTCAGCTCAGTGCTGTCTTAGATGGAAGCACGGATGTGTGCATGCATGTGGGCCCCTGACAAAGAAAGGCAGAGATCCCTGTGATCTGGTGGGTGCTCACTGTCACTAGCACTTCTCTTTCTGCCTCTAGGACCAGAAATATTGTCACTATTTGACATAGCTATATTTTTCCCTGAATTTTAAGTTTCACCTTAAATGTCTCAGTGCAGCCTGTGTCTACAGTAAATGCCTCTGTGCTACAAGTCATTTTAATGGTTATCACTAATGCTTTTTGAGCTATTTATCCTAACATTCTTGATATTTTTTATTCTAGAGGTGCTCTCTGGAACTGTTAGCACACTCTGATTTGATAAAATGTAATACATGCTCTCTTCTGACTGATTGTTGTTGTCACTCTCTACAGGTTTGCAGTTTCTTCAAAGGCACAGCTCTCTGAAATCTGCCAGGCACTGCCTAGAGCTTCTGGCTGCCGACTGCCAGCTTTCATCAGCAGTGACTAGAGAGAAAGCTGCCCTTTCCCAAATCACTTTACATGCACTCGTATTGCTTATATGATTTGTTTCTCTTAAATGTTCATCTTTTTCTCTGGTGATCAGAGAACTAGAAACCTGCATTGCTCATTTCACTTACTGTTCTGTGAACTATGAAGTGCTCTGAGACTGAATGCACAACTAAGATTTCCTTTTGCTTCCTTGCCTTTCCCTTTCACAAAGCTATGCTCATAGGGCTAACTAATCCATTCCTTTCATTCTAAAGAGAAAGAAAGGAGATTTAAGTATATTTTCCCTTATCTAAATACAGTAATGTTTATGGGTGTCTGCAGTTCAGTGCTCTTAACAATTTTAATCCAGGTTTGTGTCTACTGCTGGAGTCAAACAGCCATATTTTTCCTACCTAAAACCATATAAGCTACCCCTACTGAACTCCTTGGAACCACCCATCCCTCCATTACTCCCAAAAAATCCCCAACAAACTTTTTAATCACCCTACCTTTTGCCCCTATGACTTAATACCACTCTGATTATCATCTTGTGAGTGGAAGATTCCCTCAAAGCCCTTATGTTGTGTGTGCATTCAGGTTATCTGAGCATAACAGAACCAGTTCTATTAAAGGAGTGGTGTGGAATACAGGCAGGAAGACAGTAGTGACCAGGCTCAGATCACAAGTTCAGGACTTGTCCCGTTCACAGTTGTCATCTGGTTAATTACTACTGAGAAATTACTTTAGTTTTACGCTCATAATTCAGATCCAACAAATTTACCTTTGCTGATTTCAAGGATTTGTGTGCTTAGTTAAGATACATGTTTGCATCTAGTGAGAAGCTGTAAGAATTGTACCTACAGAACAACTTCCATATTTTGTGTGGTTTTTTTAATCTGTATGCTTTGGGATCTGTGGTGGGGTGGTTTCTGTATTAGTGAGAGGTCTCACCTTCTCTATCTTACATATAACATCCTGTTTCTCTTTGAGGGGATCCCAGGTCTCATTATGGGTGAATCTGCTTCTGATGCCAACAGTGTCCTATCAATCTTTCCGTTACTTTTCAAATAATTTGGCCATAATCTTAAAAATTTAGGCAAGCATAGTTAAAAAACCATAGAAAATGAGAGGAAAAACTAAATGTAACCTCTGATAATGTATTTGGACGTAGATTTGTCTAAGGGTATGGGGGTAGTTCTGTGTGACAGTAGCAGTGCTCAATCTTCCTGCTGCAGCCTAGCAGCTGGAGCTGACCTGGATGCTTATCCTGCTGGGGGTTAGAGGCTGGNGGATGTAGATTTGTCCAAGGGATCTAAGGGTAAGGGGGTAGTTCTGTGTGACAGTAGCAGTGCTCAATCTTCCTGCTGCAGCCTAGCAGCTGGAGCTGACCTGGATGCTTATCCTGCTGGGGGTTAGAGGCTGATTCTGTTTAGAACACCTTATCTTTGTTATGAGTGTTACAAGGACACAGTGATATATTTATCTTTTTGTGGAGCCTACCAAACCTTTCTGGAATATTGCAAATGGCTGTCTCCTTGTCAACTGTCAGAGACAGTTAGCGCAAGAAAATTAGAAGCCCAAAGTACAGTGGATTTCTATATAAAGCTTGTCAAAAGTTGCCATCAAAGTGCAAAAATGTCATTTAAACTTACATTTCCTTTCTTTTCTATGGTATGCATGCTTAGCCACTTTTAATTTACTGTGTCCTATTCCTTATTTTTGCTGGATTTTCACTCCCACACAGGTTTTTATGGTTTGATAAAGAACAGACTGTTCTTACTGGAAGTGGAAAAAAACAGGCTGCTTTTACTGGAAAAGGGAGGTAAAAGAAGGTCTATCTCTCCCTTCCCAAAAGGGAACCAATAAAGTTCTAAAAAGGTTGAGCAGCAAATGCCTATATTGGGGATGCTTGACCAAGATTTTGAACAGAAAGAAAATGCAAAATTATTGAACTACTGATTGCAGTTTTAAAACCACAAGCCAGTGGAAAATAGCTGTGACTTGTTATCAAAATGTATGCCTGTTCATTTTAATGTGTCCTTTTGGGAAGAAGTAATTCTTCACTCTTATACAAACAAGTACATCTATTTGTGAAAGAAAATGACCTGGATACTGTGGTATAGCTAGTTTCCCAAAATAATATTTTGGTTAGGTTTAGCTGGAGGCTTCTGTAGTAACTGAGCTGTTACTGATTGTGCAAGGGACGTGTTGTGAGGAATTGTTTAAAAAAAATTCAGTTTGTGCAATAGGCAAAGCTATATGTTCAGAACAGTACGGAAAAGGGGTGAGTGAAAAGAGAGAAGACTTGATACAGGAGCAGAAGGTTTTCACCACCCTGAATTTTGGAACGTGAAAATGGCAAAATAATTCTATGTTAGAAAATGCAAAGTAATTGCCATAAGGAAGAATCTTCTCCTGACTGCATGTGCACAGTGATGGGCTTGGAATTAAATACTGTCATTCAGGAAAGAGATATGTGAATGATGTTTTCAGTCAGGACAAGACCTTGAAGGCCAAATGAAATAACATAGAAGGTCGGAATGAAAATAACTTTGATGGAAGTGTCAGCAATATGATTATGTGCTATGTAGAAGGTGTTTTGAAGGCCAAAAATATAGATGGTTTGAAAAGGCAGATGGCCATGGAAGTAAGATCCATCAGGAGTTCTTAAAGAGAGGGTGGCAATGCAAACTCCTTGTACTGGTTTCAGCTGGGGCAGAGTTTTCTACAGGGTAGCGGGGGGGGGGTCTGTATTTTGTATTTGTGCTGAAAAGAGTGTTGATAATAAAGATGTCTTTGTTACTGCTGAGCAGTGTCTACACAGAGCCAAGGCCTTTTCTGCTCCTCACCCACCACAGCAGTCTGGGGGTGCACAAGCAATTCTGAGGGGACACAGCCACGACAGCTGACCCCAACTTACCACAGGGACAGTCCAGACCACATGGCACCGTGCTCAGTATATAAAGCTGGGGAAAAAGTTTTCTCACTTTTGCTCTTCTGATTCTCTCCCCCATCCCATTGGTGGGGGAGTGAGTAAGTTGCTGTGTGGTACTTAGTTGCAAGCTAGGGTTAAACCCTGAGTATCCAGCTCTCAAGCTTTCCCAAACAGGATTTGCTGGGAATATAGATTGTACACCAGAAGGCATAAAGCCACATGTCCTTCCAGCATGTGTTGGGAGTTAAGTACTTAACAAACACTGGTTTGTTACAAGTGACTGCCAGAAGGTTAAGAGCCTCTTTTGTTTGCAAAAAGCCAAATTCAACTTCCTCATGCAGGTGTCTCTGGGAAAGGTGAAACAGTTCTGTGTGTTTTTACAAGCAGAAGAGTAAAAGCTCTTTGGGAAGATCAGTGCAACAAAGGAAGGACAAATCTTCAGCATAACTTTTTTCCTCTGGAGCTTTGCTATGACAACTCTATATACCTTTTCCATGCCATAAGGCCAAGCAAGGGAAGGCAGCTTTCAGTTTCAAAGGACAGACACTGGCAGATTTCTATGGTATTTCTCTGCAGAGGATAGTAGTGGGAATGTATAACTTTCCATATCAGGCTAGAGTGATTTTTTAAATTTTTTTTCATTCATCACCACTTATGTAACATAAGATGTCAGCAGCAGTAGTGGAAATAAGTTCAGACCCCCAATTCTCCACCTGGCATATGACACAATACTGGGAAAGAATGGTGTTTCCTAGTATATAAAGGTGCTATGAGGAAAGTCCATGAAGTTTTAGCCCAAAAGTCAGGGAAATTTGGGGGATGCAAGTCCTTGGGGAAGGTAGGAAAAGAAAGTGCAACAAAAAAAAGGTGAATAGGCTGTTAACAGAAGGGTTTCAATAGGAGATCTTTTGAAGGCATTCCCATAGTAGGAAGAAAATGATTCTCTAGCTCAGTATTCTTTTTCCTAGGAACTGAACATTTTAAATAAAATCATTGAGATTATGGGTAAAGAGCCTTACAGTTGAAAAGGTCAGGGCTGAAGAACTGAGGAAACTCATTTCAGGAGGAACTTTCCTCAGTCTCTCATTCTGATGCAGAAAGTTAACAGATATCTTTCTGGACAAGAAAGAATTGCGTGAAAGTTTCACAAATCTCAAGAAAAATGGAGATTTGGAGGGAACAGTTTTATTAAGATAAAGTGAAACAACAGAGAGGTTATTTATAAATGACGAATATTCTTTTCAAGGAGTAAAAAAGATTCTACATTACTTGGTAGCAATAATGGAAAATGGCTTGCTGAGTGACAGAGAGAGATTGTCAGCAGAAGAATAGGGAAGAAATTTACTGACTTTTTTTCTTTAGTTATAAAACTTTCTCTTTTCTTCTGTCAAATGTCAGAAGAAAATATCTTTTACAGCATGGTCAGTAAAAAAAAATTGATCAACACTATGATAAAATAGAAGGGTTTCTTCCCTGCAAGTAGATTATTTCTCAAAGCTTTAACTTGCATCATGTGCAGGACAATGTTTCATTGTCTTCTGTACTTTCCCCATCTCAGACTTTGTAACCCAGTGTTCAGGGCTGTCTGAACCTCCTGAGCAGTGTGATGTAAGGGTTTTCTAAGTACAAATCCCTGCTTGAATTGTAGCATCCTGTTTGATGGGGAAAATGTCCACTCTGATTCTAAACATAATCTTTGGTGCAGAGTGACCACAGATGACTAATTTTGGGTGAGCAGTTTCAACATCTTTTTCGTTGGTGGAAATAAAAATGTACTTTTATTTTTAGTCTGAATAAATTGTCCTGGTAGTGAACAACCTGAGAACATGGACAGAACATTAAGAGTCCTGGCTCTTTCTGATCATGCAAGAAACTTCCCATTTAGACTAATTCCTTCAGTTCCTTATTTCTCAATCATTACTCTAACATCAGGATGAAAACACCAACAGTCTTCCTGCCAGTTTCTCTGCAAGGAAACATGAAAAATACCATTCTGTGTAACCAGCTTAGTGCCATCACCTACTGCTGGCTGAGGATTGCTGACTCTTCCTTTTTCAAGGAAAATGTAGTGGTGAATGCTGTCCTTACCTTTCTGCCTGCACTGGGCTGCACTCCTCCCTGAAGGGGTGAGTCCAAGAACTGTCCTTGACTGCTGTCCAAATAAGCAGAATATGGAAACAGAGCACTTGTAGGCTGTGTAAGCATAAAGAGAAAGGTGCTCTTCATAGTCTGGTCTTGGGTCTAAGCAGATCATTGTCAAATTGTGGTCAGGTTTAGTGGGTTGTGCTGCCTCCCTGCTGCAAAGCACAGAAAGGACTACTGCTGGCTTTGTGCCTTCAGAGGCAACACGGTTATTTGATTAGTAAGTTGGAATATAGAAAGTGTACTTAATTTACAGGTATTGGGCATGTGGGACATCAGGAATCAAGTCAGCTGAAGAGCTACTTAGAATTTTCACAACAGCAGAAAAGGTAGAATTTTTTTCATGGAACAAAACTTCTTTGGAAATACCTGAAGGCCAATAAGTTTTAATAATACAAAGTTTATCATAGTGCCACTGCATTATAAAAGATACTGTGCTTTTCAATATCACATTCATTCTATGATGTGGGAAGTGTAGATCTCTACTGGAAAAACTTGATTGCACAACTCTAACCAAATACTTCAAATAATTTTTGGAGGAATTTCAGAATCTTGTCCTGTACAGTGGTTTAACCTATTTGTTCTGAGATTCAAAGAGAAGAAAGGAAATCCTTGCCAAAACTAGACTTTCCTACTGGAAAAGTTTTATCTAAGTCTGTATCTCCACACGTTTGACTAGGGCAGAAGTCATGATTTTCCCTCCAAATCATCTCCTTGTGGTGGACAAAGTTCTGAATAATATCTTTCATTTTAATGGCTATTACATTTCAATTGCTATAAATTGTAAATCTATCAAATTTTTTCCTGTCCATTCTTGTCTGGAATTTTTTTAGAAGCTGTTTGACTCTGCAAACCCTTCTGTTGCATCTTAAGTTTCCTCTTATTTCGTGGAGAAAGGGTGTTGAAAAGTCAGTGACCCATTGTGTTAACACGTTGCTGACTTGCAGTAAAATAAGATTGAGATGGTGTCTTCATTTAAAAATCTGAAGAATCTTGCTAAATTTTTGGTTATATTGAGCAACTTCGTTAACATTTGTGAAATTTGTTGCAAAGAGTAAAACCATAGAGAGAGGAGTTTTTCTTAAAACAACTGCCCTGTCTTAGGAAACCACCCTACATTCTTATACAGCCAGTAATGCTGCCAACAAGAAACACTGAAAGTAATTTATTCTGCTTCTCCTTGCCAAAAGAACATCCTGCAACACAGTATAAGGTTAAAGCTCATCTAACTGAACATATGCCTGGAGTCCTGAGAAGTTTAATAATGGACAAAGTTTTGTCCTGCTCATGAAATGACTTTTCACAAATTAAAAGTACGGTCAAAAATTGTAGAAGCTATTAAAAAAAGCCAGGAATTAAAAAAAAAAAAAACCAAAAAACAAACACACAAAACCCACAAGAAACCAACAAACAAAAAAAACCCAACCAAACAAAAGGAACAAACAACTCAAACAAAAAAAAACCCCACCACCAACAAGAAACCAAACAAACCTAAAAGAAGTTCAGATCTTGGATAATACTGAAGATGACATCTAATCTGTTTTAAACTGGAATGTTCAATAATTATAAACTGCAGTAGTACTTCTGCTAATGGGAAACACTCTGTTCTTGAGTTTAAATATTTTCCTTGCTGCTGTTTGGGCTTTTGTCTGTAATTGAGCTTAAATCTTCTTCTATATTTTAGAGATTATACTTACTCTGCTCCAGCAATAAATTTTAATTGCTGCATTTGAATAGTAGAATTAAATTTTCTAATTTCATATAATTTGGGATTCTGGAGAAGCATTAGGATAAGATTTTAATACCAAAACCGGAACTGTGGTGACTGGATGTCTTTTCCAGGAAAGTTGATATTGTAGTAAACTCTCTCAAATTTGCTTCCTTTGAATTTTTGCTCTTGCTCAAACTGAACGTTCAGCATCTGCTCTGACTGCAGACCCAGGCTGCAGCCTTGTAGCTGTTTGCAGTATGATTATTATCACTAGCTGTGTATAAAGAATGAGAGAGAGAGATCTGTAGGGAAGGTCTTGGTGAAAGAGACAATATTTATCAATAAGGGATATGTGGTTGCTTTCTAGGTGAGAGCTGAATGTAAATTGTTGTTTAACCACTGTTTTTCTTGCTTTGGAAGTGGTGGAGGGACTACAAGAGAGGACCAACACATGCTGGCAGAGTTTTATATGATAGAATGATTTCAGTTGGAAAAGACCTTAAAGATCAACTAGTTCGTAACCCAAGGGACACCCTCCACTATCTGAGGTTGCTCCAAGCCCTGTCCAACCTGGCCTTGAACAGTTCCAGAGATCCAGGGTCAGCCACTGCTTCTTTGGGCAACCTGTGCCAGTGCCTCACCACCCTCACAGGGAAGAATTTCTTCCTAATACCTAATCTAAACAGCTTTCAGTTTGAAGCTGTACCCCTGTACCCCCTTGACCTGTCTACATGCTCTTCTAAAAAGTCCCTCTCCAGCTTTATTGTAGTTCATTTGTGTACTGGAAGGTGCTGTAATTCTCCTCAAAAACGTCTCTTCTCCATACAGAACAACCACAACTCAGTCTGTCTTCGTAGCAGAGGTGCTCCACTCCCTGAGCACCTTTGTCACCCTCCTCTGGACTTGCAAGTTGCCTGAACAGTCTTTGCTGGGAGATCATTATCTGTTTCTAGAGGAAGCAAAATATTGCTTTCCAAGTGTGGATGACCAAAGGTAGATAACACAGAGCAATCTCCAAGGCCCATATTTTATGTTTGTAGCTAACTTGCTGTGTGAGAACAAACCTAAGTGAGTGTGCCAGGAGGTCTGAAAAAGGCAGTGGGTGTGACTGTGATGTGGCCTGTTGTGCCAGCCCATGGGACAGATGTTGGCATGTGGGAAAGGGATCCCAAGATGCAGCCACCCAGCTCATAGCAATTTGAGGTGGTGGCTCTGAGCTGGCCTGGTGGAGCGAGGCAGGGTGGCAGTGAGGTGTGCTGGGCAAACAGGGCTCGCTAGCAGCTGCAAAAGCTCCTCTCCCAGCAATATTAACAGAGGTAGTGACATCTCTGGTCAGTCTCCTGACTTCTGAGTACTGCCTGTTGTCCTTTCCCAGGGCTCCACAGACATCTGGTTTCCAGCAAGCTGAAAGTTTAACTGGAAATGACTTCCTATAAGTTGTTGCCAGAAAAGTCAAGAAGACATTATCATGTTTGATTTCTCTTATTTCACAAAATTAAGTTATGTTTATAAGAACAATTTTTTTTTAGATTATACAATTGAAATGTTCCGTTCTCAATGGACACAGTTGGGTAAAAGTTGGTCTGTGCTTGAGGAAAGTAAAAGCTTACAAACAAGTAGTAAATAGTCAGAAAAATGAAAACAACCTCTTATCAGGTTTTCTACTTGGCTGAAAAATAAATAACCTCATAGTGTGAACTATTATTTTCCCCCTTCTTTTCACTGGGCCTCTGAAATAAAGAATGCATCCTATTACACTTCTGCTGACTTACATGGCATTTTCCTGGGTAAACAAAGCTAATGAATGCATGGTATATACTTAAAAGCTATTCTCAGTAGTGGGACATTCTCTCCTCCTCCTCCACACTCCACTGCATAAATGGGGATGGTCACACTGTGGTAATTACATTTTCTTCTTACATTTATTTATAAAAAAAGGCAAGCAGAGAGGCCCTCCTGCTCTGTTGCCTAGGTTATTCCATAGGCTCCCAAGCTGTGTGTATCTGCATTATGCAGTAAAGCTAAACCACAAGGTAAAGAACCTCACAGTGGTCTCAGTTCCAGGAATGTCCCCAACTGCACCGTGGGCTGAATTTTGTCCTCTACCACTGCCTAGTGCTGGGAGTGAAACAACTGTCACTTACTTCTCTGTAACTAAACAGCAAAGTACAAAGTGATAATTGCCAAGCCCAGCTGAGGCAAAACAAATGTGAATGCTGGTGATGCTGACCCTGGAACACAGAAGAGCAGTGGCCTCTTGCCCTGACAGAGAAACTATTCCAGTGGTGTGCAGTGAAGATGCACTTTGTGTATGTTTTGAAACTGATTTATTATTTCCCTCTGCCCTTCTAGTAAAGTGCTCTGGCAGCCCCCAGTGCCTGTCAAAGTTGCCAAGATTTGGGTGTGAGGGAAACTGTTGGAGGTGGATGAGGCTAAGCCAGTGGGGGGAAGGACCATAACAAAGGAAAACCTGGTCTCTCTGCAATTTTGCTCATGGAGCCATGGAAGTGCCCTCTAAGGAGTTCTCATCTACTGAGAAGGGCACTCCTGCCCTGTCCCTTGATGTGCTGGGTGAGGCTGTAGGACTCCCAGAGGGCAGGAACTGCAGAGTGAGAGTGTTGGATTTCTGTCTAGGGTGAGGGAGGAGGGGAGGAATATCAAATGAACATCAGTCTGTCACCACAGGAGCAATTGCCTGTGCCTTGCTAGCCACTGTTTTCATTAAAGTCATCTGTGATGGATATTTGACTTCCCCTCTACTGATAATTTATTTCACCATTCAGCACTGCTAGTTATTAGTAGTCCTTACTACCCGCACACTTTTCCATCTGCCACCGAATCTGCTTTCTCTGTCCTGCTGCTTCAGAGGTGACCCAGGGGTGCTGCACTTTGACCAGGGAGAGGGATTATGACCTCTTGGATAGTCACACTTCTGGTGGGAGGAGCTGACTGTGTTGGTCCAGCTCCCTTTTGGGTTGTGTTGTATTGCCATGGGGAAGGGGTGGAAATCATTAAATGTGATAAGGAGTAACTGTGAATAGGCTGTAGTTCTAATGTATCAAAGCCATCTTCACCATCCCAGAGGCAGATGTGAAAATATCAAACGCTAACAAGCAGGTAAATCAACAAGAATAAGATCTAATTCAGTTGTAACTGTTATGCTGATATAAGCTACTATCTAAATGAGCTAAGAAGTTGCTTTCTGTCACAGCTCAGAGCTGGAACAGTGTCCTGTTAGGCTGGGCAATAAGAGTCATGTAGAAGGGTAGAGAACAAACCTTAGAGTTACCAGTATTTGCCAGTTTTGGCTAAGGAACCTTGCAAAATGGAGATAAGATGGTAAGCAACTTCAAAGGATATTCCTTGCCCTTCCAAACCAGGCTTGCTGTCTAATCCAATTATCCAGTTATTGGTCTACTAATATATTCACCCATAGGAACAGTCAGTAACGTAAATCTGTCTTCTTGCTGTGTTTCAGTAGATCCTGGAATCTCTTTGCAGGCTTATATATTAACTATCTTCCTTTAACAAAACCAAAAAAAAAAACCCCAAAAATCCAAATCCAATAATAATTAAAAAAAAAAACACAACACCAAAAGGATCCAAAACCACAGACCACCAAAAACCCCCAAATGCCCAATCTGCTAGCACTACAACTTTGAAGGTGAACTGTCTGTAACTTAGACCTTACCTTGCAAATGCATACAGCAAATGGATCCTTACCAATCAGAAACAATCATTATCAAATTAACTTTCCTGAGAGGGGAGGTGAATTTTGGCCTGTTGTTTTCCCAGAGGAGGTGCACCCCTGAGGACATGGGGCCTCTCTTGGACCTCAGCTGCCAGCCCTGAGCTGCTCTGAAGGGCTTGGGGAAGAGGTGGGAGGTGCAAACAGCAATTAAACCCCCCCAGCTCCTGGGGTGATTATTTTCTCTTTTCCAACCATGGATGCACAGTTTTGGAGATCTCTGACTCATTGTAATGTGAGGAGCTAAAAAAACAGTCTTAGCTCCTTCAGGTCATCATCTAATTGCCTTGCACAGTAATAGCAGTCTATGATGTGTTCAGGCCTAAATATGTGTGAACGTAGGATGTGAGTACAGCTGGACTGAAAAAATAATGATTGTTGGATGTTCATGTTATCTTTTTCTATCCTGGAAACAGTCAGTAGGAGTCTAATGACTTGTTTAGAAGATTGCAGGAGACAATTGCTGAAGCAATCAGCAAATATGATTATAACGTCTCAGTTCAGTAGACTTTGTATCTTAAGTAGATTTGGAAGTGAAACTTCTCCAAAACGCAGCAGAAAGGGAAGCGAGCATTTTTCATAAACCAAAAATTGTCGGTTACTTCACTGTTAGTTATTCAATATTTCACTCAAATTGAACTTTTTAATGTTGTATTTATATTTTCTTTTGCAGCTGTAGTTTAATAGGTCTTGAATGAAAGAAAAAGGGAAATTAAATGTATGTGTCTTGCTTCAAGGGAGTCTTCTTGGATGTAAATAATGAATGAGAAAGACTTCAGCAGAAGAATGGAGGATTTTGGAGCCTTCAGAATTGGGTCTCTTTCATATCATTAATAAAAAATGAACTATTGTAACAGCCAAAGTGCTTTGTATAGTCACAGGGTAGTTCAGTAAGTGAAGCTTTACTTTAGACAAGTGTGCATTGGAGGTTTTTTTGGGGATACTTTTTTTGTTGGTTGGGTTTTTTACTAGATCATGCACTAATTGTGTCTTGGGTTAGTTTTGAAGGTGAGCCAAAGCTGCTGGATTTGTGCATGCAAACCACAGCTGGATAAGAGTTGTGACTTGCAGCCAGGATGAGATGAATGAAGTTTTGAAACCCCCTCTTTTACCTCACGCAGCCATGGGGGCTGGAAAGGACATGAAGGAGACTTGTTTGCTCCTCTCCCAAGTCAAGGAGAGCAGATTAAATACCTGTTCAGTTAAATTTGACATGATTGCTGGACGGATGATAATTGTCTTTTGGGAAAGTTTTTTTACTTTATCTTAAAAGATCCCCAAAAGGAGAAATGCCTTGGTTGTTAGGTGGCAGGTTAGTTTAGTGCCTTGGTGCAGCTGGACTGTTGCTAACAGCTCTGTGTGGCTGAAACTCTACAAGAAAAAGGCTTGAAGAGTCAAACCTATGTCCCAAAGCACAGTTTCCAGGTGATCAGAGGGCTTTACCTGTTTTGTGCTATCAGGTCGGTGCAAAACTGGTGGAGTAATTATTGCCCAGCAAAGCAGATCATCATATTTATGCTCTAGTAAATAATCTTACAAGTGAGTGCAAAAATACAGATGGTAAATTAGGTCAATCAACAGGAGCTTTGTGTATGCCTGAAACAAGAGACTTTAAAGGCAGTAACAAATGTCAATAAACTAAATAATAGACAAAAATCTGCTTATGAGCTTTTGTGCATGATGCCTTTCCAGTACAGTACTCATCTTCTGTTAAAATGCAAATTTTAACTCATCACTTGGGAGAGTAGTGAACACCAGAGGAAATACTAGAGGCAAATAAATGTATCCAGTTCATTAAAAAACATCATCTTCTAATAAAAAGTACCATTATCTCAGGAGGGTTGTATACTTGAGCTCACTTCTCTGTGAGGCAAGACTTGACAAGATCTTCTAGTGACACAAAGAAAATTAGAGGAAGACTTGCAGATCTTATACAAGACCTTTCAGGACTTATGTAATTTTCATGTACTATCTCACTCTTATTGCAGTAAGTATCCTAGGGGGTGACTTTTAGAAAGATATTCTAACTGGCAAAATAAATGTGATTTTTTTCTTATTGTTTCTGTCAAAACTGGACTTTGGAGACAGAAGCTTTCTCAATCTTAAAAAGGCCAAAATG
The DNA here is from genome assembly GCA_013398175.1 of Climacteris rufus. Taxonomy (NCBI): domain Eukaryota; kingdom Metazoa; phylum Chordata; class Aves; order Passeriformes; family Climacteridae; genus Climacteris; species Climacteris rufus. The sequence goes on from VZRZ01005631.1 coordinate 515,375, forward strand.
GAGACAGAAGCTTTCTCAATCTTAAAAAAGCCAAAACTTTAATATTGAAAATTAGATCTGCAAAGAACAAGTTTTCCCCACAGAAAATGCTGATGTATTTAGCAATACACATGTGCATGCACACCTATATTTAGAAAAGTTTGTATTTTTGATAAAAAGAAACAAACTAGATCTTTTGGATTTTAAGATGTTTTCAAAACCTGGAAATTTTAGGCTTTCATCTAAAAATAATCTTTTAAATAAAACCCTTACAATTTAACAGGGTAACTTTAAAAGTCAATACCTCAAAAACTGTAAAAAAACCAGTGGAAAAAATGTCAAATGATCAGATCAGCTGTTGGTTAGGGTGACTCTATTATGGAGCTTCCCCAGTGGAGAGGTAAAAGATGTTTGGTTACTGTACTATGGTAGTACAGATTAATGAAAAGCAACAGTATTATCCCTTCTATACAGATGCAAAGGATCTTATAAATGTACTTCACCTTGAAATTCAGTAATTTTCACATCTCATGCTGGCATCTTCATCATTCCCTTTTCAGGGACCTTAGTTCATTTTGCTCTGGTCAGTCTAAAATAAAAAGATAATCTAAGTCTCTTGAAAACTGCCTATTTTCTGTGAACTTTGCCCCTAAAAAATGACATTAGATGGTTTGTAAAAGCAGTCATGCACATCTTTATGTGTATGTAGCATATTGGCTTCTCATGATATTGCATCTGCTAGGGGACAAGATGAGTTCTTACTCTCCATTTCTGAAACAACCAAAAGGCTACAATAAAATATAAAAGAAGAAAGATTGACGTAGCAATATCCCTTGATGTGCTTGTTCCTCATCCAATCCCTTTAAGTAATTACCTGTCTGAAGTTGTACAAGCACTTCAGTTTGGCTAGAGACAGCTATTGATTTAGAAATAAGATGTGCTTGGGCTTGGTTGGAAAAAAACCCCCAAACCCGACTTTTTAAATTAATTTTTTGTATCAGCCTCCTGTGGCCATGAATAAGCATCATTCATTCTATGCAATTTCCATTTGAAACATTTTTGTACTGGGAATTTGTTTACGACTTGTGGCCTGCTAGTCTGAAAATTAGTTTTCTAACCATGCCTTCTAACCAAGCATTTGAAATGCTCCATTAAATTTTATAGGGTTTTTTGTATGTATTGTTTATGGGAATGCTACCTATCTGTCTGTATAGAGGGTAATATGATGTATTTTGAAAGATACAAAAACCTGGATTTTTGTGATCTAAGAGTGTTTATTTTGCTTGCTTATGTTATTTTTAAAAGGCTGAATTGCTGTAAGAGCCATGAAATTAAGACTAGAAAAGTTCTGGTCATGGGAAAACTTAATAATGAGATAAATATTCTTCTACCTTTTCTCTCCCAGGAATTACCCTTAGAACTGATTAAGCAAAAACATGGGCCTGAGAAGCTGGAAATGTTTCCTGTAGAAACACATGTTGAGTGTAATTTTTAGATAAAAATTTATGGGCCAAAGTAGAATGTGACTTACAGCAGTTATCAGGAGAGAGAAAATATGGGGAGATCAAGTAAAATCTGGAAACTAAATGCACACGTTCCAAACTATACCTGCCATTAGTGAACACTTAGGATTTTCTTGAGAATCTCGGAGGTTTAATCCTCATAGGAGTAGGGAGGTCACCTCCTGAGCTTAAAAGGATGCCTAAAAATGTGTCTGAACAGTTTAATGGCTCTTGGAGTTTAAAAGTAAGACATGTGGGATATGTGAGGCTGATTTCTACTGTCAACTGTGGCTCATGCCTGTGAGGAACCAGGTGGTAGAGTTGGTGATGCTCATTTGAACCAATCTATACACATTAGTCACTTGCAGGTTGTGTGGCTGTGTTATCCAACATTGCCTGGATTTTCCAGAAAATGCCTTTTCTTAAGCAAGCAAGTAAGTAATGAGGGAAGCTCCTTGTAAGCAACTTTTTCTCCTGGTGCTTTGCATGCTTCTGTGCAGGGGCAGTGTTATTGTAGCCTGCAAGACAAACTCCTCAGTGATTGCACAAATTAAGGCAATTTAGGGTCTGGATAAGAGGTGTGTGGGAGTGGAGAGAAAGTGCTTCTTCACCTCTCTGACCTAAGTAACTGTAATGGGATTTTTTCTTCCTTCCCTAGTTATTGGTTAAGTCTCTTCAGACCTTGTTTCTTCCTCAGAAATGAGTATGAAAAGTATTATTTTCAAACATACCTCTGGAAGTCAACTTTACCCCATTGTTGTGGTTTATGCCCAGCTGGAAATTAGTCATCAGGCAGCTGCTTGCTCAACCCCCACATCCACCCTTACCCCAATGGAATGGGGAAGAGAATCAAAAGTAAAGCTTCTAAGTTGAGATAAGAACAGTTTAATTGTAAACAAAGTAAAATACAATGAGAATTATAATAAAAAGGGAAAGATTGAAAATCTGAATATGCTCTAGAAATTTATGCTTATTGAAGCCTCTTCTAATATGAAGAGATTCATAAACGTATCAGGAAAGGTTACACTCAATTAAAAAATATTGAACTTGTAGTTTCAAGGTTCCTGTCTAGAAAAGAACAACCATTGAAACATGCTACCAAATTAAAAAATGAAACGAAAAGGCAAAAATGCCTAAAAAGCTTCCTGAGGGTGAACAAAGACAGCGAAGTGGAAGGCCTGAAGGGAAATCTAGTGCAAGGACCAAGCTGGGTGGAGGGCCTGGCTTCCCAGACATGTCCCCTTGTGCTCAGGGAGCAGAGCAGGAGCACTTGATATCAAACCATTTAGGGTACTGTGGGGGGAGAGGGAGCTCCTTTGATTCCCAAGTGCAGGATACGCTGGGGTGAGTATTTGGCTCTGCTCAGACATTTTTGTTTCTGGAATCTGGAAAGTGTGAATTGACCATAGCTCTGCTTCTGTGACTTAACCACAGCACTTTCTTCTGCTTTCTGGGCTGTCTAGCAGGCTTAATGAGACCTTTTGGGATAGTGTTGCTGGCTCTGATGTTTCCAACCCTGCTCCCATCAGTCTCTGGAGTTGGAGGTTGCTTATATTGAGTGTTGGATTTCTGGGCATTTATTCCTTTAGCAATTGTGGCACCTGCAACCTGAAATACTGCCACGGACATAAAAACAACACAAGTTAAAAACCTAACTTCTTGAGAGGTTTCCCATCTCTTATTTTCTCCAGACTGAAATGAAAATGTTGTACCAGGGAGGCAAATGTCAGCAAACTGTGTCTGGGTGTTTTTTCTGTTGTTGTTTTTTTGTCATTGATGTTGTTTTTGTTGTTTTGTTTTGGTTTTTCTGTGAGACATCTAAATTATCTGTTGCTATTATACAAAGAAAAAGTTTTCAGTGTGGGAGCATGAAGTTCATTAAGTTAACCACAAAATAAACAGGATTTATTGCTTTCAATAAACTCCAGTAAGAAAGGCAAAGATATTTAGTTTTACAAAAAATGTAAAGGGGGGAAATGATATCTGCTGCTGTATTTTTTTTTTCTGATGCCACTTCAGTATTTATTTAAATCACACTTATTAGTGCTGGGAATTGAGTTGGTTGACCATAAGAATCATATTTTTTATTGGTTTTGGGTTTGGTTGTTACAGAAAGCCTGTGTGTTTATTGCTTGTATTCTGTATTGTATTGTATTCTGCTGTACTTGGGAGTAGAAAATGCTGTTACAGAGAACCCAGTCTCGGGTCAAGCTGGCAGATGCAAGGAGCTTCTTTTGCTATTTACTGAGGAGAGGATCCAAGTCAATGAGTAAAACTCAAAAGGTTTATGGGTGAAACCCTCAAATTCAGACCTTTGAATTGTTCAGAGATCTTACTCCTCTGCCCTTTTGGTGCTTCAATGAAGGTATATGTGCCACACACCGCGGTAGCTCTGCAGAGTCCCCTTTGCTACCTGCAGTCTTTTTCCTGTTGGTGGCTTTGGGATTCATAGAGAAGCAAGAGATGGATAGTGATATTCCTAGTTAGACAAAGACGCTTAACCCGGTGCTCTCGAGGTAGCAACAGCATCTTTATGCGAGCGAAATCCCTGCCAGGATGAGTTGCAATGGTTTTACAACTCTCCCAAAGCACAGAGTTCTAGCTACTGCAGATAACCTGTTTCTGCTGGCTCCTCTAGAAATGAGAGTTTCCCCAGGCGTGGTGTTCTAGCACCGGCAAGATAAAAGGCTACACAGAGGGCTCTTATCTGGGATAACAGCCAATTTATTATGAATCCAGTGTTGCATTATGAGGGTCCAGGAAGGGAGTCCAGAGACATCCAGGCAGCTGGAGTAACCCAGAAGAAAGAGCCCGAGGAAGCCCTGCAGGGCTCTTTTAGAGAGAGGTGGGACCAGGAAACACTCAATGGAAAACTGCATAGTTTAAAGTGACCAGTGGAGGCGAGAGCTTCCCAGGGCACAGCCCTATATGGGACCTAAGGTATGGATACAGGTAACACAAGAGAAATATGGGATTTTACCACAGCTCAGGCAGAGGGTTCAGATATTGGAGGGAGAAGGTTGAGGGCATTGCCTTGGCTTTCTTCCCACCAGTCCTGAAGCTCAAAAGCAGCAGCTTCTGCCAAGTACACTGCTACAGTTATCCTTTCAATATCAGAAAATCCTAGAGGAGATGGTTTAGGGCAGGCATTTACACACTTAAGAATTTGTTGATATTGCGGGTCCCTGTACATGAAATATTATGTGAACCTTATAAAGCCTTTAAACTAGCAAGGAGGAAAGGAATTTTATACTCTGACTTCACAGGAAAAGTGGAAAAGTATATCTTTTTCATCTAGTTGAGCCAATGACTTTGTTCCTGGTAAATGTAATTTCAAGAAGCAATATGTGTTGAACATCTAAAAGCTCACATCTACTGTTGTAGCTGCTGTTCCAGAACATGGGACCAAGAAAAGTGGTTACCATGATGATTCCAACTGCAAAAATTGTCCAGCATGGCTTGTTATTCATGTCTTATTCATATGAATTTTTGAATCCTGAACTTCTACAAGGACTTTCTTTACCAGCTTTAAAATTTCTTTACCTTGCCAAAACCGATGTTTCCAAGATGCTTTCTTTTCTGTTCTTGGTTGTTAAAAGCTTATTTAAGAAAGAAGAGATGAGAGGGTTACAGGAGCTAGGAATTAGTCAGAGAAATTCCTAGAAAAATTTCTATACCAAGGGAGAGAAAGAAGGAATGATGTCTACAAACTCTCTAACTAATCCAATACCGGGCTGGAAGGAGTTGTTGGAAAGCAAGAACTAAGTTTACAAACACTTTGACTCACAGCAGGTAAGAAGAGTGAGCTGGCCTGGCAAGCAGCTATAGCTGTTACATTTGCCATTTGTCAGAAATGAAACTACTTGCAAATAATGTGATTTTAAACCAAATGACTCTGTTCTGTAGCAGCACTATGGGCTTTAATTTTTAATATTTTCCCCTGGGTTGTCTGTTATTAAAAACAACAACAACAAACAACATCTGTATATCCTTGTTCTCTTGTAAAAAAGGCTGCTGGGATGACTTGACATCAATTTGCTGCGGTAGAAAAGTAGGAGGAGAAATGGATTACTGGTACCAGATGACTGTCTGCCATCTGGATAGAATTTGTGGCTGATAAAATGTGTAATTTGGGCACAGATGTGTGTTTGGTCTCATTCCAGTGCAGTGGCTTTCAGAAAGAGCTGTGAAGAGACAGCCCTTGGGTCAAGGGGAGCACCAACAGTTGTGGAAGGAGGAGTTGGTCTCATTGCCTCACCTTGGAGGCAGAGGCTCTGGAAAGGTCTTTGAAGTCATTAAACTATGTAGTCTGGTCCCCAGATAGTTGGAAATATTTTCTTCCCCAGAGAACTGTGTAATTCTTTCATCCTTTCCTTGCTCCTCGTTCCTCCTAATGCTACCCAGCTACATCTACTCTAAACAGGATGTTGTTTCCACCACTCTCCTCAGATTCTATCTCCATCCTTGGCTTCTGAGTTCTGTCCAGCTCTTTTGGGGAAGTCTCCTGCTTCTGAATCAGCTCATTTGTCTTACTAGGTGTCTCCTTTCTTGAGGTTCTTGCTGTAGGTCTTTCCAGTAATGGAGGAAATACATCTAATCTGATTTTACTGGAGTATGCTTAGGTTTGATAGGACTCTTCCATTCTGTGGCAAACTCTCTCATTGGAGAATAGGGCTTTCACTCTCTCAAAGGCTCCTTTTGCTCCCAATAAAAGCCATGCTTTTCTAAATCCCGGTTAAGATCCTTTTGTTTATAGAAAGTTAGAGTTGTGTCACATTTTCTCTACCCTGCCATGCCTACATTCAGCCAACTTGCTCCTTCCGGTTGTGTCTGACAAAGCACAACAACAACAAAAGTATCCAGAGCCTTTTCCTTCATTGTCTCTCTAAAGATTTGCCTTTAATATTAATGTGAATATCTAATTTCCCTATAGAAAAGGGAAAGGTTTAAGCAATCGCAAGTGGGCCATGGAGCTGTTCGCAGTGGCTTGGTCAAGAAAGGAAGGATTGTATAACACTGTCAAGAAGTGCATGTACCTTTGCCAGCCCTCAACAACCTCTCTTTCAAACCAGAAAAATTCAGAGTACACTGAATTCTAGAGCAGGCTTGTTGACAATTTGTCTGCACACCAGCCTTTACTCTTCTGCACAAAGTGCATTTTGTTTTCAAAATCTGGATAGGGATATATTTCAAATCATCTGTCTTAGCTCATGTACATTTTGACTCCTATGAGGCTGCTTATCTGACTAGTGAGTTACTGTTGAATATTCAACACAAAGCCAGTCTAATAAGTCCCACAGCAATGGTGAACCTGACAAGGGGAATGGTGTTATGCAAATATTCTGCTGCTGAAGAAAACATTTCTAACAGATTGAATGTAGACAGATGATGTATTCCTTTCAAGTAGCAATGGAAATTTGTTTTCCTTAGTCTGAGGAGAAAGAAAACTCAGTATTAAAGAGTTAAAAGTTAGGCCCATATCCTCCCTAGCATAGGATGACATTAGTGTTGTCTTTTTCATTTAAATCCTCATGGTTTTATGTGGTCCTAAATGTGTGCATGTGTGCACACATAATCCTTTTGTTTTACCCAGGAGAAGGAGAAAGAGGTATTCGTGTCAGAGCCAGTATTCTCTGCTCTTGATCGGGCTGGTTTAATTCTTCCCAGGGATGTGAAGCTTGCTTTTCTTTTGAACTTGATGTCTCTTGTTCTCCTGAAAGGATTAACGAGAGAAAAAAATGTCATTTTGAAAACATCTGCATTCAAACGTATAAACGTGTCTAATAGATTATCAAAGAAATGGTTCACCTCAACAAGAGGTAGCTAGGGGTGGTTTGGCCATAGTGGCTGGGTAAAGTTCGATGGTATAGCTTTCATGTTCTTTGTTTCTTCAAAACTAAGATAAAAATCTATTGTTTTCTGATACTTGTATATTTCTATTTTTCCACTTGCTCCAAAAGGAAGACATGACTTGTTTTATGAGGCATCCACCCTTTCCATAAAATGCACAAGTTTGTTGAAGGTGAAAAGGGTTTGCTTTATGATTAACTATTTTTAGAGATTGTCTCTGTTTATTATTTTAATCAAGTCCCTGATACAAGGAACTCAACTTTTGGCTCTGCACTAGTGAGAGGTCCTTAAAGCTCAACAGATAGCACAGTGAATACTGTATCTCTCTTTAAATGTGGTATGCTAATAGAAAAGGCCACAGAATCATTGAGGATTGCTAGACACCAAGGTTCATCCAGAGATATTAGTAATTGTCAATATGAAAGCTCTGCTGTACATTAAAGGAAAATATCATTACAGAAAACCAGCAAGGTTCAGAGAAAAAATCCCCTCAGCCCTCTAGACTCCCCATGTCATTACTGACTCCTGTCCTCTCTGTAATTTGTGAAATAACCTCTCTGACAGTTTTTGTTTCAGCCTTCATTCAGGTTTCCTGGCTATGATATTTATTTCTGCAGGGGTAATGCTTCATCATTTCAGTTTTCCATCAGTGGAGAGCTGTGCTCCTGGATTCTGTTTCCTAAAAGCTCTGCTTATTCAGCTTTCACAGCAGGTATGTACAATTATGAGTTCCAGGATGAGATGGATTGGTTTTCAAAAATGTGCTTTTAGGGCTTGAGCAGTGAGAAATCATAGCTGTTTGGGTTTAGTCTGTGATTCTGCTACCTGACAGTAAGCATTGCCAGATATATTTGGCTTAGTTGATTGACAGAAACCCTTCACCTTCAAGAGGCTTGTCTCATCTTCTGGATCATAGAATCATGGAACCATCAAGGTGGGAAGAGACCTTCAAGATCATCCAGTCTAACCATGGATGCAGAGTTCGTGTTTGGAAGTTCCTTCTACTAAAACTTCCCATTTGTCTTTCATGATCTTTCCTATGTCAGAAATGAAAGTAGAAGATTTTCGAGGGAGACAGATGAAACAAGAAGTACTTGAAAAACAGGCAAAGTCTGTTTCTGGAAAACTGTGTCCTCTCCCTGTCTTCTGTGAGGGACACAAGTATCTGCAGTCTAGGGCTGAAATGGTCACTGGCTAACCATGTGACAGATGGTATGAACCTGTGTAGGGTTAAAAATTCGTGAGGTTTTTTGTTTTTTCAGTTAATCAAGGTTTTTTATTGACACTTCTCAGCTTTGACATCTGAGTTAATCTCAGCATTTTCTGAATGTACAAAGTGGTGAAGCCCACCAATAAATCATCACACTCCAGTATTTCATATAACTTCCAGAGGTTTCACTGTTTAAGTTCCAGCTCAGAATGTCTAAGAAGGTCCCAATTATCTCACTGCTTATAGTCCTGGCTCTTTTCTCATCAATTACCCACTGCCTGGAGTGACTGATGTAAAGAAGTGATAGAGCTGGACTGAAGATTTAAGTGCTCATAAAGAAAAAGGTCCCTTAGCCCAGTCAGTCATGCCATCAATATTTCCCTTGGTGTCAGAAGAAAATACTGAGGGGTTAGTCCTGTGCTTGGCCACTATTTCCAACAAGGTTTTGTGCACAGTAGGCTATTTCAATAGGTGTGCCTGTCACGTTTTAGACTCTTGCTGGTTGCATCTTATTTTGTGGAAAGGACAAATTCTTTCAGGAAGAAAGTGGTGGGATTGAAACAAAGCTGCTCCCTCAGCTGTCTCTGGCAGCTGCTGTGGAAATTCTACAAAAAAAACTATCCCTGTGAGTGTAGCAGAGTCATGCCTCTGGCTCCAGTGGAGAGGGAGGCTGATGGATTCAGTGCTCTTCTGAGAGAAGCCAAGGTTCTAATGACTGATGGCTGTCTGGCCCATGAACCACTTGTAATGGCAGTTTTTTCACTCTCACCCAGTTTTATCTCTTTCTTCTGGAAAGAAAACAGTGGAGGAGAGATGTCAAGGTCTATCCAGAGCTCCTGTTTTCCCCAGTTGCCTTAAATCAAAGTGGAAGGGGTCAGCTGAAACAGTCATCTGTAAAAACTGGTACACAACTGATCTTCCTTTCAGTACATGGGTTTGCACTTTTAACTTTGTCTTGTTAAGTTACTCCTGTTTTGTGTTTTATTTTCAATACATGTATGATGGATTAATCAGACTTTATCATTCACAGTGCACTTTGTCACACTTGTTCTCTTGTACCACCCTCCAAGATATTTCTAAAGATGAGTGTATTTATGCATCACTCCAGACTAAAAAAAAACCCCAAGAACACAATACAAATATGTAAAAGGAGAATAAGCAAAAAGTACATTTTAGCCACTAAGCATGACATTTAGACCCCAAAGCTGGTGAACAGCAACAGGACTTTTAAACCACACAAAAGATGCGGGAAAATTGAGCTGTATTTGCAAAGAAATGTTATTATTTGGGTTGTTTTGATTTTTTTTTTAATGGTAGTTATGGAAAAGTGATTCAGCTTCTCACAGCTAGACCCAGATGACATTTCCCCAGTAACTTTGTCACAAATTAAAGAAGGAAGGGTGGGGGAGGGCCAGGGGAAAAAAGCACTGTAAGAACTGAGTGTACATGGAAAGCTGAGTCATCTTACAAGAACAACTTAATATATAAATAAAAGTCTTAATATTTATAGAATCATCACCATTTCTTCTCATGTTTAAAAATTCCTTCTTTTGGTAGTGCTGATATGTTTTGGTTTATGTTGTTTTAAAATTGAAATTTTGGAGTTTGGTTTCAAAATGATATTTTTTTCCTCACTTCTTTGTAACTGTACCCTTATGAACGAAAGTCTGAAATGAGCAAAATTAACTGATATAAAATATTGTGTTTAACTTTTTAGCTATTTTGAAAGAAAAAAAAAAAGAAAGCCTATTTGACTTGAACTCATACTCACATTCAGAGGAACTGAAGCTTAGGAAAAGCTCTTTATTTAAACTTTAAAAATATCCCCAAAGCTTGAATTCTGAACTCCCAAACATCAAATATTTAAAATATTGGGCCATTTTTCTCTCTAGTATCAACAAAATGTGAGAAATATTGGAAAACAAGCTGATAGCATTTAGAACCTAACTGTCTGTTTTAGGGTTGTATTTTGTATCTTAAAGGATTGTATTGGATAATCTTGGGATTAGCTAAAAATTAGCTAAAGTTCTTATTTATCTGAAATCCTGTCCTAGTGGGGAAAGGAATTAGGATTAATGAACACACACTCAGGTGCTTTTCCTGTCAAGGTCTACAGGGCAAATAAGTATTTAAGACATCTCAGGGTTCAGACTGGAATTTGCTGGGACATTCTGAGGCAACTGTCAGAAAATTTAGACCCACTAACACCCTGAAAATCTCCCTGGAGGTCTCCTGTTGGATTATGCTGGAAAGTATAACTGTGTGAACACTTTTTTTTTAAACTTAATTTTATTTTCTGTGTCTGCTTATCTTACTGAGCAATTTTCTGTGCCACTTGGCTTCACAGTGTGTTTCTTATTAATCTCTCCTGGCCTTTCTCCAGATTTGTATGTTCCCTGACACCTGCCCACTGTGTTTAGCACATTCATAAGTACTTCTTTCAAAGCTCAGTTTATCCAACCCTTTTAACAGGGCAGTCACTGCATTTGCCTCTGAATTTTCTTTTCCTATGCAATACTATCCTACGTGGATAAGTTTTGTGTTTATCTGGAACAGAGTGATTTTCCTGGGGCAGATAAGGAAAGGAAGTCAGTGAAGAAATTGTTTGTAGGTACCTAAGTCTTAAGCATTCAAAATAGGTTATGAACCTGAGCTGTTCTCAACTATCTGGCGTCCTGCTCAAGGGCTGTCAAATGAAGAGTTGAATCCATGCAGCCTGAACCATTCCAAGTTCTGTCTCTCACTTTGTTTACTAAACCACGGTAAGATCTGAAGGTGCCAGCAGACAGGAGAGAGCACTTCTCACCAAGTGTCTATTATTTTGTGCTCTATGCATATCTCTCCTTAATGGATCCTCAAGAGCTCTACTGCTGTAGCATGAAAATCACATCATTATATTGCTGACACCCTTCCTTTACTTGTAATGAGCATTTGAGTCTTGCATTGTGAACCCTTGTAATTTTTGTACTTTTACTATAAAGACCTTCTCATTGTGTGTTGTTGGTAGCATATGGGAGGTTCTCTTTGACCCTTTTGATCTAAATGTCTGCTTATTTGCATTTGCACAACTCCCACATTAGTAAAGAGATTTCTAGGAAGGATGATGTTTTAAGGAGTGGTGTGGGAGCAGATGTCTTGCAAGAAGTTAACAGAGGATGACTAATTAAAAGTTAAGGAATAATGGTGCAGAGAGGTGTTAAGAAACCAAGAGAATTGTGTCAATCTCACATTAAATGTAGAGGAGAGAACAACTTAGATTTTTGTAAAACCCTGAAATTGCTCTCTTTTGTACAGAAAGGTTCTAAGAGTAAAGCAAATAATTTTGCATGGGGAATGAAAATGGAACAGATGCTATACAGACTCCAGAGTCATCTAGTGTTGCTTCCCTTTATGCCCAGGAATCCAGAGCAAATGAGAGAGTCTCTGAAGGATATGCACAAAATATGGGTTTTGTTACCTAAAAGCTAAAAGATTTTCAATTATCTAAACAATGGTGGCTGAAACACTACAACAGGCTACCAGGATCTGAAACTCTGTAGACTGTACAAAGACATTCATATCCAATGCAGGAAAGCAGATTATGTGTATTTGTTGTTCCTGGGCTAATGGGCTGGCAGAAGGGCAGGTCTATATAACAAGGATTCAACACCAAATGAAAATATCTATTGTGCTTCTGCATCTAAGTTGCTGAATGTGCATCATGGAAACAAACTTCAGTGTTGTGGATTTCCACTAATTCTCTTTTCTTCTTTGTAGTTTCCAGTGGTGAAATGTCAGCTAATAGAAGAAATCTTGTTAACCAGTAAGCGTGTAAGTATGTACTTTCTCTTTCTAGATTTCATCCTGTTTCTAGTGCAGTTTTAAGATTTGTTGGGATTTTGTTGGCTTTTTGGTTCCTCTTCTTTAGATTTGTTTCTCATCTTTGTAATATGGCACATTTTATCAATGTACAACATATTTCTCAAACTCACACTTTGAGGAACACAGTCTTTCTTCAAATTGCTATTCCCCTTACAGAAAACAACAGGAACACGCTTTGTTATTTTTTTGGTAAAAGTTTTATTTGCCTTAGAGTTTTTTTGTGCAGAAAGATATAGAGGTAAGTCTCAGTGTAGCAAATCTTTTATATAGAAATGTAACTAAGTTTGAATGTTTTTAAAACCCAGCCCCCTGTTGCAAAAGGTTTGTTCTTTCTACTTGCTTTGAAGTAGTTGTATCTTCTTTACTGTATAAATCTGTTTTTATAGTCCTTGTAGTTGATCAATCCAGAAAAATAAAATTATAACAATGAAAATAAATGTCGAGGAGAAAAAATAATTAAAATAATTAAGACATCTTATAAATAATTATGTCTGCAACTGCAGGCATTGCTGTAGAAAATTTCAGTAATAATCTGTAAAACTAAGTGCATTAGTTCCTTGTGTACCAAAGCGTATTTTACCACTAGGGAGCAAAAGTGAAGTAAAAAATTTGCACAGCCTCAGGCAAAATCAAATTTTTGTATCTGCTGTGTGCTCTGATCTGTTAACTTTCTTTAGCACTAGATGTCTTCCTATTGATTTCACTGCACTTTGTGTCAGAGCTTGAAAGTGATTTGAGGTTTTTGAAACTACCACAAGGATTTATTTTACATGTTAAGCAATCAAATCTATTATTCAATTTTGACAGTCTCAGTGTCAGTGTTCCACCCCCCCAAATGCCTTCCCTGCATTTGTTTCTTTTCTATTCATTAATCTTGTGTCATTTTGAGCTTAATGTGTGTGATTCAATCTACTTTCTGTTCTATATGGTGTCTCAGTGATAAGTTCTTACCTCCCTGAACTCTCTGCTATGTTGATCCAGAGAGAAAGTCAACAGGATTTAAGTCAGGATTCCCATGACTGAAACCCTTAATGAACTGTTATAGTTTGTGTTATGAACTTTCTGAGAAATGAGAAATTATTCCCCTTCCCTGTGATTCACTCATTCTTCTCTCTGACCAGTGATGCTGAGCACAGGACTGCTTTGCAGTCCTCAGAATAGGATGCTGATACCATCTTATTAAATGGATGACCTTGTGTCATTTGCTGCTTCTCAGATATTCAACAGGTATTTTCTAAAAGATAACCCCTGGAGTTCTTGAAATTCAGTAGTGGTATCTAATAATTAACTGAAGGTCAGAGACAGTTCCTGCTACACCTAATTCGTAAGCAACTGTTGAGGAGAAGCTGCATGTGGTGTACATGCTAATGAAGGTCTCCATTCCAGACTGTATTATAAGAGTCCTTGGGGATAAAAGTGGCAGAAGTTCAGTGTTTAGGAAACTGTAAATACAGACAGACTTCACTTCATGCAGGTGCTTCTGCCAGTGTGCTTAATGTAAAGTTTATAACCACTGAAGACATTCAGTTTTGCACTCAGATATGAGCATGTGCCATGTCCCATTCAGACTAGAAGCTGCATGTTCAGACATGTGCTTTGCTGCTTTAGGATATGGCTCTTTGCAGAGGATCACTTTGCAAACAGCAAGAAAATGTGTTCCATTTCAGGAACAATGGAAGGGTCCCTCCTTAGCTGGAAATTCTGTGCTAAACCCAAAGGAAGACATGTTTGCATTGACCAGTTGTGCCCAGCTTTTAACTAAAATTGCTCAAAAATATGATATAAATCAATAAATGTAGATTACAGTGTTGCCAAACTGAAGAAAACAAAACAAAAATAAAAAAAGAGGAACTTATAACTAATATAGGAATGCTGATCTGTTTGAGATCTCTCATATGTATGATTCCAAAGGTAGCTTGTTCAGATATAAGTTTTTTGGTTTTTCCTTCTATTGACAAACCTAGGTGTCTTAAAATGCCCCTTGGCAAGCAAAATTTGAAAGCAAATATAACCAAGAATCTTGTGCCCTATAGGTTTAGGAGAAGTTATACAACATGAGTTTCATAAGACTCAATGTTGTATTTATTTAGATTTTTTTTTAATTATGTCATGCTAATAAAGCCTTTTTGAGCTGTCTGAACAGTCTGCAATTGCATAACAAACTGCTTAATAATGAATTTGCTTAAGGTTTTAATTAAGTAAAAAATAATTGTTGAACTGGTTAATTTGACTTAATGTTTAGTCTAAAAGTCCTAAGTCTGTAGCAATCCAAAACAAATTTTCCTACTTAGCAAAATGACATATTTTCTTTGACCAGTAGCTGGACTCCTTTGTTCATGCTCAAGAAGTCTTTGGTGAGGGAAAACAATTCAGCCTTCCTTTCTCTTCTGTTGCTTGTCATTGAATACTTTTGATGAGTTATTTGCCTCCAAAGGAATTTCGCTGAAATCATGTATTATTATGAGTCTGTGGGATGGTGTCTTCCTAGGTAACCAAATATTTCCTGTGCTTTATCAATATTCTAATATGTATTTAACAAAACAATTATGATAAACTATTGGACAAATAGATTTTAGATAATATTCTCCTGATTTTCCATCTCTGATTCTTTTCATTTAGGAGCACACTGGTCCCATACAGGAGAAAATCTTTATTTTTCTGAAAAAGGTACATGGAGATTATGAACAAAGTGATAGCTCTAAGAGCAGGGATTCTAGTTTAACCTAATTTTGGACTGTTCATCTGCAAAACAAATACAGCAGTAGACAGAAGGCTCTTCACTGCTTGTTTCAGCTTTGTGATCCTTTCTTACCTGTGAGAACTCTTCTGTTTTGCCCAGCACACAGCAACGGCAAACAGCAAAATACATCCAGCAAGGAGCATCACCTGAAGAGTTTTGTCAGGAAAGTGGCCTGAGTAGGTGCCACCCTGCTTGTGTAGGGTTGGTTTGCTCAGAGATACAAATCAGCAGTGAGGTTGTTTTGAGTCCAGGGGACACAGCACATTGCTCTGCTGTCCCCAGATGGGGCTGGTGCTCCACGATGGCACTGAATGAGGTGAGACAATGTGAAACTCCTTCATATCAGTTGCAAGGGTCCGTGAAAAGTGTTTTTCATGTGATAATTGATAAGATGGGGAAAAGAAGAAAGGACATATGCACTCTGAAGCAATTAGAGGGAAAGCAGGAGGTGGATCAGCTTCATATTTGACTCTTGGTGCAGCTAACATTGGAACAGCTAAAGTTTATGGGGATTATTCCAAGTCACACATAGTGTTATACTTTCCTGGAGGAATCAATCATACTGCTATTGATGATAAAAAAAAAAAAAAAGGTGGAAGGTGGAGGAACATCTGCCTGTTTCATCAGTGCCCATTTGCTTTCCTTCCTTGCCTCAGATGACACAGGAAGATGAAGTGAGTGGAGGTACAAGTACAGGAGCTTCAGACTTGTCAAAGAAGACACTATACTTTCTGACAACAAGACAGTAAAATTATATGTGCAGTTGTTAGTATTTTCTTTCCTTTTTCAAAACTAATTTGAAGAGAAGGCACAGGCTAGAGCTAGATCACAGACATACCTTTAGAAACTTGTGCACTGTGTACAGAACAAGGTGAACTGAAATGTTTCCCTGTCTGAGGTCTTTAATTCCATCCAAGGGGGGTCCTTTTAAACAACTGAGAGACTTGCAGACAAATTAGGGCCATCCAAGGGACAAAGAGTAGGGCTGTGATTCACCACACCCTCTTGGGAGCTCGATACCCAGCTGTTACAGCAAGATTATGTTATAATATAATGTTTGATATCCATTTCTGTAAAACCTGTGTGGCAGTGCAGATGAGCTTTGACTGAGAGACCTGTTTCCTGACAGAAATGGCCAAAAATCTAACATCTGAGTATGAAAAATTGGAGTTTCCAAACTGAATGCTGTTTTAACTGTGTAACCTCTATCCATCCTAAGGCATGGGGAATAGCGATAAAGGTCTTTAAATTTCTCCACCTACAAGAACTTCACAAGCTATAAGGTTTGCTCCCTACACTGCCAATGCTGCCTTACTTTCGAAAAGTTTCTTGTGCTGGTTCACTGGGGATTTTTTGTTGTTGGCTGCTTTTTTTTTCTTCCTAGTACCTATACAATATAGTTGAAGGAACAGACACTTCTTCATACTACTGGAAATGAGAGGAGTGTGAACTGTCAAAGCAGTTTTCTTCCCCACTCAAGGAGTTATATTTTGTCTATAAAGCTTGTGTGATTTTGCTGTTGACTCTGTCTTGGACAGCTGTGGTGGTGTCTCTTCAACTAGATATACAAATCTCTGTGATTGTGTGTGTCTGTGTATATTCAGCAGTATGTACACAGGATAGCTTCAATATACCTGCAACAAAGGCCTGAGTAGATACAAAGGGTACCTCATTTCTTAAAAGGGTCTGGGTCTCAAGCTGAACATCCCGAAAAGAAAGGAATGTTTTCCTTCAGCTTTCTGCAAAAATTATGTTGATGTAACTTGTTTGTTGTAGGGTTTTTCCTATATTAGTGGTCAGGTTTGGATACTAAAAGCAGCACTGTATTGCCTTCATCCACAAACACAGAAAGTCTTTATGGAGCTGGGTAAGAAGCTCAATGTTGGAGATCAGAAAATAAGGCTCACTAACACTGAGACCAGATTTTCAAGACCTGGAGGAGATTTTACACTGAAATTCCTTTGAAAATCAAATGTAATGAGCACCTATTTCTTTAACAGCTTTTGAGAATTACCCCTTAACAATTTGTGCTGCAAGATTCTTGGAAGAAGTTAGTCAGTAAAAGACTGACCAGTCTCAGGACTGCTGTTATACAGTGTTTATAAGTATTTCACTATGGTTACAAGTTTCCTAACTTTTCTTGTGTAGAAGTCAAGCAGCAGGTGCACTTTTTTTTTTTCTGTCTCACCCCTTGCTCTGTGTTAAATGTCCATCTGTCAACTGGGTTTCTCTATCTTTCTACCCCTACAGAAGGAACTGAAGTGTTTAAGCATGAGGGCAGAATGAAATGGCTTTAATTGACTCTATGTCACTTTAGTTCTCTAATATTCAATCATCTTAGCCCTTTCCTAGGGAGATATCCCATACACAAGGTAAGAGGGTGGATGGCTACACAGAGGGGACACTGTCACCAGCAGGACCAGGAGAGTGTTATTTTCCAGTGTCTAAACACCCTTTAGAGTCATGCTTCATGATAGCATGGAAGGACTAATGTGGTCCTGGCTCATACTGACAAACATCAGATTATTCCCAAATCCTGTCACAATGCAGTGAATAAATAATCACAGTGAGTTATGTAGGCTGCTGGATAGGGTACCAAGGCAAGCAGGAAAGATTCATCATCTGCCTCTGCATTATAGTAACCAGATACCTGCCTGGATCTATCCTGCAGAACTGCCAGCTCAAACAGAGGCTTTTATGAGAGATCCACCCTTGGGAATCCCCACGTTGCTTTACTGTGTGTCTGCCACATCAGCAGAGTAAGTAAAGACACTGGCTGGAGACAGAATTGCTGGAGGAGAAACAGCAGGGAGATGTGTGTCTGTGAGAGGGCCAAGAAGGTAGAAAACCAGAGGAAAACAGAGGAGGAGTAGTGGGCTTTTGGTTCTTGACTGTGCCCTGGGGAACAGCTGACAGATGTCAGAGAGTGGGAGTTGGGAGAACACACCTGTAGGTTTCTACAAGTAAGAACCTACTTGTAAGATGCCAGGGCTAATGAGACACCAAGCAATGCTGGGGCAGTTCTGGGATACTGCTCTGAAGGTGATACAAAGAAATTCAAGCTGAGACTGGAGCAGAGTTTCACCATGAATAACTCAACACCTACTGCTGCTCCTTGGGAGCAGGATGATGCAGCGTGATGGGGATGTACTGTGCTATGCTCCTGCCTCATACCAAGGACCTTAATAGTCCTAGGACCAGTCAAAATAGCAGTCTGTCTGTTCCTAATCAGATCTAATATTTAATTTCAGTTCTCTAAAATAGACATGAAAGGAATACAGAAATTGTCATTACAGTTCATACATAAAATCATGCTAGCTGCTTATCTATAGCTATGCTGGTTGTTTTCAGGTGCTGTGAGAAAGAATAAGTGCCTCTGCAGAGGATGAATAGTCTAATGAA
Organism: Climacteris rufus; assembly: GCA_013398175.1. NCBI lineage: Eukaryota > Metazoa > Chordata > Aves > Passeriformes > Climacteridae > Climacteris > Climacteris rufus. Next base: position 533,919 of record VZRZ01005631.1, read on the forward strand.
GTCAAGGAAAGCTGCATAATTAAGCAAGGTTGAGGTAAACCACAGCTATTTTGGAAGAATTCTAACTTTAACAAGGCCAAGATTTTACCTCAGGTCTTCATAGAATAGTTTACCACCAAAGAATTTTTTTTTTCCTTAGCCCTGAAGGATGAAGGCTTATAGCCTTAATTTTATTTATCCCTTCTTACGTAACCATGAATGCTCTCATTAGCCGTATAAATGTCTAATACTCTTTCAAATGCTGGTAAACCCAGCCATTCATTAGTAGCCTAAGGGCAAAATAATTCTTTTCACCAGTGCTACAGATTTATAAACTTTGAGCTTTATAACATTTTTCTCTTAGGTGGGCCAGGAATATGCTTAATTCATTTTCTCATAGTTAGAAAATTATTATTAAATAGTTTAAAAAGTTTAGCTATTGGAAAACATCTGCATTGTACTCTGGAGCTTTTTCACATGAGAAATAGTTGCAAATATTTACTGAGATCAACCTGGTTTGGGGGTTTCTGGCACACCTTTCAAGTTTTCTGTATTTTAAAGGATATCACATTCATTTCTGTGGGGCTGATTTATTTTCATTCCACGCAGATCCAATCTCCCTCACTCTGATTGCTCAAAACTACTTCCACCATGAATTCAAAAATATGGCAGTAGGATTTTCACACCAAAAGAAATGTCTTTCTGTTCCTCTGTTTCTTATTTTTCAGTGTTTTATTTGGAGTTTTCATTGCATGTGTTTTCTCACATCTAGCCTTTGGCAGGTTGGGGTATGTGATTTATGATGTAGTCAACATGTTTTGACCACACTCTAGCTGATCGAGAAGAAGCTGTTTTAAAGAAAAAAGATGACTGAGTACAGAAAAAGAAAATCTCAAAAAAATTAAAATAAATTTGATAGTAAGGGTAATAGCTTTGTTCAAAGACTGCTGTGTGAGGGCTCTTGGTAAACAGCTCTATCATTGAATGGTTGTGTGATAACAGGCAAATTGCTTCCCTACAAATACTGTTTTTGCTAATCTCTCTCATGTCTTCCTTGTCAGCACTGATATCTTCAGAGGCAAGAGGGCAGTTTGCTCTTTCAGTGTCTGCAGTGAGGCTCATGATGTGGACCCAGGAGACATCTGAGCTGGTCACAGCTCACTGAAATGAAAAAGTGAGATCCCTCTTGCTCCTGCCTTGGCTCTGGCACTCGTCTGTTTACAAGGAGAGCAAATTTGCCTCTCTTACCCAACTTGCTTTTTGCCAAGATAATTTTCTGCTCTTTAATTAAATGGAATTAATGCACAATGGGAACAGACCTGTGCCACAGCTGTCTCAAGGTAAAGGACTGACAGTGCATGGCATGGGAATAAGGGAAAAGCAAGAGAGGGCTGGATGATGAGTTGTTGACTGGGTCCAAAACTTGCTGTAATCTGTGTGATGTCGAGACCTTGTTGCACTTCTCTGCCTCAGTACAAACTTCCATTGTGAGCTTGGATGAGCAATGCCATGCTCTTCTGCCCAAGATCTGTGTTACTACAACAGGGTGAGAACTGACAGGCTTCAAAATCAATGGTGCGGCTGCAAGCTCTTTCTTTAGTTGGAAGAATTCAGAGCACTGTTTGTTACTGTATCAATCTAAGCCAACATTTTCAAAAATACTTGCTTTTAAGTAGATATCCAACTTTCCCGGTATTCAATCATCATCACCTGCCTATTTCTCTTTACCTTTCTTGTGTTTTATCAGTATTGGATGACTCTGAATTTAGGCTGTTTCCATATGTGGGTCAGATTACATAGATTCTGGAATGTTGCATCAGGCTGGCAGGTTTGACAAACCAGTCCACTGTTTTGACAGAGATGTCTTTTTATCCTCCTTTCTGGGCTGAAATTCAATGCTTGTCACAGAGATGTTCCTTTAGCAGTCTCAGAAAGGAGCTGAAAGCTGTCAAATAAGAAACTACAGCAACACAGCTTTGTGCTGCTAATGTGACTGAGGAAGGGGACAAGGCAACTTGGCAGTGAGTGCTTCTGTCCCTGCTGGCGTGGATGAGCTCTTGGCTGTGTACCCTCTCCTCTCTCTAATGTGCAGATGGCCACGGGTGAGATGCTGTGTTTGGCAGGTGACAGTGACACAGAGGGGTGTACAGACATGCAGTCTATCACTAACCACTATACAAACTCGCTAGTTGCTGCCACCATTTGCAAATGTTCACCCTCTGAACTTTCCAGTGAGAAGAATAAGATTTCCCTCTTCCCAGTATGCAAAGGAACAGCTGACCTGTGATGGAAATTTGTATGGTGCTTTAGAACAGCCAGTTGTGCAGAGGCTTGCTGATTAAAGACACTTTTGAAAACATACAGCTGTTGTCAAATGTAGCTGATGCAGGTTTCAGAGACATTGCATGCTGTGGGTACGCATCCTTTGCTGATTTTGGCTGAAACACAAGTGCCTTTGCCTCTTGCCCATGGCTGGCACCTGCTGGCTCACCAATCCCACCATACTGGTGGTGGAGGGAGCCAGGCAAAGTGCTCCCTCTTCCACTTCAGGAGAATCATCTGCACTAGCCCAAGCTTTTGGGTCTTTCAGAAACGCAGCTGAGTGTGTCCAAAGTGGATTCAGGGATTCTCACATGGCCCCGTGGGCTGGCAGGGCTGTGGGGATGCGACCCCAGGCAAAAAGCACTCGCAGACAGAGGGAAGGCCTTTCCCCAAAACTCAGTGCTGTGCTCACCGAGGCACGTGGACATCGCTTGCCTCAGGACTCACACCTCTGGGCAGTGTAGTCCATCCAAAATGTGTTGTAACTCCAGAACACACAGCCTGAGAGCTGGGATGCTCTTTAGTCCATCCCATGGGCAACCTGTCCCTTGCATGCTCATTGAGCTGTGTCTGGTTTAATGTTTGAAGCTTGGAGAGAAAAGACTCGTGAATCTGGACACCAAAGTCTCAGCACGGTGCTGACATTTTGTTGAGGCTTCTCTGGCACCTTTTTTTCCTCTGTGAAGGACTGCTGCGCCCTAGAGACAGTTTTCCTGTTCAACAGAAGAGCATTACTATAATTTTTCTCCTGCAGTATATATTCCAGTTCAGAAAGACATACCAAAACTATATTGGCCATTATGGTTCCCCTGAGTTTTCCTCCATTAACCATAACAAAATTTAATTAACTATTTAGGAAGTGCAACCTCTAAATACATGTCTAGTTTCAGTTTTTTGTTACATCCTGTAATGAATGGCATGGAGAGGAAGGATTATTTTAAAAATAGCTTTGAGGTAACACATTACTGAAGTAATTTCAAACAATCTGAAGGACTCATTTGGAATGACAGCTTCTATTACTTCCTCTGTTAGTAAATTAGGGGATAAAATACAAGTGATTGAAATGAAGCAAGAAATATTTTTCCAGGTGTTTGCAGATGATATATTAAATAATTTAGTAGTTTGGAACAGTGTGTTATGCAGTCATTCAGCAGGAAGAAGAAAATGTGAGGATATAAATTCCCCCCAGCTGCTGTTCTGGTCTTACTGATATTTACATCAGCCAAGTGGTGGAATAACAGTGACAAATCTGGCCAGTATCATTGCTGTTTCATAACAGTATGCATTTCCTATTTGCAAACATACAAATGAGAGGCCCCCGGGTCTCTCTCTAATATCTTTCTGTTGCTCTAATTTTTTTCTCCTTTCATAACTGCAAGTTCTTCCAAATTATTAGCTACATGTGCACTCTGATTTTATGTCCTTCACTTCCTAGAGGCCTTCTCTTTTCCTAAGTATGGGGTATACATTTTGTACTCATTAACATCTATCTTTGATCTTAGCTAATATCTCTAATATAAATTGTTTCTTGCTTCAAGAGGGGACTGTGACACCTTTTTTAGGACACACAATATGAGTATATGAGAGTGAGGTATCAGCTAGTAGAGATTTTCATTTGCATCACTTCCATCAGAAAATAATATAATAATGTCACTGCAGTTTCAGTGCAGGTCCCAGTCTGGTGCAGATAAAAGAGTTTGTGGCTGTAAAGATTCATATTAATTTAAAACAGTTTGGTTAATGAAGATAATAGACACCATTGTTCATTTTAAATAGGAGATAGTGGTGATGATGCTACAGACTACAAGTGGGTAAATAACTTTCATATATTAGTGCAGATGACTAACCCACTTGTAGCTTGAATGATTATGTAGTTCATTTAAATTGATCCTCTTTCTCATAAAAAAAGTCTACAAATGGAATAGACTTCTCAACCATGGACGTCAGTTGCTATTGTTGGTCAGATGGGTCATCTGAGTCTGAGTCTGCAGATGATTTGTGAACACTCTGTTATGGAAGGGCTTATTAATGGAACTGTGAACACTTTTATTTGGGGAAACAAGAGGGGTTTTTTTGGTTAAGGATGTAAAAATTAGATTTTTACTTTGCCTCAGCTTCAAAGAATCCAAACTACTGAAAACTTGGGATGTTGGACTCTAAAAAGAAACTTCTGTGAGATGATGAGAAACTGAAAAATTCTTGTTTCGTATCCTGTGATTGTCTGCTGTAATTTGGCAGTTATCAAGAGAAGATATGTTATAGAAGATGTGTTATACCCACTCATGGAGGTTTTCAAGAGAGTCTCATTTGAAGTGGGAGGCTGGATTCAGAGCTAACAATATTTCTGTAGCTTTGTGACTTAAAGTGTTTGGGATTACCTAAAATCCATTACCTGTCAGTTCTTCAGAATTTGAAACTCATCATTTTCTTCTCTGGATGTTACCTACTGTGATGTCAAGTTGGAAACTCCACAAAAGAGGGCATCTGAACATCAGTGGTTCTCACTGTATTCCCCTTTAAACTTGTCTGATTGCATAAATGTCATGTGTTTACATGATGCATCTATGGACAAAGGAATATTTGCACAAGAGGTTACAAAGGTCAGGAGTGAGGCAGGTTTTAGGAGAGAACTAGATACTTATAGGTATTTTGAACCATTGATAGTTTACACAGAACAAAAAAAAATAGGTTTCTCTGTGCCACTGCAAATGTTTGCAAATCATCATCCACAGCTCAATAACTCCCAAGGAAGGAGTTAAAATAATGGTTTGACTTTTTTTTTTCTTTTCACCCGGTATTAATTTTGAGTTTTTGAAGTTTGTTTCCTCCCTCACCCCCAGCTTTCGGGTACTTCTAGAAATGCTATTCCACTACAAAGTTGAGGTTGCTTTATTTTTTTAAATTTTATTTTTATTTTTATTTTTTTATTCATCTGGTGTAGATCATGCTGTGAAGGAAATAGAATACTCATTGTTTTGGTACTCACTCTGTATCTTGCAATTTCACCTCAGCTTTACTGATTCAGATATATTGCACATGGGCACATATATAAGTATGACTGAGTATATCATGGAGAAAATATTTACCATTTATCTGGTCTGTTCCATCAGTGTTTAGTGCTTTTTATTGTTATAACAGTCCAGTGCTTGGAATAAGCAACAGCCCCAGCCTTCCCTCTCCCAGTACTGTAAACTGCAATGAGACTGTAGGTTGCACAAATAATTGTTTTCTCATCTCTAGAGCACTTGGCTTCTGACCTCAGCATTGACAAAAATTCCTGAAGCCCTGCTGCTGCTGGGCTTCTTGGGGCTCTAAGTGCTGTCCTGGAACAGAATTTGCATTAAGTGCTTTGAAGCTCTTGGAAAACAATCTTCCACTTTAGAAAGCAGCTGAAATAAGATCAGCCTCGGTGTTTGTGCCTTCATAAGAAACATGTTGTTTTCCTTAAATGTAAGGAATTGGCCTGACATTTTCAAAGGCACCATTGTGATTACCAGGCAGAAGTTTCCAAATATCAGACTTCAATTATATTCAGTTCAAAGCAGCTATGGCATTCTCCCCTCTGAACTGTGTTTTGTTAAGCACACATTCAGGGCTCGGAGCAGTCTGGAGTTCCTATTCTAGAAACAGTGTTCTAGGAACAGAATTTAGATAACCTTCACCCAAACGACCTTTTTAAACCAGCCACGTAAAGAAAATGAGATGATGGGTGAAAAAGGAATCCTGAGGCTCATCTTACTCTGGTTGCATGCAGATCAGCTTTACAGTTGTCCTTACAGTATCTCCATGTGTATTTAAATAACTTGTCACTTATTTGAGAAAATCTGGCTGTGAGTCTCACTGGAAATCTGAGGTCCCAGTTTATATTTCTACTTTGTTGATGAGTCAGAAACTCATAATTTTAGGCAAGGGTGTTGTTCTCCTCTGTTCTAGGGCGATATTTTGGACAAAACCCACACTTCTGAGTTTATTAAGGAAGCAAGAAGAGCTTCTGTTTCCTTTGAAATTATACAAGTCTCTGCAGACAAGCCGTGCCCGTATGCCTGAGTTTGCCGTTTTCATTTCCTTTCATGCCTGCTACAAGCACTTTTAAAGTCAAGTTTTGACATCTATTGGTAGCAGTGGCAGATCGAAAAGCACTTGAAACACATGAAGTGGTCTGAGGTCTTTGCTTTGCAGAGGAGTGGGGCTCTGAAGTAACTTCTGAGTGGTGAAAGATCTCAGTACATGAAAACACCAAACTGCCAAACTACCTGTGAAGAGGGAGTCTGCTTCTGATCTACACAGATCAGCTGCCCTCTTGATCTGCCTCTGATTCCATCTGTGTTATTTTTGATGCTTATTTTTCCCAAGGATCAATAGTTTTGGAATGTGGGTATCTGGCAGACTGATTCATACATGTCCATACTACTTCTTGATAAAACAAGAGATATGTCAAGCTGAAATGTGGCAGGAGATGAGGACAGCAGTGAGGATAAGGCTGAGATAGAGTGAATGAGAAAATGAGAGCTAACACAGGGTAGTTACTGCTGGTGTCTGTGTTAGAGGAGATCTGATAAGGTTATTGTATTGCCCTTCATTAATAAAGTTGTAATAAATTCTTGCCTAACAATTGGTTATTTGATGCTTAGTTAAAAAGCTTGGAACTTGCAATTTTCTTCTTAGTCTAAGCATATTTTCCTCCTTCTTCTTCTTTTGGGAGGGATAACTTAAATAGAAATATTGTTAAAGTATATTGGAAGGGATGATAGAGGGCTTTTACAACCTTTAATCAAACCAGAACTGTTCCCTGTGGAATTTTTTTTTCTCAAATAAATAGGTGCTGGTTTGCAAGTCCATTTTTCAAGCATTGGGATTCTTTGGAAGTCCTCTGCACCTTAAAAAACCAGAGTTGTTTTGCTGAAAACTAGCTCTCTGTCTAGCTCCTTTCTGGGAGAAAAGGTAATGATTGAGCAAAGAGAGAGAAAAGCATAAATCCAATATTCCTTTTGTAATCTCTCACTTATGGACTATCAGTTTTTCACATTAGTTGATAACTGCTGTGCCTATTTTCTCCATGAATAAATCACAGTGTAGACCTTTTCACCATTACAGAAATGTAAACACCCCTAAGGTGGGAGACTTGATCCCAGAGAACAGATGAGCAAACTCGTTTCCATCCCAGTGAATGCTGGCTTATCATGCTTGTAAGTCCATACCTCTTGTAAAATCCCTCCCAACTCATCTTGTGTTTCCCCATAACACAAAGGAAAATAGCTTTTCCTTTATGCCCTGGATAAGAAGATGTGTGTATTCTGTTATCAAAGGTCATGCACACAGTACCTCTTCTCTCTCTGTGGTCTCTTGCAATGGACAGACTCAGTATTTTTCTGCATAACAAAGGCACAGCAAATGTGATATTTTGTATCAAAGGCACCATTGCCTGGTTCTGCATCAGAAATAACGTGGTATTGCAGGAGCTCAGATGCTTATTGATTAAAGCTCTTCCAGAACTGCAAGCAAACATTTGAAGAACATTTGTCACTTTCTATGGAACAGAAAAATTTTTCACATAAATGTTTCTCCTTGATGCTTAGAAAGAAAATCTCTATTACCACAGGTCATATTAATCTGGGACATACTTGTTTAGTGTTTCTAAAGGTAATGCATGACAAACACAGATGCACTTGTGCCCATATAAGCTGATTTTGAGTTGGATGTTTTCTAAATGCCAAAGTCTCATTGCTGATCTAAACTTTCTAATAGCTGCAGGGGTAACAGAAATTATGACTTACCTCATGCAATCACACATGACATTGACCCAAAATTTGCATGTTTGGAGATCTGTTAAAAGCTTTAAAAAAACGTATTTCAATTGCTAAGAAGAAACATACTAAAATGGGAATGGTAAAAAAACTGAGAGTTCCTGCACAATGTTCTAGGATATGATACAATTGGATTAGTATAAAAAAATAATCAAAAGAATTTATATCTAAAACATGAAACACAATGAGAATGGACATGATTTAGTCTTTTCTATTTGAAACACTTTCAGTTCCCAGGAGGGGGAAGGCTGGAAATGTTGGTTACCCTGAAAACTAAATTTTCTTAGTATTGCTTTCTCACAACTTTTCAGTTTCAATATTATGTTCCTATATCTCTTATCATAGGTGAGAAACTGTTATTTACTATGATAAATGCTGCCCTTTGAATGCCAACTCTTGTATACCTAAACTGTTACTACAACTAACACTTAGTGCTTCTGTGAACTGCCAGTGGTTTTCCCAGTAGTGAGTAGTGTATTGGAAAGGCACTTCAGAAACTGGATTTCTGTTTCCAGTTCTGGCACTGAAGTATAAACCCTTATACTTTCTTTTCCCCTGCACCCTCTATCTGTTTAGATTTTTGAGGCTTTATACCTCAAGTACTATGGCTTATTTGGTACTTCAAAATGTCTATTCAATGGGCCTTGATTTCAAGTAATTACTTTAGAACATCTCACAGTAGAAATGCACTATGAGGACTATAGAAACAAGAAATGTGACGCTGACAATATCCATTGTGATGCCTTTGAGCAGAACATTTTTTTTCTGGCTCTGCTGTCTGGGGCACCACTTCACTGTTCCATTCCTGTTGTGTTAAAAGGAGTATCAAAGTTTTCCCTGAAATGTGAGAACAGGAGGTAAAAGCAGGTGTAAGAGAGGTGACAAAGAAAAGGCAAATTCGTTAATGTTGAAGCAACTACATCAGACTCTGTAGGTGTCTGTGTGATAAGTTTGTCTTGCGATTTTCATACCGGTTTTTCCTTGTCTTCCATTTGTAAACTTTGATGTGCTGCTTTGGAAGAAAACAATTGTGCAAATGATTTTATTATGGGATTTTTAATTTTCCTGGTAGCTGTGGTCCAGTCATACAGAGACATTCAGATGAGTTCCTGCCTCTTCCCTGCACTGGATCTTTTTGAGGTTGTAGCCATAGGGACATACCTTGCACAGTAGTTGTAGCTGAAGCATTTGCCTCCTTTTCCTGCTTGCTGATGAATCTTCAGCCTCATCCAGATTATTTTTTCCCCAGACAATTTTCAGACAGATTAGTTTCCTATTCTGGTTCCCATCTCACCAGATTAAGAGTGTGACAAGGGGCAATACTGCCAATAACTTTGACCAGCAAGGCTTGCTCCCAGTTGCAATCTGACAATAATGTCACAGGACTGCATCTCTTTCCTTCCTGCCTCATCACAAAATCTGTGAGTTATCCTTCTTTAGTATGCAGTGCAACACTGATCTGCCACATTACTGCAACTCTTCCAATCATTCTTGTCATAATCAGACATACTATAAAATCATTAGATTAATTAGAGTACCCTTACAGTAATTGGACTTGCTGTGCAATTACCACTGGGATTACATAAAACATTGTGTGCCAGGTTTGCCTTCTGCTCTGTGTAGAAACACAGAGCACTTAGGCACCCTCCCCTGTCAGAGCTGGTCCTCCTTGCACAAGACCAGCAATGCAGACAGTTGGAGATGGCAAATTCTTCCCAGGACTCAACTCTTTTACATTTATGTTGTCAGTATCATATTCTTACTTGTTAAATTCTGTATTTCTTGGGTTTAAACTGAGGCTTGCTGAAAGGCTTCTGCAAAACAACTTGAAACTGGCCTGTCTCCTGCCTTAGGCATTCTTGTGACAAGAACATTTCCTGAAGTTGCTTGTGTGACCCTATTCGAAATGCAACATTATTAATAATCTTTGGTCCTAAACTTGAACTGTGGTATAGATGAATTAACCATTTCCACAATGAATCATCCCAAACCACAAGATGATACTGAATTTCTTAGTTTGCAAGTTGACTGTGCAATAGATTTATCCTTCTCAGAGTCAGTGAGCGTTTCCATGAGTCTGAGTTGCTCTTGGGAGTCAACATTCCTATTGTGAGGCTGTGCTGGGTGCTAGGGAGGGTGAGGGTGTTTTTTCAGAGAAATGCAGATATTGTCAACCTGAAAAGCAACTATTAGAAAAGATGTTTCATGGAACAGTTCAGTCACAAATCAAGGAGCTTTCTGTTACAGTTGCATGGTTCATATTGAGGAAGGATTTTCATAATTTTGAAAATGTATGGCTCTCAGCTTGTATTCTGTTGTATTTGACATATATTCTGTTATAGTTGACAATACAACATTTTGTCGGCTGGATGGGATCCTGAACTAATAATTCTTTTTCACGTCTGCTTTGCAGTATAATTTGTATTTAGCTCTTATCTGTTAGTCTCCTGTGCTGTTTTGGCATTATTAAGAAATTATTATTCTAAGCACAGAACTAACTTTCACTGGCAGGAAGAGCATCTTCAGGGGTTGCTATAGCAAATAGCTATAGCAAATATAATGTTGAAATCCCCTTGGCAGCAGTGAGATGGAGCCTGTTGACATGCAGAAGGTACACTCTCTAGTACAGAAAATAATGCATTATTTTGCTTGATTCTATTAATGCTTCAACATATTTATTTCACCTTCATGAGAACAATTGGTCAGATACAAAAGAAAACCTTTTTCCCTGTTAAGTTGCATTATGTGTAAATCCATTGGGAAAGAAGGTAGTGGCCTTTCAGGCAGGTAGCATTGTATGTGTTCATAGGAAACAACAGAATCTCCTCTGTATAGCTGTGTTCATTTACAGATTCTTACTTCCATTTCCTGAAGTGCATGGCAATACCTCAGTTTTTACTGTACTGCATCTCTGACAGTGTTGGTTATCTGGAAGACTGGGGAAATTGTGACCTGTGCCAGCTTAGACCCAGTTCTAAGATAGGTTTTGTCCAGTCTTTATGTATCCACATCTATTGTTCTGTGGAGGTAAAATGTTTTTCTGCTTTTCCAATTCCTGTCTTTAAACAAAAAAATCCTGAAGAGGTAACAGAGCAAGCCAGAGCTGATGCAGCTGTGCCTGCAAGTAAGGAATGAGCCAGTGTTCCAGTAAGGCAAGTGCATTTCCTTGTCTATGTGTTGCATGATGATGTGTTGTAGGGTCTGTATCGGCATTTTTGGCTTGTAAATGAATGTGTTCTGGACCTCACTGGACTGGCAAGGCACTAAATAATTAAAAGAAAAGAAAGGAAAGTTATCTCTGTGTTGCCTTATTTTTGCTGTTAAAAATAGCTAGCTCTATACTAGATAGTTCCCAAGACTAGTGTTCTATAAACATAGCTATGTTATTGTAAAATTATCTTGTTATTGCATTCCTTTCCCATGGACACAGATCTTTGATGGACATTTCTTTTGACCAGTGTAGTTAAAGACGGAAGTATTAATTTTCTCCAATGAACAGTGATTTCTAAAAGTGTATATAAGAATTAAAAGAAGGTGAGTCTGCCCCCCCTCCCTTCCTTCCTTTCCTCTGAAGCTGAACACAGCTGGCTCCGGCTTTTTCTTCTGCGTCTCCAGCATTCCCGCGGTGATAAGCAGTGATATCTCTGCCAAACAATTGCAAAATAGGGACTTTACTACTGTAGATGTAGAAATGGGTCCTTCATTCTGAAAGCAAAAGTAAAAAATGGATGCTTGCATAAATTTTCATGGCTTGCATGAAAATTTAACAGAACAGTTTTTAGAGATTAAAAGCCAATGAGTGAAGGCAGTAAAGATTTACCAAAGATTTTGTTTACTTTATCAGATTTTGTCTGATAAAGTTTAGGTACCTGAAGTTTCTTAGGCCTATTTCCCTGTAACTCGGTAAAATATGTGAGTCAGTGATAGAAGGATAGTTATTAAAACTGACAAAGAGAGAAATCAGTCATGGCTCAAAGAGAAATAACGATGGCTTGATCTGGAAAGGAAACTGCTGGACTGAAGGGCAATTACCTTTGAATTCCTGAAGCATAAGCCTTGCTTAATACTTCTATTAATAAACTTGTCACAAAGTACAGAAGTGTTTGAAATAAATTTGTTGATCTCACAAAGTTGAAGATGCTGTCAATACAAAGAAAGACTGACATACCACGGCAGAACAACTGGATGACTGAAATAATGACAATTAGATGAAGTTTAATGGAGCAAAGCACAGGGCAATGCGTGGAGGGGTTTATGAGCAGAACTTTTGCTATTAGATCAAGTGGCTCCAAGGGGAGATGACAGCTGGAGAGAAAATCTGAGCACCATTTGACTGGGAGCCACCAGCGTGTCAAAAGAGATGCAAAGAGGACTGAGAGGATGAATCAGGCAAATGCACATGTCATGCACATCAGGCATGCATATCATGCACAAACAGACTGAAGGCCCTTACTCTGACAAAATGAAGTCTGAGGAGGAATATGAGTATTCTCTTCTTGGGATAAGCACAAGAGAAGTAACTTAAGGCACAGAGAGGCTGGAACAATTAACCATTAATATATCAGGAAAAAACAGACAGAATTGCAGCCACCTAGGAGTGATACATGGGTCAGCTTCCCATTAGAAACTGTGGGTCTAAAATGCATGATCACTAGAACACACTCTTTAAAAATATGTGAATGCAGCTAAAGAATTACATTTCATGGTTTTTATCTTGTATTTTTACACAAGTACTTTATCTAGTAAAAATTAAAGCCATCAAAATCAAAGCAAAAAAATAAAAATCTGCATTGAGTCAGACTGTGCACCTTTCACAGGCTTTGCCTGTGAATAAATTTCCTTTCACAAATTAACCAAATGGAGTTAAAGATCTTACAACTCCTGCAGGGTTGTAAGATGGAGCACTGTTTATGTTATGATCTATTAATTTTTTTCTTTCTCTTCTTCATTCTATTATTTTGAATACTTGGCACACCTTTTCTGCAATCAGCTTTGATACTAAACATTACAGCAGATCCTTCTGTCACATCTGCCAGTGTAATTCAATTAATATCAAGGCAGTTTTGTGAATCAAAGTCCTGGCTTGGTGCATGTGTTTCCTGCTCTATCCCTAGGGAACACTTTTAGGATTCCAGATTTAATAATGCCCCCTATAAGCTGCAATTTTTGCTGCTGATATTGTTGAGAGAAACATGAGACCACAAGTGACCACTATGAATATTTGTTACCATGGGTCAAGTCGTCAGTCAGTGTTAATCAGCCTTATTTTCTAGATGTCAGTGAACCTATACTGATTTATACCCCTGATCCCCAATATGAGACTTCCTGTGAATAGCACCTAATATGACCTTGATTTTTGTGTTGCTAGGGTCACGTAATCACCATCAGTTTTTGGTAGAATATTTAAAATTTATAAATACAATCCATGCTTACTCAGGTTCTTAATTGAATTAGATATTTACCAGATGCCATACAAGATACTTACAAGCTATATTCTATCTCTAAACACAGTTATATGATGTCACTGCTTCTGTGATTTCCTTGTCATTTTAAACCATGTTTGCAGTGAGTGGCTGATGAAAGGCTCATTGAAGTCAATGAAGGCAAATGAGTCCTGCTTCAGTATTTTACATGTTTGATATAGCAAGAAGTATATTACACTGGCCTTGCTGTTCACTGCTGATGCTTCTTTTGCCTTTTGTGCAGGTTTCTTGCTTTTCTTTTTAACTTTATTCTCTTAATTTGGTAGGATCTGCTGAGAGATAACTGTCCTGAGACAGGTCAGCAATTTCCAAATACTATTTAGCAGGGATATGTGGGATGTTTTCCCCTGCCCTGTTTTGCACCTAGCAAGGGGTAGCTTGCATTTCATATGGCAATGGGTTAACACCAACTGCCCTCTCCCTGGAGCCTGCAGTGTAAGCACCATTCCGCATTGCTACAAAACATGTTTCCTGGACATATTAGACACAGACAAAAGCAGACAGTTCTTTTGTTGAAAAAATCTCTTATATCTCCTTTTTGGTAAGTGTGTTACACCACCCTGGAGTAATTTTTGTTACTTTTTAATCTGTAACCAATATTCTCCTGGTTTTATAATCAAGGCAAGAATTGAACTACACTACACTGAACTGAACTATATTACACTACAAAGAAGGTAACATCCCAAACCTATAGATATTTTCACAGTATTATTCACCTATTCTTTCACTTATTTGTTTTAGCATGGTGTTCTTGGTTTACTCTGCCATGCTCTCAGTTTTCTATTAAATAAGTCTTGTCTAAGTCAGCTCCTTACTGCCTTCTTTCTACGAGGTGATAAAACATGGAAGAGAGTGGTTCTTTTTCCCTCTATATGCAGTGCAAGTATAGACCTGTCCATGGAAGACAAGAGCTGCCACATCCAAGCCATTTCAGCATAGCTACAGTGGATTAAATACTATAGGGAAAAAGCTGTGTTGTCCTCTTGACAACAGTTGAGCAAATTGCAGAACCAGGGGGAAATTTGCATAAAGGGATTCCCTGGTTATTTGTTAATGAAAGTAGTTTTTCTTTTTAATTATCTACTGTACCTTGGTTTTAAAGCACCACAGCCAGGACAAAAAGGCTATGCATGGATGCTGAGTGCAGGACACCTGGTTAAGAGGAACAGGGTCTCTGATGACTTAAATGAAGAGACTTCAGGAACCAGTTGTGTTGCCAAAGAGTGATTCAGAGCTTTGCTGTCCTCAAGTCCCTGGTAAGGCTATTTCTTCAAAAAATCCTTTCAAACACTTCATTTTAGATCATATTTAAGGCACACTTCAGTATTCCTTCCTACAGTAAGCACTGGCTCTTCAGGAGCTTAGTAAATGTTTCCCAGTTAATGCATTTTCTTGAGGGACTCTTTAATCCTCACCTGTCAAGCTTTTATGCTTTCTCCTAATGTGCACAAGTGCATAAGTCCTAGGAGAAGTCCACTGATAAATGTTTGTGTGTGCTCATCTTCTCCTGTATTCCTTTTCAGTAAGTGTTCTGTACATTTTGCCATTATAACTATTTATTGTTTTGGGATTGGTATATTTCTTGTATTTTATCCCTGCACTCATTTGTATTTCTTTAGCTGCCAGAAGAACAATTCATTGGGAGCACAATCTTTTCCCCATCATCTCTACAGTAAGAGATCTGTTGATTTTTCTGTAAGAAAACAATTTTATAGATTCAGGTTTCTTTTGCTTCTGCTTTACAATTGTGAGGTCTGAGATAATGGAACATAATTTTCCATCAAGGCTACAATTATTTCCTGTCCCTATACCAACATCTTCAGTTTCCTTTCCCCATGAGAAAGCATTCTTTCCTGAGAGAACTACTACTATGGGACTGCTTTGCATCTGAGCTGTCCTCTGTGTTCCTACCATGGGAACTACTTCCCACTGCCAAGTGCCCTACATGTACTAGCCTGAAGATGTGTTTTGACCTTCACAACAGCTTCTATGTTGTGAATAATAATCATAAAGATATGAATAGTATTGTGAAACATAATCCCTGATTGTTTCTGCCATTTCTCCTTTTTTTCCCAGCCATCCTTATAACCTTTTGGAGCTCATCAAAGCATCACTGAAGGCTAATTGAGAAAAGATATTTTAATTTGGAGCAAATAGATGCTCCTTCATCTGAATACAGTTCAATAGATGCTCTTTTTTTCTGTCTGTGGCATTTATGAGAAGTGGTAAGGTTGAGGCAAGTTCTTTAAAGAGTTCAGTAAGTTTGGACAGCTTCAGCAATAACAGTGATTTTAGCTACTGAAAAGGCACCTCAGAAATGAGGCATTAAAAAAACGCAATGTCTTTGGGTTATTTGGAAGGAAAATAAAAGATGAGTTTAACAATCTCTAGCATAGTTTCTGTGGAGAGAAGACGTGTGATAGAAAGGGGTAAAGATGTAATAATTTAGTGGCTGGAATTTGAAGATACCCTTCATCTAGAAATAAAGTGCAAATGGTTGCTAGGACAACTTATAAGTTGGTACGTTTTTCATCACATTAAGACCTTAAAGGAGGACAAGAGGTCCTTTTGAAAAGTCAGATCAGTCAGAAATAATGGGCTTCCCCCTGGAAGCATGAATAAGTCAATTTATGGTAGCAGTCCTTTCTATCACTATTCTTGCTCTTCCTCGCGCCCCTTTCCTCTGCTCTTTTTTATTGCTTGAAAATAGGAGTGTCTAGCTATGACTGCATACAAGAATGAACACTGGAAAGGGAATTTTAAACTGCTGTACTCATCTCCATGTGTAATAAGACAAAGCTGTGAAATGTCTTTGTGATGTGTCCTTATTTTTTTGCTACCTCAGAAAGAACAGCTTCCCCTCGTGGCATAATACATGGTGATGACATAAATACATTTTATCCCAACCATCCATCTGAGTTGTTATATCTGTTTAAATAAGCAATTATGACCCTTAAAACACACATAAGAATTGGAATTTTTTTTTATGACCTGATGAGTCTGAAGTTATTGTAATAATAAATTCTTCAAGTCAGAAAATACAGTTTTTCTATTTTTCTAGAAACAATAAGCACCTCACAATTGTCCTTTGGTTTCAGTCCAATAAAATTAATTTAAGTCTTCCCATAATAAGTCTTCAAAGGCACCAGAACTCTCCCAGGACTAAAAATCTTACACAAAAACATACTGCATATTGAAAATACCAATAACTTTTAAAACTCTCCAAGAAGCTCTGTAAGTAAGTAAGCATTGCTGGTTTCTCAAGAAGAATAAATTATTGTCCCAATGTTTTCTACTTTTAATGAGAGTGGGTCTTCTCAGTAAAAATGAATGATATTGTGTATCAAAATAATGAGTATTAGCTGAGTGTAGCCACGTTCATAAATAGAGGTATGTGATTCAGGCAAGGAAGGAATTACAGAAAACTTCAAGGGAGGCAAGTCCGGAGAACTATGAACTTCACCTGAAAACCATTGTCAAACTCCTCACCATGCATTTAGCACATTGAAATACAAAGATTGTCACAGTATCGTATAACAAACCTAAACAAAAAATGTTTCAGAGTAGATTTTTAAATTACTTATTAGGGTCTTCATCAATACATCTACACTTTTTTTTTGCTTTTGACTGCACTTGATGTGATAACACTTGAAAGAACAGTTAAATTATCCAGGTAATTTCCTGTGTGGTTGGGTCTTTAAATAAAAGATTAGTCTTTAAATAATACCTTTAAAAAATAGAACAAAACTAGTAATCTTAATTATGTCCTGAGCTACAGTGAAATTAGTTCTGCTGTTGTCTTCAATTTCTTTTTGCTAGAAAGAGAAGAGGTCACTGTATCTTGGCAAAGTAACCATCCATTCATTTATAAGCAAAGGACAACAGCCAGCTGGTAACTGTGAAAACTTCTACAGCAGCTGAACAGAGAGTTTGTACATCTTTAGTGTGCATTGTTTCACATCAGTTAATAAAGACTGTAACAAGTTAGAATTTATATTAATAAATATCCAATTGAGAATTATGACTCATGATACCCTCTGACTTTTGCTCTGGCAGCTGGAGAGTGTAACATCTTCAGCTCTAAGGATAGTTCCATACAGCAGTATCACTTAAATGACTAAATCCATCTGTGGCTTAATTTCAGAACAGATTGTGAGTCACAGTCACAAGGCTTGTAAGTTCATTTGTTTGTATGGCTGTAGTAATTGCTGTCCTGTAATGCTGTTTCTAGGTTTTATCTCTAACATGGAAATCATAGTGATTTGATCCTCTCTTTCCTCATTTTTTTAAAGCTTTGCCTGACTCAAGATCTTACTTTGAATTATTACAGCTGTTAATATAAAGATCTTCTCTCCTCAGCTGGGACTAAAGCTATGCAAATTATTATAATGGATAACAATCTTTGTCACAGTTGATCATAGCTTTTGAATTATACTTTAAAGGGAACTGATTTTTGTGAAGAAGGCAAAAATCAATAGTTTAAGAGGAAAATTCTTCACTGAGGTAAATATAGTCATTGGCTGTAGTGGATTTTGACTTTGCATATTTGATTTTTTGCACATTTTCTCTTAATTCAAATCAGCCTTTCAGTTCTTGAATCTCAATCAGTAAATCCCTCTGACTTAATTCAAATAGACTCAGATGTTCAGAGTATCTGAAGAAGGTTATTCTTTACTTTTGTTTGTACTGAACAGCCAGTACCTTGGAAGACATTTATTACTTTACTATAGAAATTGCGCATATAAGGCCCACAGGGAAAGGCAAACATACATTGATCAGTGCTGTTTTACTGTACATGACAAAGGCAAATCTTGAAGCCTTATGCCACAGAAGTAGTGGCTGGGCTTTTACCCTACCACATGAAATATATGGAAGAGCTTCCAGACATATCAGTTGTGTCAGGCACCTCCTTAAAATGTAACCCTTTTGTACCAGTGGCATGGAGTAACTGATACTAGGAAAGATGAGGTTGAGTTTCTGTGCTCCCCCTTTCCTCCCCTCTTTCAGCAAAGAACAAATTCTGTACTGACTCTGCAGACTTCTCACCATGCATTTCTCATTTCCCCCTGCAAGAAGAATTTCTGCTGCAAGAAGACTCCTCTAAGTAAAGAATAAATAAACCACAAGCACTGGTTGTACTCTGTACTCAGCCTCAAGGGTTGCTTGTTTTTCCACAAGATCTGATGATGGCTTTGTGACTTCAACAAGAAAGACTGGGACCCAGGTTTACTGTCACAATGAAGAATATTCAGAAAGACTTGGACTGAGGACTGGTCTGAAAAACCTGAATATTTACCTGAAATTTTGCCAAATGCTATAGTTTGGAGATCTTCAGTGAAAGGAAACAAAGCTCAGTGATGTTTCTAGCAACTTGTTGGTTTCTTCCTAATCCTTTACAGGTGAAAATAATGTCTTCTTATTGAGTCCCCTCCCCAGTTTGCTATTTCAGTAATTATGCCATTCTCTAGTTTGAGAGTAGGCTACAACTTTAAGGAATTCAGAATTTTGCTACCACCTCTCAGTAATGGACTTTGCCAGAAAACTCTGCTGAGAGTGAAAAATCTAATTCTATGAAGGATTATGAATGTTGTTTTTCTCCTGTTCGAAATTAATCCTGAATTCAGCTGGAGGTATATAAAGTTCGGAAAGATGAATATTTCATTTTAAATGTATTGGAACTGAATAATGTGTTTTATGCTTCTTAATATATTGTTTATAAGCACAGAGAAAAGGAGAAAAATAGAGCAAAAAGTTGTGATTTATTTAAGGCTGTTTAGATTCATTCCCTTTCCTCTCCATATAAACAAACATTTTGGCTAAATCAGTTCTTTTACCCAAAGTATTGCTTTTAATTTTTGATTGAGCTGTGTTTTCCTCTAGAAAATAGTTAAAATGTTCCAAATCAGTTCTTTGTTATTGTGCTGTGGACTTTTATTTCAAATACGTAGTTTAGATCCTCACTTCTCATAACCTCAAACCTAAATCATAGACCTGAGGTTGGTTAAATTCAGCCTTTAACCTGATACCCACTCTCAAGTGATGAGATCATATTTTCTTGATGTATTCATTGTTCAGAGTAAAAAGAGAACATGAACATGATGTACCTTGAATTACTACCCATGTTATAATGTTGCCATTACTGTCAGCCAGCTACTATTTCTGTATTAAGTGGCTTCTGTTCTCAAATTCTCCATTCATCTGTGTTTAGAAAAAAAAGTCTGTGTCCAGGAAATTTAACACAGTCATTCACAATAAAATGTATATGAGTAGCCAGGCATACTAGGTCAGGTTGTTAACAGTCAAATTGAGATATATCACAAATTAAAATGAGAGGTGATATTATTTTGTGGCAGATTGATCCCTTTAAATTAATAATAGGAATTTTCAGAATGTTTGCAAAATCTTTCTTTAACCCATATTTCTTTCTCCTCTTCTTTGTATTATGCAAACTAATTTGTTATGGAAGACTTTTTTTTTCTTAGCACCCTTTTTTTTCTATACCTGGGTAAGATTGCTCACTAAAATTTCAACCTCTTGCTTTCTCCCTCATCCTCATAATACAGAGAAAATGGTATCACACAACTGGTTTCTAAAGAGAGTGTATTCATGACACAAGCCATTGTGATGATTTCACAGGAATGAATAAGGGGAATAGATTTAATGTAATTTCATTTGATAGTCTGTGTAGTCTAGAAGGCAGACATACCTGTATCTTGGTGCAGGACTATCATCCTGAAGCATTCAGCTATGTGGCAAAGGAAAACTACTTGTAATGTCTTTCTGAGGCATTTGATTTGGTTGTAATTATCTACCTGCATGGTTTTCCAGGGAGAATCAGGGCACTACAGATATAGGGAAACATTTGCTTTTTGAGATGATATCTTCTTAAAGCAAAATTTTGTCTTTTACTGCTGCATGCACCACTCAATGAGAGTGAATATTGCTGACTGATCACAAGTCTAGTGATGCACTGTCTTGCCTAACCAGCAATTATTGTATTAAGATATACATCAGAAAAATTCATTTCATACTCTAATCTTTGCCCCCTCTTAAGCTCAGCTGTCAATATTTGACTGCACTCTGAATTACCAAACCTGAGAATGAAATACTTTGTCCTTTGGAGCAGGAATGTACTGTGTCTATGACATTTCTTTCCCCGTAACTTTAGATTGCCTGGAGTGGAAAGTTAAATGTGTGGGTCTGGAACTGCTGTTCATTCCCATCTCCTTGGTGCAATGCAAACAGACATAAAAGAAGCAGTTTTGCTAAATCTTATGATTTCTTCTTGCATTCATCTGAAAAATAAAAACCAAAACAACAAAGAAAGATCCCATCTAAATTCAAACTTGTCTGAATCTGGCTAATTTTTTTTTTTGCTTATTAGTTTTTGATAAGGAGCTGATTAGTGCTTTTCCTGATCCCTGAACTTGTTCTAGGCATTGACTTGGAAACTGGTTTTAATTAATGAAGAGTTCAGTGCCAGCTAACCCCAGCTGTTCATGACAGAAGCCACCTCTGCCCTCCAGTTCATTAGGGGCTTTAGTTACTCATTCAGTCTGGTGGTTTGATGTGACTGAAAAATCATAGGTCTGCTAATCCATGGAACAATCACAGAACTATTATCCCTGAGAGTTTAGGGGTGGTAGGGGAAGAGTGGGCACAGTTCATGCCTTAGAGTGGCTAGGGAATTGTAAATCTTTCTGAGTCATTTTAATCACTGCATAAATTATGGAATAAATAATCATGTCAGCAATGCATAAGAATGCGAACTTAAGAACAGACCTAGAAAGCAGTATGGAGATGAATAAGTTACCTGGATTTGTGAAAAGCAAGGCATGTCAGGCCAGTTTTACTGATTTCTTGTGCCAGGTGTTTTAATAGGACAAAGCTGGCATGCCAACAATTCCAATACATCAGGCACCAGCTCTTTTGTGAGAGGCAGTAATGTGTAGGTGATACTTGCTGATACACGGGAGGGTGGAAGGTTGATGTGTGAGTGGTTAGGGGACAGAATGACTTGGAAAGACAGGTATGTTCTTGAGGCATAGGAAAAAAACTGGGAAATGCTCAGAGAAGACCTGTGACAGGAGTGGAGAGGCTGTGAGGTGGGAAAAATGGAGCTTTGCCTTGGGATGGGGATCTTCTGTAGTAGTAGAAAGAGGTTCAGAAGTGTGAGATATACAGGGTTTCAAAAGACTTTGCTCTCTAATCCTGCAGTAGGGCTCTTGTATGGAACTTACACATTTGCTGCTTCCTTTGCCGTACTTTCTGCTTTGCTGAGCCTTAGCAGTGTGACAGAGCTGTAGCAGACTTGAGTGTCTCAAGCATTCTTGTTGTATAAGATTTCTAGGGCAGCCAAGGGAGACTGTGCCCCTTTTCACCTTTTCACAATATAGCTCTTATCTCTTTTAAAGATAATGAAAAATTCTTGAATTATTTTTCCCCTGGAATATGTTTCCCTCAAACAGAAGCAAATAACCATTTGTTTTTGAAATAATTTCCTGCCTCGTGTAATACTGTTTTTTTTAATGGTACAAGTGATAGAAAACATTAAGAAAAATTCATATGGTCCCTTGGTTAGGAATTAGCATTCCACAGCCAGTCCCTCAGAGGTGTTATTGTAGAGATAAACCCAAAGTTTATGTCTACCCAGAAGTTGGCATGAAAGCATAGGGCTTCACCAGGGGCTGCCCACTGCAAGGGAGAAGTCACTGGAAGCGGTCATAAATGCTACAGCATCCAGGAGGAAGAAATTTGTCTTTGATCTTTCCCTTAACAATGTTTTAAGCCCTTTGGGAGTATTTGTCACAGCAAAGCTAAGGTCAGAGTGTTCAAAACTGAGCCGAATTACATTGGACAGGCTATGTCTGCAATGTCTGACACAGTTTCAAGTGCTGCAGATTTTCTGAAGAACCTCAGATGGTCAGTCCTATTAACTGCTGCCAGCCCGACCTTTTCTAAATGTTGTGCCTGAAATACCTCCCATAAGAATATAATATTATTTTTAATGATTCCCATGATCAGCCATTCCAAGGAGATGGGCTTTACATGAAGTTCTGGCTTCTTCTGCTCCATGCCTGTATTCACCACTTTCACTCATTCTGTTCCTTTTAATCTACTGGGGAACAGCTAGAAGGTAATATTGCTCCATTTCCAAAAGAAGGGTTTTTTTTTTCATTTATAACAGAAAAGCAAACCAATAAATTCCAGAAAGAAAATTATTTCCCAAATAATGCAGAGATAATGCCAAAAAATATAATTATACTGAAAAAAATCTGTAGTGAATTAGAGTTCTGCTGGGTTCTCAGCTTGTCTGCATGTGTTTTATTGTTATGTTAGATTATATTCCATGGGACATAAAATAAATGTCATATTTCTTAAAGGTTTATGAGGTATGGCAGGAATTTGTGAAATTACATTGGAGAAATTACATTTTGGAAAAATACACTCATTCACTCTATATCATGTCTGTGATTTTTCCTATAGTCCT
Organism: Climacteris rufus; assembly: GCA_013398175.1. NCBI lineage: Eukaryota > Metazoa > Chordata > Aves > Passeriformes > Climacteridae > Climacteris > Climacteris rufus. The sequence goes on from VZRZ01005631.1 coordinate 556,997, forward strand.
ATGATGGAACTACAAATCCTTTGCCTTCTTGGAGGAATGCTGCCACATGCAGATGCTTTAGACAACAGCTGAAAGTCTCCTTTCTGAGGATTCTCTTACAAGTCTTGAGGCAGTGAACCCAATGGGCATAATGCAAACAGTCATCCATCTGTTGTCAAATATAGTTTAAGAAAAGTTTGCTACCCAAAAAATTGTTTTAATCTAAATAGTCTAGGTAGTCTGTCTAGATTACAGCTGCTATCTCTGTAAAGCACAATGATTCCTTATGTCATTGTTTAAAATATATGTCAGAAATCCCCAAAACAAACCATAAATATAAACCAAAAAAGTAGTGAGGAAGAATAATCCAATAAAATAGAAAAATCTGAAGTAATTTTTCATATTGGGTGCTAGTGCTTCTCTGCAACTGGCCAGTATGTTCTATGTGTCAGTGCAAATTTTGCAAGCTGAATATCCTTAGGACAAGAACCCACCTTCCTTCTCTCTTATCTGTACCTTAGAGTCATCTTGCTCTTTTTGCTTGTCTCTTTTAACAAGTATTTTCATCTCAGATGCTGATCCTGATGTCATAACATTTGTTTCTCCTGGATTTCTTTCACTACTTTGTCACCTTTTTGTATCGGTACAGCCTGTCCTTTAGTTATAAGGAAAAGGTTCAGGATGCAAGGCACCAGAATTTATGGTCTAGGGTTGAATAAATGTTAAAATAAACAGCCTTACATTCTAGTGTAAGGTACTTACTGACACAAGGAACACAGTTTCTTTGTTACAAGAACTGAGAAAATTCTATTAAATCAGAAAAAGGGATTCTGATATTTTACCTTTGTCGTCCAAAATCTGGATTCCTTTTAATTCCCCTCTTACAAAAGATTGTAGAGCTTTGGTTACTCTGTTGTTACTTTGTAGAACTTGGTTGCTCTGTTGATATTAAAGAGGAAGGAGGGTAAGGAAGCCGCCCAAGTATTATTGTGCTCAAATGCCCTGTAAATGCACACACACTGTTACAGTTTCTCTATTGCACTTTACCTAATCTTGGAAAGAAAATGTTGTTGTCATGAAAAACCTCTCAGTCAAGACCAAGAGGGAAAGGAAACTACTCTCTCCAGAGCTGGAAACTGGAGGTTTGTGTGTGTTGTTCTTGAAAATAGACTTGTACACAGAATATGGCAGCTTTCTTCTGCCTCATCTCCACATAAATCACCTTGTCAGAGGATTCAAGACAAATGACTGTTCTATAAAATTTCAAGGGTTGGGACAACAGGTAAATAATGAATATAAGAGAAATCTGCTTGGTTTACTTCCATTTAAGATGCAGTGGATCAGAAGATGAGTACCCTGTGTAATACTCAAAAATTCTCCGAGGTAGTGGTTAAATCTTAAGCTACTTATCGGACGTCTTGTGTTACTGCTCAAGAGCCTTGCTGACCATGACTAATTTGCCCTCAAGTTCCACTGAAATGTCTCAGCTCCTTGAAAAGGCTCTGCCTAATAATGCATTACAAATAGAATCCCATCTGTTTAAGCTCAGTGTATCTTTGGCCTTGTAATAGCTGTGAAATAATATGTTACTGGAGTGATACTGCACAAGCAGTTTATTTGAAGATTATGTGGGTTTGACACAGCAAATTATTACATCTTCATAGGTATAATTCTAGTTGTATCCTTAATGACCAAGGAAAGTACTAAAATATATTATTTTGAATACTTGTGAATAAGAATTTTAATATTCTTATTTTAACTTCCTTTTAATTACTGACGTTTTACCAATAGTCTGAATTACTAAAAAAATTACAGTATATAGGTTCTATATTCATGGATAGAGAGGCAACTAAAAATTATAAATACTAGATTTAATGAGTTCAGCACCTTTTAATTTTTAACAGCTACCTGAAAGCAACTCCAAGTTGTTATTGTCTTGGCACAATCTCATCATACTTTCAGATACAAAAAAAAAAAAAGAAAAAAAAACCAACCAAACAAAGAACAACCCCCAAAACACAAACTCTCCACACCAAGCAGCTCAACAGAAACAATGACACAAGAATATCCTCTTCTGCCACCCTCTTTCCCTTGCAAGACTGGTTTGATGAAGTTCAGCTGGGTCACTGTGATTGTTATACAGCACAATCAGAAATATAAATACACACGATCAACTCTTGGCATACTGCAGACCTGCAATAGTCATACCAGAGACTGGCTGAGCGTATGTCTGTAAACCTCACTTTCCTACCAGCAAGATGTTCTATATGTTCATCAAAATCTTGTAAACCAGATGGGGCAGATTTCTTATCTTGTTTTCTTCAAATACTTCAGTAATGTCAGCTAGAGTTGTTCTGTACTGTCCAGGCCTCGGTACAAAGCTTGTCCTGAGCTGGCCACCACCAGCCTCATCCATTTTTTTCCTGCCTTTTTGGTATATTTTAACACCAAACAAAAAGAAATTTTGTAATTTTGATGCCAATTTATATTAAGCAACTTTGGGCTATGCTTTACCTTGTGTCCCTTACCTTAACATGGGAAAAGCTTTCATGTCATTGCACACATGCATATTCAGACCCAAATTCATGTAATTAATTATTGCAAAGACTTCTAAGCCTGAAGAAGATGCAACATAAATATGTCACTGTATTTTTTTTTCCCATTTAGTATTCAATCAGTGTAATGAAAGCCAGGAGTGGGGAGGGGAGAACCCACCTCCTTTAACTGATATCTAGTGATGTCTGAGAGGCAAGGCTGTGACACTCACCTTGATGTTATCTTTGTTGTAGATCTTGTGGTAAGTTTTTCAGAGATACTCTTTTGTGTAGATTCTGAGTAAACATTTTTACCTTTGGCCTTGTGAATTTGAAGCAAGATTGAATAGAAAGTCCTTTAGAATACTGAGGTATTGATGTTGTATGTTTTAAGTAGTAAACACAAAAGGATGAAGGTTTTTAACAACTTCCCCAGTGTGGTCGTACAGAATATTAAACCAGAAAAGAAACAGTTGTGCACAATTTGCTAAAACATAGACTTCACTTTTCACTTTCCATCTCAGCAGAACACTGCTGTGTACTTGGTCTGATAGCTTCCCAAAATTTCACTTTTTAAATAGAATTGATATACCTTTATTGAGATATCTGGACTAGTCTTTTAGCATAATAGATTTTCCTGAGCTGCACTCCTGGCATGGTTTGCCCATGCTGTAATGACAACAGGTTAATGGGAATTTAATTTAAAAATAGCATGAACCAGGCTTAGTTAATGTAGACTGTGACAGAGTGGACTTCAGCACGTGAGGTCAGATTTGCACCAACCCCCAAATGACAACCATGGAACTTAATCATGGAACACATAATCTGCTCCAAAAGTGTCTCTGGTGATAGAAGGTGTCAAGCATGACACCTGAGCTGAGACATTTCAGTCACGATCGTTCAATCCAAGTGGGCTTGGTGAGGTCTATGCCCACCTGACTCAGGAGGTGGGTGGAGGTAGCTGGACCCTCATCACATGTAAATTGCTGCTATTTGATATCAACTTCTAGAATTTGGAGGCACACCAGCCTGAATCCTTCTCCCTGACAGTGCATGGGGAGCACGAGAGAACCACAGCTGTGCTCTCCATACCACCATCCCTGTGTTAGGAGGCTGAGGAGGATCAGGCTGAGCTGATCTTTACCCAAGGAAAGTGTCTCACTACTCAGCCAAACTAACATCTTGTCTTTGTGTGTAACTTTATTTGCACTTCTACAGAAATAGAATTGCCTATACATTAATATGCATTGAAATTATTTTGACTTCAGTTTGAAATATGAAAGTGTTCTGTATGTGTACTTTTAATACTCAGAGTCTCCTGTAAATTTAATTAAAATTGTGAGTTTTTTCAGAAAAATTCTCCTAGTAATAAATAATTAATTGAAATAATAAATAAGTCATTGTAGGAATTATACATATGTGCTTCCCTTGGGTCTCTGCAGCTCCACTTTAATTAAGGCTAAGGTTCCTATTTGAATAAATGAATGACAATAGAGATTTTTTTTTTAAAGTCATATTGATTCCATCTATATCACTGTTTCACAGAGAAAGTTTATTAAAAAGGATAGAGTGACTCAGATTTTTTTGGTACTTGGAAAATGTAATCTGTGTTCTTTCACAAATCTAATTTTCTAGATTAGTGACTTGCATCTGATATTATAAAGGAGTAAATGCTTATTACTTCTATGACATAGCATGGAAAACAATATAAACAACATGAATCTTTTTCTTGGGTCAGTGTTTCAGCAGTATTAATGCCAAATATGCTGCAAGTATAGAATGCTTCGGAACGTTGTGTATGTATTTCGTCAGAGTTCTGATTTGTCAGAATAAAAGGATTTTTTCTACAAGATATAGCAACATAAACATATAAGCCTTCCAGCATTTCCACTTATTTCTTTACAAAGTTGGTTACAAGAAATAGTGGACTGATTCATAAAAGAGGTAAAGAAATATGAGAATTAAAACTGGAAGGAGATCTCCAGTTTTCTAGAGAGCAGTAGAATGCTTTGCTTTAAATAAATGCATCTAGCCTGCATTTTGTAGTACAAGCTGTGCTTTTTCTGCATTTCTGCAAGTAGGCTCCTTGAGAACAATTTTAACATCCTGGGTTGCAGCACATCTATTAACTAAGAAAACTACATTATAAATGTATCTTTATTATTGACCAAAATCCTTTATTTTAAAATTTGACATGCATCAAGTGTTCACATAACACAGTAATGATCAAATGTCTTCATATAATAATCTACACATACAATGGAAATACATTCAAATTAATTAACATTTAGAAATGGACAGTCAAAGAATGTAGCCTTTTTAACTCTCACAGTATGCATGCTGAACAAATCTAATTGAATCAATAGGAAAGAGATCAGATGAAAGGAAAATAGGACTGGACAGTGTTTTAAGAGATTGGTTTTTCCATTCCTTTGCCCTAGATCTAAATCATCTTTAATCAATCGTGACAAATGTCTGCCAAACCTGTTCTTAGAAACCTTTAGTGCTTCAATGGTCTAGATCAGATTTTCCTATTATTTCACCTCAATCTTTCTGGCTGCACCAAGACACATTGCAAGTTGTAAAGAGAATAGTCCTCCTCTTTGTAAGTGCCTTTTATGTACCTCAAGATTTTCTCTGTCTTTATTCATGCTCAACATTTATTTTGGGGATTTTTTAGTCTTTTTTTTTTTTTAGCAGTTGTATTTTCTAGACCTGCAAAAATCCTGCTGGTTTCCTGGCATCAGTCTAGTACATCTGTGTCTTTAAGATACTATCCCCTAAACTGAGCAGCCTTCTTAGGCTGCAGCTTTTTACAGTGAGTAGAGTAGAAGAATTATTTCACACATCCCATCAAGATGTCCTGGAATAAACTTAGAAAAATACACTTTGCCCAAAATATCCTTTGTCTCCATAGTACTAAAGCCAGTAAAGAGCATAGAGAAAAATGTTTGTGTGAATTATGGGATTGTTTGTGGTCCTAAATTGATGAAATGTATTTTTCATGCAGATGTAAGCAGCAATTTTTCTGTGATTGATAGCTCAAACTATGTGCCTAACTTGAGATGACATTTGAATTTCATTGTTGGTGATGGTTTTGTGGTTTTTTTCCAAGAAGGAAAAGGGCTTATTTTTCTGTTACTGCCAGGTTTCTAACTTAAATTTCCTCTTTTGCTGGCTGTGTTTCAAAGTGGAAGAAGATAAAGGAAAATGTTTCTGTTTATTATGAAATAACTTGTAATAAGCTGCTTAAGAATAAAATATGAAACTGGCACTACAATCTTCTAGGTTATGCAGACAGATTAAAAAATTCTTTTAAAAGATCAGTTGATATCAGTGGACAGGGGTTTTTTCTGTTTTCTAAAGGATAAAATTTATGTGCCCCCATGAGTTTCTGATGCTGTGATGCACAGGGGTGCTGAGACCAGCAAGTGTCCCACACAGTGGCCCTGTCCTTCTGCTGTGCTTTGTAGGGTCCAGTCCTGTGTCACACAGTGGGTCAATGTGACAGTAATTTAAAGCTTTTCATATTCATGAGGTTCCTTAACCTTTTCACTTTTGCTGTACTACCTGCTTGCTCTGACAGCTGTTGCTGACAATGGACTAAAGTTTAATACCAGTTTTAATTTCCTCTTTTTATTTTTTTTTTCTAAAATACACTAGCATAATATTTTGTCCTTTATTTTCTATATTTATGTGGGGTCAATTCTGGTCACTGAGAAATATTGACTTATTAATTGGTATTTGAATGTACCACGTGGAGATCTGTATTGACATTTAGTCCCCTAACAGGAAAATGTGGTTTAAAATGCTGAAAATATTACAGAGATGTGTAGTTTTAACCAACTCCTGTTCGTTATCATCACATTAGCATTATTAAACATGATGAAATTTTGCTTCAGTCGTAGACTGTATCCCAGTTTTCTAGTTTCCAGAGACTTAACAACTCTTCAATCACTTTGAACTTTTATAGTGAATAAGAAATCTTTCCAGCAGTGAATAGCACATTTTCATAGCAAGAAAACATTTTTCTCCAGCTGTGGCTTAGATTCTGCTCTGTGCTGTTCATTTTCTTGGTTGCAACACACTTAGCTTTTAACCAAATTATTTTGTAAACGTATCTCATGAGCCATTAAGTAATATTTATTAAAATTTTAAAAAATCCTAAACCAACTGACATAATGTTCATAACTTTTGCATCACTTCTTCAGTTTAACAACTATAGGTCAGTCATCCAGTAAGTGAACCAGTTAATCTTCTTTACTGCTCTCCACTCTGTCCAATCCATCTGTCCAGTTCCTGTAAAGGACCAGGGTCCAGTCTAGGAGCTGAAGCTGTGTTGATTTGATCACAGCTGAAGATCTGATGACCTGAGGCTCAGCCCATTTCTGAACTTTAACCTTGGCTATTGTGACCAAGCCAAAACCAGTTTAGAACACAAGAACTGTTGTGCTGGGCAGAAACAATGGTCTGTGTCACATCCAGGCTCTGAGAGGGGATGTAGGTGGATGTCTAGGCTGGGGGAAATAGAAGACAAACACATGTAATTGTTCCACTTAATCTCCTCAGCAATTTTCAGATCAGGGACTTTGAAATGGATTGGATATGATTTCTGGGAATGCAGTAATCCTCACTGCATTTCTTTAGCATTAGTTAATACAATATCTCCTTTAGCTCAGATGAAGTTTGAACACCTACAGAATCCTTTAGCAAGGATAGCCACGTCTGCTACCGCACCGTAAGTGCAGGGCTGGAGAAAATGGTAGTGAATATCATGCTGGCTTTCCTAAATTGTGGTGTGGATTATGTGATATTAGGTTGTGTAAACATCCCATCCACAAAACAATAAAGGGAGATTAGAGGAGTGAAAAGGATGCAGATAACAAACAAAGCCTTTAATTCATAAGTATGTGCATACAGAAACCATGCAACAAGGCTGTAAATGATGCATTCTATTTTTTCTTATAACTCCCAAATGAGACACTTAATAAAATTACAGTGCTAGTAGACAGTGGAATTTGATGGAATTTGCAGTGAGGATTACAAATATATCCAGAGTTGCTAAGTGGTAACAACTTTGGCAGAGAATACGATCTTTTGATTTCAGGACTTGAACTAATCTCTTGCCCACTCTGGCTTGTTCCTTCCTCTGGTGTGATGAAGATGTGCCACACAGGCAGCTTCTCACAGCTTTCTCAGAAGCATCTGTTTCTCTGGTGAGCACTGTGAGCCAATGAGAAATTCTCCACTCATTCTGTCATTCTTTATTTGGGCTCCATACATTTTTTCTTTCATGTAGACTCTTTCAAAGATACTGCCTTTTAAAGATAATGCCAAAAGATTTTTTAGACCTGTGCATTTAAAAATTTAGCAAACAATCAGGTGAAATTAAAATGCCAAAACTTTCCCAGCTACTTTTAATTTCTCAGCATCTGAGCAGAGGATATTTCACCATTAAATCTCCAGTGAGAAACAGATTTGGTAGCTCTGAAAACCAGCATAAAGAATCCATTTTTTTCAGGCTATGATACATAATGTGTACTGCAGTGTAGCAATTTGAAAAACCTATTTAAAGGCTACGGGCTTACTATTGCTATTAGTACCTTCCTGCAGTTTTCAAAATTTAATTTGTGGCTCTATTAACAAAAATATTTTCCAAACAACAGCAGAGGAAAATCCTCTTAAACACTGGATCTTGGATTTACTAATTTCATTATCGCACGACATGTTTGCAGAGGACCAAACATGTGGTGCCTCTCTAATGATAACAAGTAGTATTTTATGAGTTTTGTTTCATTTTAAGCATAGTTGTTTGTGTGGTTTCCAGCTGAGAGGGAGAAAATACCTACTGAATGGCACAGAGAGTGCTTCCCTGGTGAATAACTGTCTGCTTCCTTAAGAAGATAAGATAAAGGAGGGCTAGGAATAGAATGAGAGGAGCTGGGATTTTGAGAGAGAAACCAGACATTTCAACTCACAGAACTACTTGGGCAAATATTTAAGATACAAATACATTTAAACTTCTAGGCAGAATTAAGGAATGTGTCAAGGGTGACTGCAAAAGTCCAGATGAGCTGTAACTCTCTTGTAGCATCTACAAGAATACATGTAAGATATAGGGGTGATGCCTTCACACTCCTGTTGTCCTTCATACCTTAGTGCCAGCACATCCCAGGGGTAAAGGCCATAATGCCAGGATAGTCCTGATGGTTCCTGTGAAAACAAAGTCAGAAATCACATTTGTTCCTCTTTACCAGTCCAGACACAGTGTCTGCCATCTCATAGTAGCTGCCCTCCTCTGCACTACTTTTTGAGCATTCTCAGTGTCCTACTGTCCTTCTAAGGTATAATCATCCTTCATAGTGTCAGGTTTTAAAAAAGAGTGATTTTGGTGTGAAAGCTTTTTTCAAAGCCCTCCCAGCCAGACCAGCCTAGGGATGCTGCAGCCAGCAGACCAAAGTCTGAAGAGGAGTGCCTGGTTTTCCAAAAAGCAGCTGTAAATGAAATTTCTCTGCACTGAACTATTGTTAGTCCTGGACAGAGACATACAACAGGTGCAGTGCTTGAGACCAAGAAGGCTTTTATTGTTCTATCACTTGAAGCTATTTTCCAGCAAGCTCAACTACTCACCTATATACTGATGGTAAAAAGCCAGAATACAAACAAACCTCAATAGGTACCACTCCAAATAATAACTTCATTGTGCCAGTGGCCAGAACAGCAACATTGCTATGTCCATTTGCCAAGGTATTCCCATCTTGCCTTTTGTATGTACAAAACAGCCCTGGCTTAATTAGTCCCTGCTACATAAACTCAGTGATAACATTATACTGCTACATGAAGAGTGGATGGAGGAAAATTACAAGCAAAATTTTTTAAGAGAAATTAATGTGCAGCTTCACTATGGAAATAAATAGAAGCTTGTACTGCGAAGAACAAAAGTGTTAATCTCTTTGCATTGATAGAGCTGCATCTTTTATACATAATTCTAAATGATCAAAGGGGTAGTGCTGGATTTTATTGTAAGTAAAAAAATAAAGCCATATTCTGATATAATGTAAATCAGCCTCAATATGTAATTAGAGAAATATGCATCATCTAAAGAACTGATATGAAGATGATTTTTTTTCATACAGTTTAAGTAAATACTTAAGCTAAGTCTTGAAGGTTGAAAAGGTTCATTCATCTTAGTTCTGAACTTTATCTAGTAACCTATTCCTTTTAATCATGTTAAAGAAAGACTTATAAAGTTTAACCATACCATTAATCCTAATTGGGTGTGCAACATGTTAGTACAGCAGCTTTGTTGCTTTGTCTCCACTGGCAATTAATGCCTGTATCTGAAAGATACTGTAATTTGAGTGATTAAGGCCTTACTGCCAGTGCAATCCTGTGATAAGTAAAGTGAAGTATCATTACATGCCTAATTTTATGCAAGTTTCTCCTATTTAAAAGAATGTCTTAAAATTTTTACAGGAAAGGCATTTACTGAATCCTTTAGCATTGCCCCAAGGAGCAGAACCCACAAAACTCATCATAACGTCAAAGCTCATCATTAGACACAAAAATGTCTGCATGCAGAGAGCATCCTCAACTGACAGAAATCTGCTCATTGTCTCTCCATTTCAGAGCAAGCAGAAGGGAGAATGAGATTTCCTGAATCACTGATTCAATTAAAAGCTTCAGGAGCCTCAAAAGGTGCTTTCTCCCTTCCCTGGTTCTATCTTTTATTTCCTTTGACAGAGTACAGAAGAGAGTTTATACCTCAAAAAGTAAAAAATAGCCTTTAATTTCAGGGGCCAGGAAACTGCTAGGTAGATCTTCAGCGTTTTGTTGGTTCCATATTTCATTCTTTAGACACATGAGCATAGGCAGTAAACACAAATCTGTGCAAGTGAATTAGAAGAATGATTGCTTAGTGATGCATTTAAATTGTCAAGATAGAAGAGAAGTGCTTTTAGCTACCTAGAAAATGGATTTGAGCTACTGACAAGGATTAGGCTAGACTTCAATATAAATTCAGCCATCCAGCTACCAGGGTGTTCAAAATTAGCTAGTTTCAGATTAATATTGAAATAATCTAAAAAGCAAAGCAGGAAAGCATTTTAGAGAGCATTTAAAAGCATATTTAGCATTTGAAAGTATAGTTAGAGAGTAAAGCTAAACTTTGCAAAAAAAAAGAGCCCTGAAAATTTATGAACAATGCTTTCTTGTCTAGTGAGCAATTTCTCTGTCATTTTATAATATTAATCTCAGAACATGAGGATCTAGCTATTAGCCATTCATAGATTAGCAACTGAAGAGAGCTCTTGGACTTTTCAATGTGAGCTAGCAAAGTAGAAATAATAAAAAATCAAAGCTTATTGCCGCTGCCAAAATGCATCCATTATCTTGTCATGTTTACCCTTTTAATGGGGTACACTGAGCAGGTCATACTGTGAGTGTAAGAAACTACATGTTGAAGGCACCAATTTATAGTCCAGTGGTTTTCATCAAGTGCTTCAGTTTCTAAAATGTGATAACCAGGGAACATAAGGAGTGCCACACGTGAGGCAATTTTCTGTGATGCCGTGTGCTCTGAGGCTGTTCTGCTGTACCTCCATTATCAACAGGGTCCCTGAGCCCATTAGTGTCTGGATTTCCATAGGATAATTGTCACATTCCAGTTGTCTAAATCAGCTATTTAAGCATCTTGCTTTGATTGACTCTAAGTGGCAATGGATAACATACCTTTTCTGGTGCACAGATTTGTGCTATCCAGAAGCCAATCCCCCAGTCTAGGGGGAAAAGCAGACATATGGCTAAGTGCTTTGTTGGATGGGGGCCATAAGTGAGAGAACAAAAAATGGTGTTTTGTTTCTCCCTTTGGTGGGAATCCTACAGAGCAGAGCCCATGCTCTCCAAAAATGAATATCTTAGTTCTGTAGTGGATGAGAAAATGGTATTTATTTGGAAAAAAAATGTATATAGATGTATATACTGTTGCAAGAACAGAAGTGGGGAAAGTAATACACAAGATTAAAAAAGGAGAACTAACAAGTCAATGAGGTCTAAAGGTATAATTGTTGAGAAACTCCAACACTGTTTGTGTTTCACATTGCACAAAAAATTTGCTAAATGGATTCAGTATTTGATTAGTGGGTGTGGAACAATGTCATGGTCTGAAGTTACTAATGTAGCCTAACTTCTGATTGCACAGAAAATAGATTTGACAGTGAGAGCTGTGGGTACAAAGGGATTAATTTACATCAGGTTTCACACCCATGTAGATCTGCTGGCTCCACTTGCGTATGCTGCCATAATCAGGCTCTGAGGCTTGAAAATACAATGAATTCATATTTCAGTAGGTAGATCCCGGTGTATTTTTCAAAGTCCCGAAACTGCGAGCTGTTTTTCTCAGAACAGAGATGTGTTTATGCTGCAGAATGCCAGATAGCACACAGCAGTGGTTTTCAACCTGTGGGCAAAGGAATCCACATAGCAGAGCTGAGAAAAGCCTACTGTTAGTAGGGTAAATTTGCTCTCAGGGGGCTGGAAGTGCATCTCTGTTGGAATATTTTAGGACTTTACAAGTCAGGAAAGACTGAAAACTGCTGGTTCAGAGTCAATCAGCTAGCGTAGAAAGCAGAAGCAATCTACCTGTGACTACACAGAGCTTTGCTTTGTCCCATGGTTTTCAGAAAAGAAAGAATATTTGCAGCAACTAGATTATTTGAAAATAGCCCATAAGGAGAGACAACTCCATTTAAGATACTTAGGAAAACTAATGCAGAACTAAAGGGGAATTTGTACTTCTTAGTGTTAGAGAAATCACGTCTCCAATGTGTAAAAACTGTCATGGTTTCTTTGACTCTTTAATGAAGCAATGATAATTACCATGTGTGGAGAATTTTCCGACTTTTATTTTTCAGAACAATGCTCAGATTTCCCAGGGCTCTGAAATTTCAATCTTTTCCCTCCCTAAATAATTCTATAAAATTCCTTTGTTTGAACAGCAGGTTAGTTATTATTTATTGGATCCTTTCAGGAGCCGAGGCTGCCAGAGCAAGTGCACAACGAATTTGAAAACAAAGCAGAAAAAGGAGTTTATGGAGGAATGCAGTTACTTTCCCCAGCATCTCAATAAGGGTCTATGTTAGAGGGGGGTTAGAAGCAAATCCTTGTGCTCCAGGTGAGTCAGAACCTAAGGAGACGTGCAAGGAAACAGGAAAGGCTGTCTTTCCTCAGACCACAAGATATGGGCAGTACCAGATACCTGCTGTACTTCACAGGAGGACAATAGGAATTTCAACCCCCCTGAGCTGTGCCTCCATGCATATCTTAGAGATATGGCCATTACTTTTTTTGTTTAACACCTTACCTTTGTTTATCCTGGTATTTTGCTAAGGAAACATTAGTTATGGAAAACAAACTTTACTGTGAAGGCTAGCAAACATCCCAAAATAATTCCCTGCAAACAACTTGCACTTCAGGAAAAAAACTCTTGGTCTATAAACTTTAGCAAATCTCTTAACTACTTGAAGTCAACTCTTTTACCCTTTCTCTCATCTCTAATCTTCTGTTTGCTCCTCCTATACCTTCTTTTCCTGTACTTCTCTTCTGCAATTTCGACCCCACCCTGATTTTGTGCTAGGAACATCCCAGAATGTTTTTGCAGTGGTCCCAACCAACTAAAGGTGATGAGAAGCAGATCTAAGGGTAATGGGACCTGCGTGGTACCTGTGGATGGTTTTGCCATGGATTGCAGTAGCACACTGAGATCTCCAGCCACTTGATGGAGCTGCTGTGAAGAATGTGAAAGATCAAAACTGCAGCCATCCCAGAAGTCTGAACAAAATGCTGATCTGAGACCACGTTACACAATTCCCACAAGAGTTTACACCAAGCAGTCAGGTGATCAGGGCGTTAGGTATGAAACAAGTGTGTGAGGAAGATGATCTTAATATTTTTAGCAACTTGTGTTTGGAAACGTAAGTGGAAAAATATTGTTCTCCTTCTGTTCAGTTTCAATAAAAGGTGCTTGCAGGTGGAAGCACATGATCTTGGGGCATTTAAATGAACACTGGAATGCTTGCAGAAGTGTGATGAGGCTGCATTTATTTGCCCATGCCAGCAGCAATCTCCCAAAATTTCTTGGTTTTGCCTGATGAAATTGAAAATTTACATTGTGAGAAAGAGTATGGAAATTTTGTAGTTTAGTGCCAAAAATCATGGAAAAAAAACTCTAAATTGAAATTTTAATAAAGTATCAGCAATGGTGTCCCTTTCATAACTCTAAGAAAGGAATATTACAAAGAAAGCATAAGGTTTTTTTATGTTCTTTCTGGGATTTTCTTTTAAAATTGCTAAAATTATATTGCTTCTGAAACAAATTTTATTTTTTAGCAAATAAAATATAGAAAAAATTAGTCTTTTTGAACACATTCTTTCTAGACCTGTCTATTTACTGTGGTACTCTGATTTTTAGAATAATCAGCTTGTGGGAGACAGTCATTGGGAAACATGGCAGGAGGTGTTGGGTTTCTTTTTCCTTGTTGCTGAATTTTTTGCAGTTGGAGGGGCTTTATTTTCTTTATGCAGTTTACCTGGGTGTATTGAATCCTCTGTGACACTCTGTATTCTGCTCTCCAGGAGGGCATGAGAATCCATGAGAAACCATGAACACGGACTAAGGTCATGCAGCATCTGGGGTAGCTGGATTGGATTCAAATTTATGGGGTGTTGGGTTTGTTTGTCTGGGGAGAGCTGTTCAAAAAATAAATCAAAACATTATATGTTGTTAGAAAATATGATAAAATAATAGCCACAATTCAAAGAATGTAGAGCAGTAACTCCTTATTTCTGTAAATATCTCCACTGGAATATTTACTGATGTCCTCAACTCACATTTGAATTAATATGAAAATTAATAGAAAATAATGTTGTGATGGGAAATAAGCAGGTCATCTGCTGGTCTTCTTCCTGAAGCAGTGGCCTCTGCTGACTTCCCATCAGGACTGAGCCCACTGAGGACACAGTTGCCATTGGGAAACACGTTCCTTATCCATGCTGTCCACATTCTATGGATTAAAGAGAGATTTCATGCTCAGCAGTTGTCAAGACAGTTTTATAGGTATGAAAGTCACTATGTAAAACCTGTTAGAGTTTTGCATTGCTTCTCTGCAGGACATGCTTAATTAATACACCAGAGGGGGGTTTATTCTTTGCAAAATATGAGCCCATCAGTGTCACTGAAAGCCCTGACACTGTGGAGATGTGAGTCACATCACAGAAAGCTGCCTGAGGCTGCATTTAACCTTGTGCACTGAAGCTGAAAAATAATTAATAAAAACTCTCAAGTGTTATGTTTTTCCCTCCCACCAACTCAACATCTTAATTACAAGGCAGTAGGTACAGAGAAAGCTGCTTTGTTTGTTGGTCTTGCCCTACTCTGCAACCTTTCTTACCAAAAAAATGCTTCTGGTTTCAGACTAAAATACTCATAGTGATAACACCAAAGTAATCTCAAACCTTCCTTACATAGGAACACTATTCTTTAAATTGCAAGCTTTGGGTGGATTATTTATAGTTCTTTATCCAATGTCAAGGATCCTGGTCCCAGCTGGAGCCTTAGGTATTATAGTAAGAAAGACGGTAATGGTAGTAAAAATTATATACTTCCTATCTCCATATGATCTGTATTCAGACATCATGTATTCTACATGTGTTTCTATGTCTAGTCAAAGGAGACAGCCCCAAGTGCTTTCAAGGATCCAAGTGACATTGATAACAGGGAAACACTGTGCACAAGAATAGCCATGGAACTGTAATTTCAGTTTAGTCACTCCTATCACAAGAGAAACAAAACAATATTCACAGTTTAAATAAAAATTGACAAATTATAATCATGGGGCAAAAAGTAGATTTGTATGTGTCATGTGCCACCCCCCAACTCTAGAGAAATGTTGATATTTGTAGAAATGTAGAAATTTGTTAGTAATCACAAATTTTACAAAGGATCAGCAAAAGAGCAATGTTTTTCTGTTTGAACATCACCATATTTCTGTACTGTTTCAAGTACAAAAGTAAAATATAAAAGAGTATAACCTGCATATAAGAACCCTAATTTTAGCAGAGCTGGTTGTAAACTATCAAAACCCCTGCTTTTTCACTAACAAAGATGCTTAAAAAAACCCTTTGTTTTTCATACTTATTGGTAGAAGTGTTTGTAAAAAGGTACATTGTCATGGTTTTTTTACTTCAGAAAAATCTCATCTGGAATTTATATAAAAAAGAGGCTGTTAAAAGGCTGTATTCTACTACTGAAATCATATTGTGGCGATAGAAAGCAACTGAAATCTGATTTTCTATTTCAAATTAACAAGCACATTTTCTAATGACTGAAATGTACTATCCTGCATCAAGCATTTTCTGTTTTATAATGCTAGAGTCTGACACTTGGGACACTCACATTTTCTTTCTAGCGTCTCTATCTTATGTTTCCAAATATGAAATCTCACTGTTCCCTTGAAGGATGTTGTTTGAACCTCTGAGTGAGGTGCCTCTAACTCTTCATAGATTGTCTGGTGGATTCACTCTAAATTTTGCTTAAATTAGATTGCTGAAGGGAGGTTGCTGTGAGTACTCCACAGTGCTCAAATATGGAGGAGATGTTTTGACAAGCAATTTCACCACAGCAAGGGGAGATTGTCAGAAAATGTTGCTGATATTACATAGAAGCTATCATTAATGACCATAAAAATGAGGTAGACTTTTACAATATGTATGTGCAAGATATACAAGATATACAAAGATATACAAGATATGTATGTACATACACAATATGTATGTGTAAAATAGGGAAGAATGTTTGCACTGACNATGGAGGAGATGTTTTGACAAGCAATTTCACCACAGCAAGGGGAGATTGTCAGAAAATGTTGCTGATATTACATAGAAGCTATCATTAATGACCATAAAAATGAGGTAGACTTTTACAATATGTATGTGCTGTGTAAGATAGGGAAGAATGTTTGCACTGACACAGTTATTAATGTAAAAACAGGAGCAAAATAGGAAAGAAAAGGCTTCACAGTAAACCACAAGTTGGGATGACAGTCTTCAGTCTGTGCCATTGAATTGACAATGATTTTGCATAAATGTGGTGGAAAACATTTGTGTTGCCAGCATGAGGGGCAGGATTCTATTGACTGCTAAAGGAGTGGAGAGAATCAGCTGAAATGTAGGTACTTACTATGCTGGCATGCAAATTTGGCCAAATAAATCTTGACCTTGATATTTTGAAATAGCAGTGATGGTGTGTGAGGTCTCAAAGTTCCTAAACCTGGTCTTTTTATATGCTTGTTGTGGTTTCCATACACTTAGGGCTGACTTTGCTAAGTTTTTCTCTGCCCCAGGCTAAGCTAGTGATCTCAAGTAAAATAAAAACAGAGTTCTTTTTGTAATCACCTGAAGCTAAGAGTTGGATAAAGTAAAAGACACTTCACTCAGCCAAATAGTGATAGGCTTTACACCACAGCCACAGGATCTGACAGTGCTGATATGTTGGTTTCACTTCAGTTCTCCTCTGCTGCGTCTTCATCACTTGCTTTCCTCGCAAGCTTAATTCAGATGTAATCTTGGAAACAGCCACATTTTACACTAGTGAATAAAGATGACATGCTGCCTTGTTCTCTCTCTTCCTGATTCCACCTTCCACTGATTTATTAAACCCCCGAGTTTTGATGACAAAGTATGTTTCATCATTCTTCTCTGAAGGGACCTTTATCATATGCAGATCATCGCTGATGTTGATTCATGCCTTCTCTGGAGAGCAGCAATTGTGGATTGTCTTGTTTATATTTATATTTCCTCTCAGACTATTCTGAAATAAACAGTACTAATGCCTGATTTTATATGTTTTTCATGTGGTTTTGGGCTTGTTGTTGTTTCCTCCCTCCCTTTCTGCATAGTTTTGTCATTTTCTGTAGGGGTGTTGGTTGAGGTATGAGTCACAGAAATTGAGCGGTATTAAGGCATTCTTCAGTGCTTTCAAACAAATCACACTTAATAGAACAATAATGCGTTGTGTTGGGTATTGTTCCATAAGCTAATTACCTAATCAGATAATGTTGGAGAAGCAAACTTGTAACAGACATTAATTATTGATGCATGGACTGGTAGCAGACGTCAGTATTTGCAGTGGAATATAAGTTGATGCTTCAGTGGATTAATTAAAGCTTACACAACTTCATGTTCTCCACTCAAAACATGGTGTAATAATAACTGTGTGCTTTTTAAAAGAGAAAAGCAATATTTAGCTGTGATTCTTTAACTGAATAGATTTTCCTGTGAACAGTAGCAGAGAGTGAAAGGAATAATCGATTTCCCAAAAATTACTTTAGTGGTCTCTATTGACTTAGGACTGCTCAGAATGGATTTAAAATAATGAGGAATTATTGTAGAGTATATTAAAAATTGTGGAAACGGGGACTAGGTATAGTTATGTGCAAAATTTTACCCAGCTCTTTGTCCATGTAATCCTAATCCATTTTGCTTTGTCTGTTGGTCAAATTCACCTGCATCGCTTCTCCTTTGTGTCTCCTCCCCGAACTATGTGAGAACACTGGTGCATCTTCCCTGCAGTTTGGACATGTTTTGAATCATGTCAGCACAAAAAAAACCCCATGAATACAACTTTTGTCTGGCCAAAACCTAAGTAAAGACCATTCCATCTCAGACCTGAGGGAAGAACACATGGTCAGCTTCTGCCTGGAAAACATTCTCTGCTGGGGTGGCACTGACCCTCTATCCTGAATAATCTTCAGTGTGTTAAGTGAAAAACTCAGCAGTTCTTTGCTCTGAAAACCATAGGTTTCCCCAGGGATGGGCTGCAGTGCTTTGGAACTTTGGACCTTTCTAAGAGAGGTCAGCTAGAGCCCTACCATGCCATGTAGGTGAGGGAGCCTCCCTGGTGAGGGAGCACATAGGCTGGTGCTGCATGGACAGCTCCTGAAGAAACATCTCTGCAGCAGTGAGGCCTGAGGGGAAGGGAATACCAGAACAGTTTCCAGCAGTTACCAGGGGGAAAGCTGTGCACCACATCTAGACTTGTTTGGGTAGCACGGCTCATCAGAAGCAAGCATTGTACTGAAAAGGACTTCGACAGGAAAACCTTTATTGCTGTTACAGCCAGGTTTGCTGAGACAAATTGGTGAGGATTGTGAGACAGAGGCATAGCATCACATGATCTATTCATAAAAGAAGAAAAAGCAATAACTGCTGCAACACTAATGAGGTATAAAATATCTCACCTGACAGCCACCAACACATACAGGCCGTGATTTTTCTCTCGGCAATATGAGCTCAGCATAGATTATATTATCTCCTGCTGGCTGTAAACTTTATGGAAGAGACAAAACCAAGACACTATATTCCCTGTATAAGTTATAAATAAGTTTAAAGATACACCAGTTAAGTTTATTGTCAGTTTTTGAACTTTTGACAGTGAATATCTGATTTGGTAAGCAATAAACTCAGAGTACCTGGCACTTTTATGCACACATCTCAGATTTTGTCACTCTTGCTTTTGCATAGATCACATCTGGAGTGTCTAGTACCTTGGCTTTCTGCAAGCCTCCTCCCACAGATACCAGGGTAAATTAAGAATAACTTTTCTGAGGGTTATAATACACTGCTATAAAATGCTTGAAAGGACTGGATAAATTCCAAAATATCATATTTTAATTTACATAATCTAAGTCCCTAAAGCCCGGTATGTGGTCAGTAGGAAAGAAATAAGTGTTCTCCCTAGAGTCCAGAATAATCCCTCACAGGGACTCTTCCCTCCTTATTTACCAGCAAATTTTCTTTTAATTCCTTTGTTTTTTGTTTCCATGAAGTCCCTCTAGACATGCAGTCTGGATCTCCCTGAGTAACAGAGGGTATTTGGATTTCCTGTCTGTCTTGGCACCTCAAATGGTTTCAATGCAGAGCCACAGACAGCTTGGATTTCTTAACACAGACAGGATTTCTTAACTAACTAGCTGGATTTCCACTTTCAAACCACCTTCAATACAAAAAAGAAAAAGCCATCATTTAGGGGAGGTATTAATCAGATTTCTCCCTTTCTGCCAGTTTTATCTGTAGAAGGTTGGAAACTGTCTGGTGACATGTGCCAAACCTCATGCTTTTTTCCTTAATTTAGGTATATGAAGAGACCCCACCCTGCATCTGTAAATCTGCCCCTATAACTTGTAACAAATATAGGAAGTTCAATAGTTTTTCATTACTAAAGGCCAATAGAAAGCTTAAAACTTGAAAAAGATACTTAAAGGACTGAAGTCTTGACAGTTTCATGTCATAGGGCTGCATTACTTGGAAAATATCCATGGTCCAAGAGAGCAGGAGTTATTACCATTGTGTTCTGACTCG
The DNA here is from genome assembly GCA_013398175.1 of Climacteris rufus. Classification (NCBI taxonomy): domain Eukaryota; kingdom Metazoa; phylum Chordata; class Aves; order Passeriformes; family Climacteridae; genus Climacteris; species Climacteris rufus. The sequence continues at coordinate 576,922 of VZRZ01005631.1, forward strand.
TTGTTGCACCAATTTCAGGGCAAAGCTCTCCAGCTGTGAGAGCACCAGTTTGATTAGTTGACTCTACGTTTGTTTTTCCATTCTATGACACAGAGCTAGTCCTACAAAATCAATCCCATCAGGACTTAGTGGCACTTTCCTGCTGACTGCCTGGTGTTTCATGACTTCCTTGGGGCTAAACCTTCCTGATGTTGCTAAATCCAGTGCTTGGGTTTAACTATAAAATATTATTTTTCAGAACTCCATTCAATAAATTCCTCATAGATTTCACCAGTCACAAAAATGTGCTTCCACAGTAACAAACAGAGCAATGTAATTGCCCATGCACCCTGCCATAACTCCTTCAGGTGGTGATTTAAAAAATATGGATAGTATAAAAACTTGAACAACTTTGCTGTTTCAAAGTAAACTTGCAGATTTCAGAGTGTCAGCCAAGAGATTTCCCACTGAGTTTCACGCAGCTGGAGATGTGAATATGTCTCTGAGATAACTCACATGCCAAATTTTTTGGTTGCTGTTGTGTTTATGTGTCTGTCGTTTCTCTTCCCTCTGGTTGTACCAGTGGGACAAGTACAGTCAGACACTGGGCAGGACTTGCCAAATTGCTGGCTGCCTGTTTGCTGCCATGAGCCTCAGCAGGAGCACAGGGCAGGCAAGGAGCAGCTCTTTGGCAGCTGGAGAGCCAAAGTGGTGGTTATAGCTCAGGGAGGGGAGCTGGCTGTAGCCTCCCTGAGCTCCTCCAGGCGTAATCTCCTCCAGTGGTGCATGTTCCCGTTAAAGAGCGGTGTGATGGAGCTATGTTTGTTTGTAACAAGCAACCAGCAAAATGTTTATGAGTTTTCAACCAGACTTCAATAAATATTAGAAAAGAAGGCTGGATAGACCCCTGAGAACTCCTGTAGGCTTAAGTCCATGCTGCTCAGCACAGCTTCCTTGTGAACTACCCTTGCCATCACTCCTGTTTCAGGCAGCTCTTTCTCTGCCCTGCTGCTGTGGAACTTTAACTGTGGGGAGTCCTCAGCCTCTGTAGGTGATTTATTATAGACTTTTCCCATAAGTAAAAGCAAGTTAGGCTGTTTTCTTTCCCTGCCAACATCTAACATCAATCTCTCTGCAACTGAATTAAAAGCATTGGATTGACAGATTATTGTGCGGATTTGTGCCAAGGACAGTGTGTGATGCTTCCATCAGGCTGGACAAAAATTGAACAGTTCTGCTTTGGCTTCCACAGGGCTCATCTCAACCTTTGCTGCTGAGATCCTGTAACAATCCAGTTAAAACTTATAATGTTCAACAGGGAATCCACTCCATCTCTGCAAAGCAGCTGTATGCTGTTCTGGCAGCACAGAGGCAGCAGGCAGTGATTTGCCCAGGTTCAAAGGTAGGAGCACTGCTGGACTGGAATTTACTTCAGGGGAGCACAATATCCCAGATCCAAGTCTCTGTTGTTGGTTGGTGCCTATCTGTCATACCAAGCTGCTGCTTCAGCCTGTCCCTCAAGCCTCCTTTTGGTGTGAATGCAGTTGAATGTGCTGGGAGATGATGCTCCATATAAGGATTTGATATCAGTGTGATAGCATATATGGGAACAGCATTATATCTAATTTTAAGTATATTAACCTGTCTCCTGCCCTGATTACTAAAATCCTGTCTGCATCAGTAGAAGTCTTCATATCAAACAGCTGCATGAAAAGCACAGAGAGTAACAAGTACAAGAAATATATGCTGATAATCCATTTAAATGCAAATACCTGGCTATTTGACCTGGTATGCAAATTTTGAAATATATTCAATATCAAACTCAGAGATCAATCAACAACAGTTAAAAAATATGTGCATATCCTTCTATGGGCAAAGTATTTCAAAGTTAAATTCAATAAGTTTCAGATGCTGCAAAGAGAAAGAAGACTGTTTCTTACTAAGCTGCAGCACAACACTCAGATACATGCAAATGTCTTCTCTGTTTCAAACCCTAGGTTTTAGTTTGCTTTCAAAAAAGGAATCTCAGAACAGGGGTGATTGGTTCATTTAATTGATTAGTGAAGTACTTTTAAGTAGTGTAATAAACATAAGTAGTCAATAATCACGAGTTGAACTTGAAAATTATAAGGTTCTTTTGTTTGACTCTTGTTGTTTTATAAAATATATAGATATTGGGCTTTATATATCTTTTGGGTTATTTTCTGCATCTATTAAATTTTTAAAAAATGCTTCACAACCCTGGGAAGTGGGATTTATTTTTTACCTGAAGTGAAATTATTTCATAGTCAGCTGGTTTCAAGCACCACAGTTTTAAGGAAAAAAAAAAAAAAAATTAATGTTCTGACTGATTTTGAATAAAAATTCCATAAAGATATTTTCACTGGGCTTTTCAGACAGTTTCAAAACCTATATGCTCAAGATCTCGTCTCATTTCAGAGATATTTAAACAGGTTTGTCCAATTATATATAACAACAATTTGTTTATTTTTATTTTATTTTAACTTGGCTCATTGCCTTCATCACTGCATGATGAACAACTATGAAATTTGAGTTAGTTCTGTTAGTTTAATCTCTTAGGAAAAAATATAGCTTAACCTGGACACTTTGTAAACTTCTTCTAAATTTGGGATTTTTGCTCTCATTAATTATTGCAATGAATTTTGATCATTCTCCAACTCCCTTGACACAGGCTCAGTGAAGCTGGGCTGGGGAGAGGTGTTGGCTACAGAACAGCTCAGCAGTGATCTCAGGTGCCTTTCTGACAGAAATGTTTCACCTCTCTCAGATGCTCAGTCTGTGGCTCTGCTTGCCTGTGCCCTGCAAATGATCCTCAAGGCTCTGCTTCTGGTGCCCTTTTTCACTGCAATTTGGAGTCATCTTTCATTTGGGGGTGAGAGAGTTTGCACATTTAGACTGTCTGTATTCTATTTGAGTGCAGCCTCGATGGGGTTTTTGTTGTGTGGCCAAGATTAGGGGCAACTTTCTCCACCCTGGACCCAGTAACACGCCTCTCACTATCATTTTAAAGTCTGTTGTTTTTTGCTGCTCTGCAGCATGACTGGAGGTTGCTGCTGAGGAGAAGAAATAATGAGCCTTGCTCTGGGACTGTCCATAATCCACTTCAACAAGTCTTCCTTTGCTGTAAAAAGAATAAATTTGCACAAGAATTTAAATTGAGTATGTGAACACACCTGGCCAAGGTAATTAGAATATAATTCTTTTCCCTTAGCTCTGTGTGTTAGAAAGTAGGTAGCTGGATACCAGGGAAAAGTATTCAATGTGAGTAGTTTCTATTATTGGAGATGCAACTTGTTAGTAAGAAGTGTTCCTGAGGCTCTCCTGGCTGCTGACTGTTTATATACTTGTCTTTTCTTATAGTGTAGATATGCAGACACCTTCCAGTTTACAAAAAAATACAATAGATCATTTTTCACACTAATGTATCTTTTGTACTCCCAGGGATAATATGAATATCAATTTGTATTTTTGCTGGCTTATTATTTAAAGATCATCTGAAGTCTTCACGGCAGACTGTGAAATGTTTTTCCTTAAAACAGGTCTCTTTCAAAATATTTTTAATGTTCATCTCTTTGCATCAGCTAAGCATCCAGGCCACAGTAAAGGCTGGGATAAAACTATCTGCATAAAGATGACAGTTGTCAAACCAAAGAGTAGAAAGGACACACAGCCAACAGCACAGGACAAGTGGACACATTTGTGGCTCAGCAAAGTCCACTGAGAAAAATGCTATTTTTATGTTTAAGCTTGCAATAAGGTAGGCTGGCACTTAAACATTCTCTTGTCTTGCGAAAGTGCTCTTGCAAAGGGAGAAACTGAGAACTTTGTATGACATAAAGTCTTCTTGCTTCTGTCTAAAACTTTCATATGATCAGCTGCCAAGCAGCAAATCACATTCCCGTCTTGTTGCCCAGAGCTTTCACTTCTCAGGGAAGAAACTTCCCTCCTGCTCTCCTCTAGAGAAAACATCTGATACTGTTTTCCTACCAGTTTCCTACCAAAATAACTCTAGGGTCCGTTAACATCTGGAGTTTGAATGGGTACACAGGATGTTTCAGTAGCGAGTTTTTTAAGGTGAAAAAGCAGAACTGCTGTGTTGTATCTTTAAGAACCATACTGCTAGCTCAGTCAGTGCAGATGCCACATTAAAATGAAACTGGATTTCTGAATAGATTTCTTTACATCATCATGATTCAGATTAGCACATTGCTCTCCAGGCACGAAAAGAAGTCGACAAAACATGAAGAGCTTTCATAACTAATGACTTAAACATTGGGTTTTGACTGGCTTTTTTCTTAATGTAGACATTAGTACTCTGAGCAGATTGGTACGTGTTTTGTTGGCCTTTGATTTGCAAGAGTAACCCCTGTTAGCCCTGACACCTTTTGAACTTTCAATTCAAATGTTAATTTTGGGAAGGGGAGAGAGGTGAGTAAAGGGGACAAGGCAGAAAGGAAGAGACAAGCATTTCTTCATGCACACAGCACGGCAGCAGTGCTCCCCCAGCCCCTCAGGCTGGGCACAGAAATGCACCATCCCCACCCTTGCTATGCCACATAAAGGAATAACATTTGAACAACTCGGTACAACTAATGTTTGTGGGTTGCTCCATCCTTTTCTCCTTCCACTTTTCTTGTTCTTGTGGGTAAAATTGCCTAGAGAAGTAATGACCACAGACAACAAAAATGCCACTAATTTGGGGTAACCAGACTGAGCAATCTATATCATGATTAGTCAGTGCAGCTTAGCATTACAGTACCTGTTCCTCACACATGGATTTCTGTCTCCCCCTTTCTAGTCTGTACACGTTTAAGTACTGGAGCAGACTTTGCCAAGGCAAGAAGGGCAGGGAGCACTTTAACCTTCCCTGTGTCATCCGTGCCATCTCCCCATTCAGCAGCAGACCCAACTTTTCCCAGAAGTTCTCTTGAAAGTATCAGATCTTTTGAATCCCTTCTTACTGCTCTGGACATCCTTTTCTAATTTTTCCTCCATCTGGGCTTTGGGCTTCTTTTTACTTTTGCCAAAGCAGTGCTTTCATATTCCTGCTGTTTATGTCTTTTTTTCCCCACTTATTGAATGTTCTCTTTTTGCATTTTATTTTAGTAGTTAAGAAGCCCCTTGCTTGGGCAACTGGCCTTCTGGAGAAATTGTGTCTTTCTGTAGAACTAAGTGGTTTGTTCTTGAGGTCCTACTAAGTTTTCTGTAGATGTCAGCCAGCAAACATTTCACTCCCATGGCTGTTTCACAGCTGATTTCTTTCAGACAATGAGCAAAGATGTGAAAATCTTGAACACCTTTTAGGGGCTCGGGGAGAAATCTTCTCCACTACATGCATGCACTTCATTTTTTCCCTTCAAATTGGTCCCTGATCTTTTTTCATCTCTGCATGTCTTTGCTATTTTCCTAAAATAGTGTGTGAACACATCTGGTGAGCACTTATAGCTGTTGAAGAAATTCACTTGAATTCAATTTGATCAGGGTGATTTGTTTAAGACCTGTTTCCAAAGCAAAAGATATCACACAGCTATTATGCCCAAAAGTCTCACAGCCTGCCTGCACACACTTATCAGATCAGCCGAGTGAACAGATGTATGCAGAAACTGCAAATATGGAATTTTGCCAGTCTCAAAGGAGAGGACAAATGAAGTTGGAATCTTTAATGTATTAGACCAGGTCTGTTAATGCTGCTGGTTGCTTTATTTTTTGTGTTCATCTTATCATTTCCCAAAAAACAACCTTAATTTTCCTTCACAGAGGTACCAGTACCATGACTATGGGGCACAGAACCTGTTATCATTCCTTGTGAACTTCCCTGCAGTGCCTTTTGTTTCATTTCTTACTGAAATGGATTGTTTCAGGCCACTCTGACCCTTACTTCAGGATTTTTTGCTAATTTCCCAAACTGCAAAATACACACTATCACCAGGAATACCTACATTTCATAAACAGCTTCCACTACTAAATTAATTCCTGACCATCTCTAGTTCATACAAACCCCGTGCTATCAAAATAAATGTGCACTGTCTTTCATAACTTCTTTTTTAAAGCAAATTCCACAGAACTGTCTGTACATTAGATTTCAGCATGCCCTGATGTGGGGAGCAGAAGTCTGAGATTGGACCAGATCATTATTCTCTAGATGAAATTTTTGAAGGTTAGAGTAGCAGAATATGAAGTTGCTAGAGAACACATGGTGTGTAAATTGCATTTTTCCAGCCTCATAGCTTGATCAAATTTGGACAGCTTTTTCACATGGCAAAATACATTGACAAGAGTTTGTTCTGTTCCCAAATGTAAATGGCCTCTCCAGGAACTGGGGGGAAAATCAGTATTCAGAAAAATGAAGACCAGGAGTCTTCATAATCAAACTAGTATAATGTATTTTCCCTTCACCCTGATTTCAGCAATGACAAAAGGATCATTTTGGTTGAAATTATCCAGACTGTCAGTTGTGGGTGGGCAGGCAAAAAGATGTAACATATAAGCTTTGTGTTCAAATAGTAGCCAAAATTCTGAATAATTGATCATGGAGAATGACTTACACAGCAAATTCAGCCTCAGTGTTGTCAACTCTGCTTTTAGTAGGTGTCATTGTGTACTAAGACATCAGAGGACGACTCCCTGTCCTCAGTTAGGGTGTTAAACAAGCCAGGGTAGTACACCACTGCCAGGAATGCCAACCTGACAAGAAGGTGAAATTATAGGCTGGATGCTGGAACAGAATATCAGAGCTGAATTTTCATGGTAACACCTGCTGTAGTCATTTGTATTTCACTGCTGAAAGGACTGCAATAAAATTATTTTGCCTTCTGAGCAGTTGATGTTTGAATTAATAAGGTACTGTCCTCATTTAGATCCATTTCTTGTTCTCCAGACTCATTTTCTTGTGTAATAAGAAAGATGAATCAACTGAGACTGAGTTGATGAAGACATGGAACAATGCCTAGCTAAAGCAAATTAATATAGCTTCAAAGAACAGTAGTTCTGAAAGGTTTAAATGAGAGTTGAGCAGGGATTTGAGGATATTTATCTACTGGAAAATATTGATTTTGCTGAGATTTAACCTGCTTCAGGAACGAGCTGAGGTCAACACATGTTCCATTTGAAAATTAATTTGTTAAATTTTGCTATGTAGCTATGTCATTGGATCTACTTCTGTCGCTGAGTCCTTTTTCAGCACGGGCAACCAGTTGGTAGATGCCTGGTGTACAGGAGATTACAGTGCATCTCTGCACATCATCATACTTGTATTGAAGAACAGTCTGGTAGGTTTGCATAAGCTTTTCTAGCAGTGGGATCACATCAGCACTCACAGTCATTCTCTGACTGACCTGTCAAGATGTATTCACTTCACTGTGGCTTTCAGGTGAAAAGTCCCATTTTTGTGACAAAATTACAGCTGTTCTTAAGGCACCTTGCCTTCAGTTTCACTTACCAGCTCTTTCAATAACCTGATGTGGAAATAATCCAAAGCTTGATTTTCAGTACTTTTTCAGTACTAAACAACCAAATATTTTCTTACACTATGAAGTACTTTTTGTTTTGCTTTGCTTTTTTGTTTTAAAATTTCACTTGAAGAAGTAGTTTGATCTCTGGTGAAAGGTAAAACAAAGTATAAAACTAGGCAAAATTTGATATGGTTTGGGGGAGATTTTAATTTTCTGAAAATTTTCATGTCTTTTGTGTCCTTTTATGGAAGGTAAAAGTGCTTCAAAGTCTGGTAAGTTTTCTTTGTGTAAGAAAATACTTTTCCTCTAAGGTTTTGTTCTGGCCATGTATTGCAAGGTAACCAAAGCAAACAGAAAAAATAATAAGGAGGGAAACACTTTCCAGGCTGTTTTGACACATAATGTGAAAACTACCTCCCTTTTCTTTTGGTTGCAGTGGGACTTGGTGACTATATTGTAATTGTTAAATGCAATATAAAATTGTCAGCTTGGTCATGGATTCTGAATGTTCAGGGACAGTACAGACTGCTGGCAATTTGCTTCTGCAAACAATTATTTTCTCTTCTGTCTTGTTTTGCTTTCATATACATGGCAAGACTACTCTCGGTCTTGATAAGAGCCACTCTCTTTTCCAATGGTGTGAGTCACTTGGACTTTACAAGGTCAGTGTGATCTTTCAAATATTCTCCAGTTCCACTGCAGCAATCAGCTCACTTTCCTGGTCAGAACATGATGCCTCAATCACTCCCATTTGTTGTCCTCCTCAAGGGCTGACCCTAGCCCTGAAAAAATAGAAGGGATTAAATCCCAGCTTCCCAACTGAACAAAGTAGATCTGCTTCAAAGTTTCTGATTCAGCTTTTTAGCAGAATCTGTCGCTATTTTGAATTCTGTCCAAGCTTCCAGCAGTTTCAAAAAGTGTCAGATACGTGCAGTGAAAAGCTACTTCTATGCAACTCAATGTACAACATAACATGTCTGAAAGGAATATTGATTTTTCACGGGACATGGAAAACAGGAAAATAGAAAAACATTTTAGCATAACCTTGGCCTTCTTCACAAATAACCTAATGTTTATATCTTGTCTTACTTTCCTCATACTTGTCTGGAGGCCTTTGTGGATCTTTTCTAAAGACCATAACATCAGCTGCAATATGGAAGTGATTTAGCAGTTCTCTATAGATTTAGGTTGTTATTTCATTTTTATGTAACTTTTTTCCCTGTGTGAATTCAGACACATTTCGGGGCATTATGGGATAGTTTCACCTCATCAGAAACTAGCTTTAACATCACACAATCAAATGTATATCTCCCACTTGAGTACTCTTTGTTTTGACATCCTACTTAAGGGCTTCTGTGTAAAGGGCAGGAACAGAGAAAAGACTAAAGAAAATAAGTCCACTGAGACTGAAGACACAGCAAAGTACTTGAGCCATCCCTAGGTTCCTCAGGCTGCAGGTTTGTGATGGATTTAAGATAATCTAATTGGGCAGCTGTTGTCCCACCCTGTTCACACTTTTAAACCTACTGGAAGCTGTGGCAGCAAACTCTGCGTTTGGACTGCAGGGAAGCCTCCCATACTACTTCATAAAGCTGACATGAGAAACAAAAGGTCTCTGGCCAGTGACTGCAGATGATTGCACAGAATGGCTTCTTAATTTAAATTAAAAATATATTTTTTTCTTCATTGGTGTATGGAATAAGTCCATGCCATGTTCTTTATATCTAATGTAACAGCAACATTATTAAAAAATGCAACTTCAGTTGCATTATTTTTAAATATGTTTTTCATAAATTAGCCTTCTAAAGTCATAATTGGAAATGTAATCAAAAGACTATCATGCTTTTTGGTACAGTACAACAGCCATAAATACCACGACAGTTAATGATGTTTGTGAGTCCTGAAGACCACTCCAGCACTATCAAAGGTCATTTGTGTTTATGTCCCCACTGACATGTCCAATAGTTGTTATGATGGATGAAATGAGCATTTCTGAACTTTGTGCTATAGTGCTCCCAGTGCCAGGGATGAGATACTCCAGCCATAGACCAGCACCCCACAGACATCCCCTAGGAAATCAGGAGGGGTGGCAGAGGATACTGAGAACAGAACTGCTGTGGGTGCTGAGACTGTGTTTAATGTCTGCCTGGTTCAGGTCCCATTCAGCATCTGCTCTCCTCATGTCACTGGAGATTGCAACATAAAATACTATTGTGGCATGTAAAGGAATGGAACCCTTTGTAAAATTGAATAAGATGAACTTTAATACAAAGTTCTGGGACACTACATTGATTTTTCAACATGGAATTAACAGATAATATATTTCTTCATATAGGCTTGTCTCTAGAGACTATGATTGTGGAAGACTAGTTAAATTAATGGAGGACAGGATATAAATCTGGTGAGGAATTCTTTTTGGATGCTAAATCAATAACCAGTTGTGCAGATTAAATTCTTTGCATCACTTAAGGCTTTATTTTATAGCATAAAGAGAACATAAATAAAGAAATGAAAATTAAAAAGTAAAGCTTCTTGTAAAAATTTCAAAAGGAAATGTGGGTGTTTTTCAAAGTTGAATGTGACGTACAGACAATTTATGTTGGCCAAGATAAAAAAAGGACAACTGCAAATTATTTATAAATTTAGCTTAAAATTAAAGATGGACAGATGGACATAATCAAGTTTTAGATCTGTTGGTACCATTTAACCACCTGCCGTAGGTTCTGCTGTTGAAACAATGTCAACCCCTGAGCTAAACAGAAACATCAGAAAGAAATGTGAGCAGAGTAGAGGATGGAGAGAACATCTCTTCTGAGATTTTTTAATTTAATGCTGAAACTAGCAGTACAAATGGGTGGAAATAAACAACCTTCTCCACTCTTTCTGCCCTCCTTGCAAGCCTTTGAGACCACAGCCTCCACCAAACTTATCAGACAGCTTTTATTTCTCCAACCTTCAGTGAAACCTTGACCAAAGTGTGCCATAAAAAAAAAAAAAATCAATGTTTTCCACCTGGAGGATTACTTATCTTCCCACTGCTGCCCACCTCTGAGTATGTGCTCTGTCTATTCTTGACTCTGTTTCCTTTCTTCCTTCTTTGCCTTTTACTAAAGAAAAGAATCTGCTTTGAGGAAAAGAAGACTGTCCTTTGGCTGTGCTGCTCTCAGCCTGTGATCAGGAAGGCAGCTCTGTCTGAAATAACCTGTTAGTGCTGTATGTTTACCCAGCTCTAGGCTGCTGATAAGGATGTTTACCGACCCTTGTTTCTCTTACAGAGACTCTTCGCACAATGGTCTGCAAAATCAGAAGCAGCACATTTATCTCTGTTGTTCTTTCTTTCTCACTCTCTGTGTATTTGTCTTATTTTGTCTCCAAGAAAACATATAAGAGAAAACTCATAAGAGAAATCAACAGCAGCAGCTTCAGCAGCTCATTTTAGGTAAAAATTACTTGCAAGAGGGCAATTCATGCTACCACCATTGCCAACAGAAAGGCAGTCATTACAAAAAATTTTTCTGTACCAAAACACAAGGGGAAAAAGAGCTAGTGTTTCCTTATTCTTTTAAATTTTAAATGTTTTAATTGTCTGAGGTTTCATTAGTTTGCCAGGATGCTTTTTCTGTTACTTTAAATAGAAGCTATTAAAAGAAGCATTTGCCATGAACCTAAGCTGACCAAGGTTTCAACCCAGTGTTCAACCTTGCTTAAAGGAAGAGATTTTATTCAACTCTTGATCCTCTGCATGTTTTCATTCTTCTGAAAGTAGTGCATTAATTGACTCCACTGGATTACAGGGAATTTGGGAGTTTAACCCTGATTAAGGTGGTTTTGTAGTCTCAGCTAGTTGCTTTTGAAACATTTCCTAACTGTAAAGCAGAATGTTATCTTCAGAAGAAGAAACTTGGTTTTGTAACTACTGGCAATATTTTAAGTAGTACCAACACGGCATGTTAAACAGCTCTAAAGCAGGAACCTGGGTGCCCTCAACCACATGAAGGTTTAATCCAGCTGATAAGTCAGCACCACACAACTGCTCACTCACTTTACCTCTTCTGGTCTCCACAGGATGGGGACAAAATCAGAAAGATAAAAGTAAGAAAGCTCCTGGGTTGAGATAAGAACAGTTTAATAATTGAAATAATAATAATAACAACAATTGTAATGAAGAAGAAAATAACAGGAAGAGGAAGAAATAAAGCTAAACAAGTGATGCAAATGCAAAACAACTGCTCACCACTGACAGACTGACGTTCAGTCAGTTCCTGAGCATCAGCCCCCAGCCAGTTTTCCCCCCTGTTTATATGCTGAGCATGGTGCTATATGGTCTGGAATATTCCTTTGCCCACTTGGGGTCAGCTGTCCTGGTGTGTCCCCTCCCAGCTCCTTGTGGCCCTCCAGCCTCCTCGCTGGCAGGGCATGAGAAGCTGACAAGTCCTGTAAGCGCTGCTCAGCAACAACTAAAACATCCTTGTGTTACCGACATCCTTAACAAAGCAAATCCAAAACACAGCACTGTACCAGCTACCAGGAAGAAAATGAACTCTTTCCCGGCTGAACCAAGACACTGGGTAATTCATCTTTGCCTAAAATTGTCCTCAAGTTAAGAAAATTTTAGGAGCAAAGTGATCATAGAGCAGAGCTATCTGGTGCTGTTAACCAAAAGTCCTCTTTATCACCAGTCTGATCAAACACCAAGAGAGTCTGAAAGAGGTTTTGCAACAGGACATAATCTGGTCCCTGAAACTTGAAGACAGCATTAACAGGACCAGATTTTTTACATCTTCACAATAATTCCCATGACTAAAAATCTATTCCAGACTGTGATGGTTTGACTCTGGCTAGGTGCCAGGTGCCCACCGAGTTGCCCTATAACTCCCTCCCCCAGAGGGACAGGGGAAAGGACAAGATGAATCAGTGGGTCAAGATAAGGCAGTTNAAGTTGTCAATGAGCTTTGCCCTGAGGTTCTATAAATAAAGATCATTAACCTTTAGCTAACACACAAATCACACATTTAAAAATTATCATAACTATTGAGACTTGAAGATGAAAGACAGGAAATTAAAAAGCTTTGTGCTGATTTTTTACCATTAACATTGTAGCTTTGACGTGCTCTTGACATGCTTTCCTTTCTTGTCTCCTTCCTTTGTATCTTGACTTGTTCTCTCATTAAAAATAACCACCCTTTAATGACTTCAACTCTATTTCTTCTTTCATTGAATATGTCAGGTTGTGACAGATGTGTATATTTCTAACCTGAGCCTTGAGGATGTGGAAATTTCATGCAAATGCCCTTAATCACGTTTGAATAACAAACTCCTTGGCAAAGCAATGCTCTCCTGGCCTGGTTTTACCACAGAAGCACTCAAACTGGGAGAAATCAACCCTTTTATCTGTATCCAGCAGTGTTGCAGACACTAAATGACCACTGAATTCAGAGGTAGCTCTCTTTATTTTGAAGATATTCTACTTCAGTTCTGGCTATATGCGTCCCCTTATTTCTACTGTATGAAATGCACAGGTTTTATGCATATATCAGCTTCACAATAGTTCTGATGGTAATGGTGTCACTCCATGTCAGCAGGCAAGAATTGCTTTTTGATCAGGCTGTTCTTTGTATGTGGAAAGGCCATTCAATATACAGAGAGCTAGAGGTTTCATGGCTACCAAATCCTCGTGCCTGAATATGTTTTTCATCCACTGTTAAATCAAGCCCAGACTCAGTGCTACATGTCAAGTGGGCACTTCACTTCTTTCATAAAAACAGAACCCTTTTCTCTTATTGTGACTTTTGTTCTGGGTCCTTCCCAAGATTAGGAATGAAAAAGAGAAAAATATCACACAAGCTAACCCTTTTTATGGTGGTGTTGTCTGCATCTACCAGATGGATCTTGTTTTTTCCAATGCACAGAAATAAAATTTGGGAACCTGATTGAGTGAATCAGACAAGCATGATGCAAAGAGCCAGGAAATTTAGAATCAAAATACCTTGGTATGTTTTGCTTGAAAAGAAGTGTTTAAATTTTTAACGATATTTTTTCATAGAAAACTCAGAGGAATGTTCTGGATTTTAGGAGATCCTGGATTAATGTTTTGTTTCTGGTACAATTCCATTTTCTAGTTGTCTAAATCTATAGATATCTATAACAGATCTTCATATGTTAAAGCATTATTCAGATGTGATATTTCATTGCCAAGTGCTGTCAGGCACAAGTACATTACTATGTCTTTTAGTGTCTGAGGTGTGTTTTTGAAGCAAATTCCACTTATCCTACTTTGATTCCTATTGTGGAGGAATATCAGAAGACGGAAATATTTTGGGAACCTGTCAGACTTAAATCTGACTAAAAAATAATTATGTAAATAACGTAAATCCCAAAATAAGATCAGTGATTTCAGGTCCTTAGTACCAGCTGTTTTGCTCTCAGATCCATTCCCAGTGGAGTGAATACAAGCACAGACATTATTCAGACCAATTAGAAACATTTAATAGTTTACATCCAAATTGCTCAAATAATCAGAATGTGAAGTTTTTCCAGACTACCCTCATCTTGCAAGTTCACCAAGCCTGTCCAGCACTTCACAATATGCTTGCTCATGAGATTTCCCATATCTGGGTTCCCAGACAGAAACTCCTTCAGAGCTGCAGTGCTTCATTTTTGGTTCCGATTCTGTCTGAAGGCCAGAAATACCAAAGGGATACAAAATGAGGAGGAAAGCTCCATCAGGATGAAACCATATGGACATTAAAGCCCTTTGTACACAGCATGGAACTGTATCCTTGCAGATTCCTTCACAGAAGTGCAATAACTTGAAGGAGAATTAGGCATAGACCTGTAATGTTCTTCTCTTGTACATTCTCTGCTAATTAGAACACCACTCTGCAAGTTGTATGGGTTTTTCCTGCTATTAACAGGCACTGGCCATCTCACCTTTAACTCTGCATCTCTGCAATGTGCTCTATCCCACAGCTTAGAATAAGCAAAGGACATTTCTGCTGGATTTGTTTAAGCTCTTTGTAAACTCCGTGTGGTTTTAATGAACAGAACAATGCAGCAGAACCAGCACAGGACATACACATGAAGGATATCTCAAAAGGATTGAGAAGTGTTTACATTTGTAGCATCTTGGCTTGTTTTCTCTTGCCGTACTGTTTCTCTTTCTCCTTTCCTTTGCTTGTCTTGTGTTCTCATTTTGTTCAGTCCCAGAGGTTGTGTGCCTTCATGTGTTCAGTGTCTCACAGCACAGATAGATGGTTTCAATCCCTGATTGCAACAAGCAGATCAAGAGGTTTTACAGTCAGGTCTGACATATTAAACTGCTATGGTACAATTCCTCCTTAACACGATGAGAAATATTCGCTGCCATCTCTGCAGCGCCTGCTCTGACCTGCTGTCTGGAGCAGCTCATCCTGTTATATCAACTAAATTGGGTATCCTGGGACACAAGACACCCAAGCTGAGTGCCTAATATGTGCTTGAGTGTATGTCTCTTACGTATCTTGTTAGTGGTTCTGGGCACAGAGAAAGCATTTTCTGAAGATGTATCGTTAGTTCATTGCCCATTAATGGCCTGCCTTATGTGTAAATATCTCTGGACAGCTCAATGTGTTTAATCTGCTTCCTTTATCATTCAAAGATATTATCTCTGGCCCAGGCTTCACTTTGCTGTGGTTACACTCAAGCATAAGAGTTTTTTCCCATGACCCTGGTTTTGGAATTAAGGCATTGGAAAGACCTCAGCATTTCTAAGCCATTGTTACCAAATCAAGTCAGAGAAGCAACCACAACTACAGATGGGAGGTTGCAGAATAATAGTCCATGTTAGCCAAGCAAACAGGAAATCCCAGAATACACATACAATATTATCAAAATCAGATTAGATGTGATGATTTTCATGTAGGGGACTCACGTTCTCTTTAGATTAACTAGATTTGCATGGGTGTCACAAAAATTTTTGAACTAAAATATTCATGCACTGGCAAGTGTATTTAATTTCTCAAAAGCCAAGAAATTCCTTGTAAAGGCATCTTTGCCTGGAGAGGTCTTAAGACCTCTACTGTAGAGAGATATCCAGAAGATATTTTGTCACAGATACAACTGTGAAAACAAATGGTCTCTAGAACAAAATTACAGGTGTCATGCTCATCAAGAATTGTATCAGCAAGGAATCCATTGGTTTTTTTGGCCTTAGCTATTTTTACACTAAAAGTGCATTTATGCTACTTTTATCTTGATTTTATTCAAGTACATTGATCTGTCATTGCTGCCATAGGTCAGACTTCTTTTATGATGCAAATACCTTAGCCTGTATTCATATCATATTTTAAAACCAGAGTCCTTTAAGAGAGAGAGAAGCTCAAGGAGATCTCATTGGTGTTCTAGTGCTAAATTGGATGTGCCCATGTTGTTAAAGAAAAAGACAAAAATACAAGATTTGTCTTACTGACACAAGTAGCTTTTTAAGGTTGAGTCTTTCCAAATAAAGGACTTTAGCAATCTGTGCAAATTAATCAGGACAACCTCCCTGTTGCCAAAAAATGTGGGTGGTTAATATGGTTCAAAAATCTAGATAAGCAAACAAAATTGTCATTAAAAAAAAAAAATCGAGGTCAACCAGGAACAACAAGATTAATTCACCTTTTCATTTTGTATTAGCAGGATAGTGGAAGGAATACAGCCAGCTCCTGCTGTATATGTGTTTATAATTTCCAGATGTCAGGCGTTAATTCCCTAAAACATATCAGCCTCATCCATCGCTTGAAGCCATTTGGTGTTTGCTGACCATCCTCTGCTACAGCTAAGTGCCTGGAGGATTTAGTGCCTTCTCTTTGCTTTTCTGACTGTCATCTGCTGTACCAAATAAATTGTGGCATTTCATGACAATTGGGGCTCTCTCCCACAAAACTGCCTGTTGAGCTGCAGGAAGAGTTTGTTTGTATGGTTTGCTTGGTATTTCTTCTTTTTTGGCAGAATTTGGCAAGTTTTCCAACTTGGAATTTGTGCCTGGACACTAGGAATGTCCCCTGGGTGTTTGAGAAAATTATGGAAGTGTTGTGCCTTCTTTCATGTCCCCAGTCTGTGTTACCCCTCTCCCCCATCAGCTGGTGCCCATGGAGCTCCGCAGAGGAGCCGTGCCACTGGTGCAGTGCATCTCCAGTGGTCCTTCTGGCTTTGTTTGCAAAATTTTCAGATTTTTGCACGTTCAAATGTCAATTCAAATGCTTGTTTGCACAGATATGCTGTTTACCTCATTATTCTAAGACTCATTCAGCCATTTCAGGGCTGATACTGAAGCAGCAGCACCTGACTGTGTGAGACCATGATAGATGTTGGCACAAGGACAAGCTCACAGCTCGATAGAGTCATGGTGCCCTTCCATTTCCCAAAGCAAGATCTAAGGCTTCTCCCAGAGCAGTGTCACATTTGTCTTTAAGGTTACTCTAATGAAAAGAGGATTCTTTTGAGGAGAGAAGGTGCATCCCAGAAGAGGAAAAAAAAATAACTTCAAAATGAAGACAAGCAGTATTCTTCCTGCAAGAACATTTGAGAAAAATAAACACTTCTTCCTACCTGAACTCCTGATCTCAACAGGCAGCAATGCTTTAGAAGCATCTTTTCTTCACTGTTTAAAGGAAAAATTTCAGCAGGAAAATTTTGGCAAAGTGAGACAGTGTCTGAAACAGAACATTTTCACTAGATTATATTAATGGAAAAATCAGAACTCCAGCATTTTTAGGAGTAGAGTTGCATTATGTGTGTCAGGAAAACTACAGTAGTCTCTTTTTCTGTCTCTCTCCTTTTTTGAAGGCACACAAAAAATGCCTTTCTAGATCAGATTATTTTCACTGTTTTTTTCTCTTTTCAGACAAAAAATGTTCTCTCTGATGTTTTCATGTATCTTTAGAGAACAACACTAATTGGTTTTCATCACAACAAAATAACTTTCTTGAAGAAAAAAATAGCATCTGTTGTTCCTTTACATCAATTTTATGTTTCTTAGTTGCGTCAACACAGTGGATGACTGATTCTGTTTTTCAAGAAAGGGTATGGTTCCTGCCTAATTTTTATTTATTCATTATTACTGAAGGTAGATAAATAAATAGAGGTAGTTGAAAAGACTTTAGTTGGGGACTGTATTACATTTTATTTCCTTTGTTCTGAAATAAATTGGTTTTATAATCCTTTTTTTTGTCTCCTTCAGACTTAGTTCACTTCACCAGTCAGAAGAAAATATTTGTGACACAAGAAGTGAACATGAAGCAGCTCCCACACATAGGCAATAGGAACATGCAAGTTCATGCATGTAGCAAGATTTTTAATTATTTTTTTTTTTAAATTTGCTTTGAACAATTCAGTGCTGCTTTGAAGAGCAAATGTCACCTGAAAACAGTGGTTGAGAAGGATAATAACCTACCATTTTGGTCGTCAATCCTACAATAATTACTCTTAGAAGAGTTTGGCTTTCCACTTTTGACAGAGACTTCATTTACCCTACAAAGTGCTAAGCTGAAACACTGCTACAGGTCCAGAGAGCTCCTGAGCTGTGTCAGCTCAGCCTGGGCTCTGCCTAGACTCATGAGCTTCAAAGTACTTACCAGGGGATACAGTCTTGGCATTCCCAAGAGTTGGAAACTTTCTCTAACCTGTTTACTATTTGGACGATAGGATAATCATGATTTTTCTTTTGATATGTGTTTTCTCTTTAAACCCCAGGTGGTCAAACAGTGGCTGGTGGGCCCAGATCCCCTGGTCAGCCTCCATTTTAGGCTTATAGCACACAAAAGGCAGAGATTCCTTCAGCTCCAGGCAATACTGTCACAGTGGTGTGGAGAGAGAATCAACCACTCAGTAACACAGTCTAAGCCTTCAGACTCACATCACTGCAATTTCTTAGGACACACCAAAGTTAATACAGGTGTATTTCTTACTTACCTTTTGTGGTCCCCTCTAATAAGGCTCATAGCTGCTTGTTTTAAAGCTGGTTCTTGTTCTCGGGTTTTTGATACCATTCTCCAAGAACTTTTGGAGAATATCTCTAAATTCAGGCATTCAAAGAGTACCACTCATTCAGAAAAATGAGCAGAATACTGGACCTTTTCCAGAGTACTGGATGCTTTTCCAGATACTTTGGGTGCCTTTTGTGCCTCTTGATGCATTCTGCACTAGTCAGCAGAAAAATGGGACTCGACATACAAGCAAAGGACCTTCTTTATCCATCCATTCTGTTCAGGGTCAAAACTCCAGGGTCATAAACTGGAATAGCTCTGTCAAAGTCACCTGCTTTTGTCATATTAGGCTCAGTGACACTCTTTTGGTTTGCATTTGCCAAATATTTGGCCCTGATTTTATAAAACTGCTAACTTCAGAGGAACTCAGAGATTCCTCAGTCTTTTGCATTTCCAGGAGCACGTCTGAAAGGAGGTGGAAAAAAAAGAGATCACATTAATCCTAAAATTCCCACTTATCTAAATCCCACTTGGCCATGTACTGATGAATTATGAAATTTGGGTCCAGTTCTCTTTAGCAAACTGATATAGAACTGTCCTTGTAGCTAAGAATTGTCACCAGGCTTTTCACTAGGCTGAAATCAGCTCTGTTGTCACACAGGAATGCCAAGTCTATCTAAACAAGGGAATTTCTAAACCAGAAGATACCACTGGTTCCTTTAATCTCTAAGAATGATGAAGACGTTTTCAGCAAAGGAAGATGAAAAATTGCAGCCATGTCACCAACTATTCCAATTAGGAATGGTGCTATTTGTGCTCTAGGGTATACGTTGCTCACAGGAAGGACTTATTCCTGAACTAGGCTGGTGTTCACATCCTAAAGCACAAAATTAGATAACATTTTTAATTTTATCTCAGCTATTCTAACTGCACCTATCCAATCCTTTTATCACTGCTGTGACATTTTCCTATCTCGTTATTCTACCAGTAACTCCAGAATAACTCAGATGATTTTCGTGTTCCAGGTTTACGGCCATACAGACCAGCTGAGTTATTGGATAGCACATCAGAAAGCTTGTTCATCATCTCTCTAGAGGAAGAAAGTTGCTTTTTGACAAAGGTTATTATTAGATTTTATCTTAAATTCAGTGAAGTATCAGACATACCATGAAGTGCATTTGTGGCTCTGCTAGTGTTAATGTTTTATATAGAGTGAGTAACAGGACAAAACTCCAAGCAAACCAAAATTTTATAACTACATACACACAAATTACCAACATCCTTGGGCGTCAGAAGCATTAATGCAGTGAGAGATTCTCAGCATAATTTCCTTTTTAAAAAAACCCAAAACAACAAAACCTGTATTGAACCTTTGTCATTTTGAAGACAACAGTGAAAATGAAGAAAGATGTAAATCAAATAAGGATCATATGGGACATCCTTGGGTAATCATCTTAATCACTTGGAACAAATCCTCAGGCACACACTGCATGCTGGGTGATTAAGATAGGCAGGAACAATTACTGTTGAAGAAGTGGATCAGAAAATTGTTATTTCACAGGTCAGTCTGAAAAGACTAAAAAAGTAGCTGCAAAGAAAACCCCATGTCACAGAGCAGGAAAAACAGTGTCACTTGCTTTAGTACAAAGTTTTGGCAAATTCAATTCAGGTAGGAGAAACAATGGCACAAATAAAACAAAACCAAATAAACAAACAAAAACCCAAACAAAAGACACAAGGCAAAAAACCCAGGCCAACTCTGTAAATGTTACTGACAGTACAGCATTTAACATCAAAGTTTCTTCCTCAGGCTACTGAGAATAGCAGCATCAGCTGGATATTTTATAATGAGCCTAGACAAAAAGAATAATTAATAGACACTAAAAGGCTAAATGACGTGAATAACTACAAGCAAAATAGCATTTTGATATTCTTTTTTCTCATCTGACTTGACAACTTTTTTTGGGGAAAAAGATTGTTCCTGTTTGTGAAAAAAGACATTATTTCTCCTGGTTTGCAGAAAGGTTTTGAACATAGCATTAGAAGATCTCTAAAAGCCCCATCAAGGCAGTGGAATATGTGGGGGGGAAATACATGTGATCTTCCTTGTGGTGTCCCTGATCTACCTTTTCCTATATTTCTGTTTCTTTGGAGCTCTGCCAAAGTACACAAATTGAGTTTGTGTAAAGCACTGAGAGATCCTTGGATAATTCCTCTTTATATGTTTAAAGAAGGTCTAAATGATTCAGGAGGCTGAGTCTCACCACTTTCCTGAAGCCCTTTAACACCTTTGCAATATGCTCAGTTTCCTCCATGTTCAGTTCCTGCCTAGAAGACTTGATTGCTAGCAAAGCTTGCAAAGCCTAATTTCTACTTGGTCATTATTCTTTGACAGAATATGCTGCCTTTGTGCACAGGTGTCATCAAGGAGTGGCTGGAGGGCACTCAGGCAGCCTAAACTTCCCTGAGGAGCCATCAAACTGTGTAAGTGAAGATTTTCTCTGGCCAGTTGTGGTGTGTTGCCCTTGGCTAGACATTAGGTGCCTACCAGTCCACTCTATCACTCCGGTCCTCAGCAGGAGAGGGAGGGGAGAATACAAGATGGCAAAAACCTCACGGATTAAGATCAAGACAGTCTATTAAAGCAAAAGTTAAGGTCTTGTGTGCAGAAGCAAAGACAAACAAAATATTTTATTCTCTACTTTTCCTCAGCAGGTGTTGTCCAGCCACTTCCTGGGATGCAGAACTTCAACATGCAGAGTTGCTCCAGAAGACAAACACCATAAATAATGAATGCCTATCCCCATCCCCTCTCCTTTCCCTGAGCTTTTATTGCTGAGCAGACACGATAAGGTACAGAATATCCCTTTGGTCAATTTGGATCAGCTGTCCTGGCTATGTCCCCTCCCATAACTTCACCTCATCCTACTGATGATGGAGGAATGCTGGAGAGACAGCTCTGATGGTGTACCAGCACTGCTCAGCAGTAGCCAAAACACTGGTGAGTTACCAACACCTTTCCAGCCACTGATACAAAAGCACAATGAAGGCTGCGTTGGGAAAATCAGCTCACCTGAGTCAGAACCACTGCACTAGTCATGAGGAGCTGACAGCAACCCAACAAATTAGAAACATGGAAAACACATGTGGGCAGAACTGGGCCAGGATGACAAGGAAGAAAACTGTGTTAGAGGCAGTGTTTGCTAGAGAGAGATCCTCAGTAGGAGTAAATGAGAGAAGGTGCTCTAGTATCAGTGTGTAACATTGGCTTGATATATGTCATGGAACAAATTTGTTCAGCATTTTCTTTTTTTGAGACCATTTACATGACATTTCTATATTCATACTTAAGCTGTTAAAAGGAGTAGAAGTACATGTTGTATCTCACAGTGCTACATGAGCCACATCTATTGAGTGCTATATTTTTTAACCTTTCGTCTTCCTTTTTTAATGTTCCTCTTGTTGATATAATTTTCTTTTCTGTATTACAGGGACAAGAAGGTTATAAACTGAGATCACTACCCTCATACACAATGTGCTGCACAGAAGAGGAACATTGCTAGAAGTTACATCCTAGCTACGCAAAGGTGAACAAAAGACCAACAGCTTGGCCCTGCTCACAGTCTGGCAAAGTCACCACCAAAATAAAGCTCAGCTAAAGTCACTAACTTTTACAAAGAAACTTGACATAATCCAAGATCAGCCTCTGAGATCCCATAGTGTGGGATATAGTCACATCCTGAGTGCGTCCATGAGAGCATGCTGTGGCTACAGCCACAGAAGCTGCATGCACATGATTGGGATAGGGATTGTCAGTGTGACTTTCTGTCACTTGTAATGCACACTGGTAGTGTAGATCTACACTTTCTGTATGAGTCAAGCTTTCCACCTCTTTTGCTCTATCACCAGGACTCTTTAGAGAAAACATACACTGAAGTAAAAGAAAGTCAAAGAAACCTGTGCTTGAGAGGGAGTGAGGAGAGGAAGGAGATAAATTGATCTGGACAGCAGCTGGCCTTTGGGAAGGCAGAAAGTACATAATCTCCTGCAATTTTTTCATTTACAATGCTGAATATTCTGTTGTATTAATCAGTGGCACTTGGGCAGCAGCCGGAAAAAAAAAAAAAAAGAAAAAAAAATGGCCAGATCTGCACTGTGAGGAATTAATCAGTCTTTGAAGCATGGTAATGAATTAATTGTTACAAAAATGTGAAATAATAGAAATATGTTCCATCCTCTCTTTACCCCTGAAGACTTCTAATGTGTGAGTTCTCAATAGTATTCACTTCTGTCAAATAGAAGGGTTATGCACCTTTACTGGATAATGTTTAAATGTCAAAAATGTTTGCATTGCTGTCTTAAATTAGTGATTAGTTTTGCACTCATCTAACCCATTTGTATGTAATGCACAGTTCTGCTTTGAAATGGAGGAAATACCAAACCTGAGAAGTTCCCAAATACTAGGCCAACACAGTAATGCTCTGTCTCCATGATTTGGATGATGGTCATTTCTCACTCGAGGATTTAGAAATGGACATAGCCTAATTAGTATCTCTCCTTCCCATTCAAAACCTGGTGTGGCAGAGGCATTAAGGAGAAAATAAGAAGGCTGCCCACAGGGCAGTGTATTTAATCATTAGCATCTGCAAATGTAGCCATATATTCCTGACTGCTGAAAAATGCAGCTTCACATAGCTTTTGGGGTAGTTGCTTCCCCAGAGGTAATCTTGATACCTGGCTAAATTTCTAAAGGAAAGGTTCTAGTTCTCCAGCACAATGTTGGACTGAATGTGAAAGTGATTGCATGATATTCTGCAGCTTGTATTGAGAGGAGGCCAAACAAAATCGAAAGTGTCCTTAAAATACATGCCTTTCTCTCCCAGCAGTTTAATACGTGTCTCTTGGATGTCAAATAGTTACTTCATTTTTATAATTTATAATGTGGTAGCACTCAAAATTTGTAAAGGGCTTGCTCAGTTTTAAACACCAATAAGGTAGACAGCAAGGTCTGTGCTCTAGTGTTCTTCTATTCTACAACAACAGTTGGAGTGACAAGAGAAAACAATGCCTGTATGACAGAGAAGAATGGGCAAAAGGAGAAAAGTAGGAGGAAAATTATCAAATTGAGTCAAAAAGACTAAAAGGACTCTTCAGGAAGAGGTCAAAGTGATAAAGGTTTTCAGTAGTAGATGATAAGAAAAGAATAAAATGAGTCATCCACTTATAATCTGAGTCAACTTAATGAGACTGGAGTGGATGACTTCTGCAACATCAGTCTTGACTGACTTCTCTAAAGGCAATTCAGATGCCCTCCCAGTGGTGAAGTGTGACAGCCATGAACATGCTACGGTAGTTTATGACACTTGAAAAGGTATCATTGTAATGGAAGACCAACACATAATACAGGCAAAAGTCTCTGTCAAGTGTTTTTCTATTCTTTGTGGTGCTTGAAGTGCCAAAAGATGTTTCATCATTTTTAGGAGAATCAGCTTCACAGAATTTATGAGTGTGTTTCACTCTTTTCCTCAAGAAGGAGACCATGTTGGAAATACTCCAGGCACAGGGAAACTGATCAAAAAGGAAATCAGATTTTATCACTGGAGATCAGCTGTAGCTCAAGTCGAGTGTGCTGCTATTATAAATGTTTTGAGATTTATGCTGGCCAACAGTGCAAACAGCTGCTCCTTGCTATTTCAAATGACTGCTACCATTTTTATTGTTCCCAGGCAGGTAAGCAAAGTGCTGTGAAAAATAGCAGCATTTCAAACCTGGACTGCTCAGATAATGCACATTACTGCCTCAGAGTCCTGTTATTGCCTATCTTTGCAACCAGCTGGCAACAGCTCTTGGTAAATATCATCTTGGTGAGTGTGAGAGCTGAGGGAGTCCCACAGGTGCAGAAGGAGGTTTGGTACCCAGCTCTGCCACCAGCTCCTCCTGGCTTTGCCATTTTCTTGCTCTCTGTTCCAGTTCTTTCTTGGTGAAAGAAGAATAAAAATTACTTCATTCCTTAACACACAACATGTGTGCTGACTACAGCTGAATTACACCTCTTCTTCCCTTTCCAGGCCCGTGTGCAGGATGGGCAGCTAAGGACATGCAGTAGCACTACTTCATCTACATTTCTACTATGTTCAGTTTTGGATTTCATCTCCTGCTGCAGAGTTTTTGTGGCAGACAGCATATGGTGCTGTAGTAGCTCACAACCCACCTGCTGTACTAGCTACCTGGCACAACTACTGCTGTCAGACATAGTATTTTTGCCCTTTAGTGTTGGATTGTTTTAAAAAGTCTGACAGGCTGTCACCCAGCAACTGGTCTTTTCACAGGTGCCAGAAAATCAGTCTCTGGAAGGAACCTTGTTTCAATCAAGGATTTTGTAATAAAGAGCTGTTTAAAGCAGCAAGATTTGAAAGGGAAGAGAAGCTGGAGCAGCAGGGTGAGGGTGTCCATGGACATGTGTTCCATGCCCACCTCTGCTCTGCAGCCACCTCTGCTTTCCATCACCTCACACGACAGTGGTGACCAATGCAAAGCAAATTCATTAATCCTGCTGCTGCAGAATTAAAATCCCAGTGTTGAAATCGCATGTTTACCCACATTTCAACTTGAAGTAATTGCAGTGCATGACAGAACTACTGTTGATTATTTTGTCTGATCACATCCTCAATTAGTGTTATGCACATTCCGTGGGTATTGTTGAGACTCCAGGACACAGAAGCAGTGAACAGAAGGAAGAACAGGGCCAGTGTCCAAGGAGCTTTAGCTCTGTGCAGAAACTCAGGGCAAGTCAGCCACATTGCAGATGTGTTTAAATATGATGTGGATGCTTATTTACTTCAGAGCAGAGCAATGAGAAGTTAATTCCATGTTACACCCTGCTCTGATAATTGATGAATGAAAAATCCTACCTGGTGTTATTTCAAATTCTGATAAATATTTATTTTTCAGACAACAAAAATGAGAGCTATGGACCTTAATCTCCTAACTCACAAATGACTAATGAATTTGAGTGTCCACAATTTCAAGTCTCACAGAAGATGTGGTTAACAGAAGGTCCTGAGGATTTCTCTGCTGAAATATCCAGCCTTTCTTGTAAAAGTGAAAAAATTCTACATTTTAACTTACAGCTCATTTTCTTGTCCTTTTTACTACAAGTTTCTAGGCAGAGTGGCTTTGCAGTTCCCTCAGCCTGTCCTGTGAATAAGGTGACCAGCCAGAGGAAGCCAGTAACTTCTCCTTCTCTTTCATACAGGGGCCACCTTCAATCTCACATCTCTGGGGATAGGTGAACGCCTGTGCTTTGGACCAGTTTTATCCCTGTCACAGAAGGTGTCATCATTGCCTATGGCAATGACTGCTTCCCTCAGCAAGTTGATGACAAAGTGACTCAGTGATTTCCTTTGAGAATGAAGTTTGGATTTTGAAAAGCAAAATCAGTATATGCTCTCATGCATACTCCCAGATTATGAGAGCATTGTTATGAGATCACCCATAAGAGTTAGGAAACAGATCATTAGCGTAATTCACTTGATATGGTTATGCCAAAGTTAATTCACTTTTCAGCCATGTAATAAGATCCCACAGGGTCATTACTCCTTTGATACATCATAAAAAATAATAAGATTCATTTTTCTCTGTTTATGTGGAAATAGACACTCTCTTATCATCCCCAGCTGAGTGAAATCAAAAACTGCAGCAGTTCCTTTCTTGAAGTTTTCCAAGGTGAAAAACCATTATTTAAAATGTGACATTTAATGCATTAGTACAAGAGATTTGGATTGTCTCTCCCTGACAGATGAACCTTTTTTCACTAGCAGGATGCATAGACAGATGAACAGCTGTGAAAATAAGATTTCTTGTAGAGTATTTCTGAAAAGAAAAAAAGAAAGGTATTTGTCAGGTTCATTAGTAAGAGAAAAATAGAACACAAAAAGTATGCTAAGATGAAAATTGATTGCCATTATATATAGTATAAATCAGTAAGTTTTGCTTATGTACTTGACAAGCACTGTCTCAAAACATGAAGCAAGGCAGAGAGATTATCAGTTGCTTCATGGGTCTATCAGTTTAGGAAGGGCATATGCTGGACTCATGGTAATGATGCCTGTGCAGGTACATTTACCTTCACCCAGGGTAGCACTCTCAGCAGCCACCCTATCATGCAATAGGTGCAGTTTTTAACCTCTTAGATCCTTTCCAGTAGTATGCACTGTTCAGCTCTTTGAAGGTGCCTAAATTACATTAGACCAGCTACTGGGTGATTATTTTATTTACCAGTATGCATCAGCTGATTAATTGGAAATGAAGGAACTGAAAAACATTGATATTTTCAGTTAAGCAAAATGTCTGTTAAGGATATTTTTTTCATTATAGCGTCTCTTGTTGTATCATTTCATACTGTGCAAGATTGTGTTCAGGAGACTACAATTCATCCCTGAAGTGTGTAGAGTCTGACACCAGTGTTTACACCCCAAGCACTGTCAGGACAGAGAGAGATGATAATAGTATAGAAAACACAGAAAACCTTTCAGTCTACATAATCAGACATGAATGGGAAAAGGAATGAAGACAACTGGAAATACATAGAAAATGTGTTTTGTTCAACAAGGTCATAGCAAGCATGAAGACAAAGTCTTGATTTCCTGGTTTTTATTTATCCTAAGTGTTGTCAAGTCTAAATATGGGTGTGCTGCTAACAGGAAAGTGTCCATTGAAGGAGAATATTATTTATAACAGCCGATGAAATTAGGATTACTTGAAAAAAGAAAGGTGGTTTCATAGCAAAGCAACCTGGGAGATTCCTTATTTCTGTACAGGGTACTATTTGCAGGGTACTATCCACACAGACCTCATTGTCTCTGCCCATCCAGGGAACCCAGTTCCTGGTCTAGACAGGTGCTATGGGCCTTACACCCACCAAGCCAGTTAAGGCAGTGCTAGCAGATTCTCAGGAGGCTGTTAATAATGTGTCCTGTTGGCTTTTCACGGTGCTGTCGTACGACCCATGGGGAGACCTAAAGTGCACAGCTCTCGAGACACTTCTCTGAGACAGCAACAAATTTATGGAGCCTCCTTTTCATCCTTCAGTTCCAAAGAGCAGGTGGTGAAAGTTGACTTGCTGTGACAGAAATCTAGGAGAAAAGCAGCTGACAGTCAGACCCCTTGGGAAGAACCCATCATATCTCTGAGCCTGTCTCCGTGCAGCGCAGCCGGCGCTTCCCGTACTAACAATATGTGTAATTCGAGCACCCAAGGCTCCTGTGTTAGCAGCAAGAAAACCTTATGCAAATCCCACTCTTGTAAGCATCTCTGTGAAAGAGTCACTGTGCAGGAGATTGCAAATCAGGAAATCTGAATCTGAATGGCAAGTGTCTCCCCCGTGGTAAATTTGCAAAGTCAGATTGAATGTCAGTAAGGCTGCATCAGTTTGTGCTGGTTAAGGAACTGATTGTTTCAGCTGACTTATTATACTTCCTAACGTAGGCAATAGCTGAACATAAAAACACTCCTTGTATGTCAGCTTAATTAGAAGTGACTAATTTAATGAACTCAGTGCAATTAGTGTTTAGTACGCCACGCAAAGATCTTATTTCAACAAGCCAGATAGATTTGTCTTTCTCCTGTAACTGTAGCAGCCTGATTGCATTTGATCAATATAATAAAAGGTGCAGTTGCAGATATGGGGTTAGACTATACACTAAAAGTATATAACTTGCAGGCCTTCCCTAGGAACCTGAACTGCCTATTTACAGGTGCTCAGTGCATCAGGCATGGACGTCCTTAACCACAGCCTTCAGTGTGGTGTCTCAGTGCAGGTTTACATGGTGTTCTGGTCTCAGACTGTTTCTGCTTGTGAGCTCAGAATTCAAGTGATTAAGAGAGAGAATAGTGAAAGCTTAGAGTGTATCAAGTCCATGCAGCATTCCCTGTGGAAGGAAAAAGAAAATATTAATTTCCATATTATTTACAAAAGTAACCTTTGTTTCAAAATGGCTATATTTTGTCAATGTCAAATTTAAGCAAAACCACAAGTCGATGAGTCCAAATTCCTTTTGGGCATACAAGCCAGCCTGAGTAAATAACCCACAAATATGGAAGTCTCAGAGGTAGGAGCTAGATTTCTGTTTTGAACCCTGAATTATAGATTTCTCTCCAAACCTAAGAGTAATGCTATAGCTCAAACATGTGTTGTTGACTTTGAGGTTCTTTAAACAGAAAGGTCTTGTGACAAATTCAAAATTGGCCCTCAATTAGGCTTGATTCTATTTTAATTTAAACTAGAGCAAAGAAGGAGCAGTTTTTTCACGAAAAAGAAATTTCATTGCCATAAAAATAGTAAAACCAGAAAGTATCAGATCTTGCTGTCTCCCAGTATTCCACCTCAATTCAATGGATTCAGAAGTATTTCTGTCAGGGCTTAAACATGAAATTAAATTAAGATGAGGAACTCCTTATTTTCAGATGCAAAGACAATTAAATTTGGGCAACTCGTGCAATTCATAAACCACTTCCAAAGTCCTGAAGATTTCACAGTGGAGAAATAGACTATATTAATGAATAATGTGCCTGAGCAGAACAGAGTATAAAATGAATATGTATCAAGGTTATAAATAATAAATAATAAAGTCAACACAAGTTATATCTTTTGAACTAAGATAAAGAAGAATATATTTAAACATACATATAAACATAAATAATGTGGAAAAGAAGGTACCTCAAGTTGTATGCGTGATGACAGCTCAGATTCAGATAGCCCAAATGGCACTTTAATTGTATTTATTTTCAACAATATGAAGATGTTTTCCAGTATTTAAGGACAGCTACCTGACTGAACTTTGATAAGATGTTCTTGTAGACATTTCTATCTTTCTATTGCTCATATTAGATACGCTCAATTTAGTCTCTCTTGGTGTATTAGAAAGAATTTTTCCTTAATATGCGTAAGAAGAACTTTGAATTTATTTTTTTTATGACGCATAGTAATAATCTCCAATGTCATAGTTCTCCCTGTAGACTAAAACAAAGGCCTCCAATCTTGAGACCTTTATCAGGGGGTTCAATATTCTTGTTCTCACCATTATTTGAGGCTTTTTGCTTCCTTGTAATTTTCTCAAAATAGAATCAGAACCATAATGTTCGCCAAAAACAGTGCCAACAACTGCAATTCAATTGTAAGCATAATCTTTGTTAAATAACCTATTTACACTTAGCTGGCAACACTAGCAAAATAGGCAGCTCTCCACAGGGCACAAAACGAAACTGCTCCAAATCTGATGACAAAATTTGGTGGTAAAGAAGCTTCTTATCTCTGCATGAACATGACATCCATTCAATTGACTTATCAATCTACTTTTCCCTGGAGATAACAGCAGAATGCATACAGACTACAAGAGAATCAGGTTTGGCCTTTTGAGCATGTAGGCACTTGCTATTACAAATTATGATGGCGTGCTGGAGAAAGGACTGTGGATTGGGCATCCTTCGACTGTATGAGTCAAACCTGTTAAAGGATGTTATGAACAAAAGAGAAATCCATCAGAACATGTACAATCTTGTTTTATATAGTGTCATAACTGTATTAGTTGAGTTTGGATGCTCATCTTATTTTATGTCTTTATTTCTCACCTAAATGCACATACCTAATGCTACAGCTATAGCTCACAGTGTAACAGAGATCCCATCAGAATTGAAATTTCAGCGCCAGTCACCTGCTTCATTTATTTCTTGCTGTGAGCCTAATGAGAAAACAGCCAGAGCTACCCTGACAAGCTGAGAGGAGAAATATCACTTTTCCAGAGGTACCAAGAAATTCAAACTGTTTTGAACATGAGAGACAGTAAGAGCAGCTGATATAGCAAGAAATATCATTGTGAAAGAAATAATCATCTCATTCTCAGTGTGATGGACTTAGATTGTACATGTCAGAGCCACAGGAATTGGGCAAAAATGTATTCAAATTCTGGGGAATTAAAGTTTATCTAATGACTACAATGGAAATCCCATTGCAACAGTTTTATTCATGCTTTCCCTTGTGAGTAAAATTCTCTCAGAATGCCCAGATAAAGTACACCCTCAAGGTTTTTTACTAACTCCTAAATGTGCAGCAAAATTTGTATCCCAGAGATTAACAGTGATATGGATGATCATTTTGGGAAGAATATGTGGTATCAAACATCATTTTCGTGTAGGAAGATGGATGTTAAGATAATGGCAAGTTTTGGTTGAGGCAAGAGAATGAGGTAGCAGTTCTCATGGCTCAGTGGATGCCTACTCCCTTTGTTTGGATATTTCTTTGGTCTGCAAAATCATTGTGGGAAGAGAAGCTTGCAAAATAATTTTATAATAAAAAACTAATTTATAATTGAGTACTGGTTACAATTTACAATTGGATAGTATTTAACTATAGCTTTAGTAGAATACTTAAACTTTGGTAAAAACTTCAACCATTGTTGATCAGATCTCAGCTTCTTCTGGTGAAGCACAAAATACAAGACAAAAAGAAAAGCCTATATTCTTATGATAAAGCCATTTTCATACTGTTACAGAGAACTAGGAATAGATTACTTTGTGTTTGTGACTAGTTATTCTTGTTATTTCAGACACTAGGATTGTTCAGGAGGTTTTATTCTGAAAAAGCAATGCCACATGCTTTCTACAAATACATTAGTAAGACCTCTCTAGCCATTCTCCACATATACCAAAAAACTGGATCATAACAAAACTCTCTGAATATTGCCAACATTAAAAAACACTTTCTCATCCCAATTTGGGGAAGCAAGGAAAAAAATAAAATTAGAGTATTCTATACTTTTGACCTTGTTAAAAGTACTGAAATGTTTCAATACTTAGTTGAAGTTTTTCCAGATTATCTTTGTGTGTCCCTTCCATCTGAAATCTATTCTATTCCTACTGGTAGAGGTGAGTATGGGTTTAACCTGGGAGGCACTGGGGAGGTTGATGGCAGCATGAGATGCCAAGACAGCTATTGCAGCAGAATGGATTTCAGAGGTTCTGGGAGAAAGTATCTCCCGTTTCCTATCAGTGCCATTGTTCCCATGTCAGCAGTACCAACCTGAGCTTGATCAAAGGCCATCATATTGTGAAAACACAAAGTAGGACTTTCAGTCCTGCAGATGAAGATTAGCAGTAAGAGCTGTCTGATTAGACAGTATGTTGAAGTTCAGTGATGGCATTATTATTTTTAATGAGAAAGTAGCACAGCAAATATAAAAAGTAATTTGATTGTATTTGCCAGAAAAGTGTCTTACAACAAGAAGAGTGATGATGGTTGCTCAACTGAACAGAGAAAGGAGTTTATCTGAGCATGGGAATTCTCCTGAAAACAACAGTCATCCTGGCATTACTCCTATGCAGAGCAAGCTGTGTGGTAACTGATCAGGTATCTAATATAAAAAATGGTTATGCTCTGCTGTTACAAGCCTGGTGGGTCATCAAATACCTCTTTTACTCCTCCCTGACCTGCAGCTTCATCTCAGCTAATACAAAACATTGTCTCTTTCCTGTTGTGCCCTAATCTTATGACTCTGTAACAACAAGCATTGAGCCAGATTAACTTCTAGCAACCCCATCTTTAAGATATTGCTTGCCTGGTCGTTTTCATGCTCAATTCCACTCACTTTATGGCAGATAAAGATGTAAGGTCATTCTGTTCTTGCTGTGTCACTGACCACATTCTGCAGACCCTTAGGTTTGACACCAGGGCCCCTGCACACGTACAAAGATTGCTCTTCTCTACAGGACCAGGATGCAATTAATACCTCTTTACGGGTACCAGAGCCTCTGTTGTGTAGATATGGATTTAACAACCTAGGTTTGAAGGAAAATTTATATCCTTTGTCCTTGCTAGGTTTAAGAGGTAGGAAATTGCAAAAAGGCTGGGGAAGAAGAAATGGAAAGCCTGACCTTAATTATTTTGAGGCCATTTATCATTTCTGCTCTATATAGTTTTTTGTCCCACATGGGCTACAGCTTCTAGCACAGTGTCTAGGATGAAGAAGAACTGAGTGGCACTGGATCAAGTTAGAATGACCAAGCCACAGGGAGGGATAAAGGTTTTTACCTTTGTATCACACAGGAGAAAAGGAAACAACATTTTTTATTTCACTTTCACACCCTGTAGGATGTCAGGCTGTGCTTCTTTTTAGGATATTCCGTGACAGAATCGAGAGCAGAGGTAATGGTGCCTCAGTAGGAGATGTGTCTCAGTGAAGGAGGAATAAAAACTGACTGCAGACACCAAGGTGTAAGTGAGAGAGAGCCCAAATTGCAGGTGTGGATGTGCAAAGCTGATGAAGAAGAAAGAGGTGAAAAGTGAAGGAGTCAGGTAATCTCCATGTGGGGTTTGCCATGCTTTTTATTAAATATCTGCTATCATTAGTGTGTACTTTGCCAAATTTCCAGAATACTAAACATGAAAGAATTATCAGAACAACACACCTGGCTACTTTCTTGCCAGGTATCTCAATGCTTTTGGGGTATTCTCCACAATCATTTTGATAGGAACCAGGTCGTACAGGTATTAAAGTAGTTTAACAGGTAGGGGCTTGACAGCCAGGATTGCAGAACACTATCTGTTCCCACAGTGTAGTCTGGATACTCCTTGCAGCACATTCCAGTTTAGCTGTGTTTTGCTGTCATTAATTCTTTGCTGTTTCCTACCATGGTGACATGAAAGTCACATCCCCAGAAAGATGATTTGGAAGAATTCTTTAAAAAGAGACGGTCTCCAAGTAGTCAGGATAATTTATTTTTTTCCCTGGCAGTTTCCACCCAAAAATATGAATAAACTTGTTAAGTTTTTCCTCAGGTATTATGGTGCCTAAGGCAGGAAGACCTTATGGTCCTTCTGTCCTGGCATGTGGCAGTTCTGGCTTTCAGCACAGATCTGGTGCTGAGTGTTTCTGTGCACCTGCAATCCCACTTGAAGAAGGTCCCAGGAGGAGCACACTTCTCCCCACTGCCTACTGACAGATTTGCTTCTTCAGTCACACGCTGTGCAGCTGGGAGCCCTTTCCCCTGCACAATTAGCAGGGGTGAGCATATAAAACCGAGGTCCAGAAATTTGAATCCAATCCCATGTTTCCCCAAAGTCCATCCCAGCTGCCTCTTTGCAAGACCGCTTCCTCATTGTGCAATTCTGCAGTGCTGTCCCTGATGCCTTCAGGAAACATTGTGACAAACATATACAAAAAGGACTTGTTATTTCACACCTTTAGAGTCATCACAAATTATGTCTGGTTTTCAACTTTTTTGTTGTCTTGCTGAAGATACATTGTGAGGAATATATTTTCTATAGAGGGAGAAGAGGAAAGAAAACCCTACATCAATGATTTAAAAACCCTTTAAAACTTCTACCATAGAAAGCATTCATACCAAAACCCATTTTTACAGAAAAATAGCTCATTTATCCTGCACAAGATAAAGCCATATATAAAACAATAGCATTCTGCCTTTTGAGGCATCTTGTGTTTTTTGACAGCCTTAGCCCACAGCCTTTGATTAGATAAAGGCCTTAATATTGCATTACAGCAGAATTACCTACATTATGGCAGCTGCTTGTTGCAATTGTGTTGACATGACTGGCTTCTTGTGTGAATGTATTCTGGTCTTTCTAATCTCTTTAGCATCAGCAGCAGGACATTTTATTTGCAATTGATTTTTAAATTTAGGAGTAATTGAAGTTTAAGTGCAGTTACCTTCTTGCAACAGGGACAGGTTGATACTGTTTAAATCCTAATTATGCACTGATTAAAAGTGATTGCATTGCCAAAGTGAGCAAGGGCTACAATTTTTTTCATTCTTAAAGGCTCAGCATAGGGAATTAATTCTATTTCCAGGAAAACAGATCAACATAAAGAGGAAGCAATTAAGAGTTCATTGTTGAATCATAAATTTCCTAGTAATTTTTGGAAGGTAGACAAGGTAGACTTAACTTTGAAAGAAGATCCTGTTGACAACAAGGATTAGTCATTTAATGGTTTTGGTATTTGATGATAGAAGCTTTACCCACCATCACTCATATTAAGTTTTGCAAAAAACAGGTAAGGCAGAAAAGGTCTTATTTTCATGTAATCCAGTCTTGTAGTGATCTGGTGTTTGCTTTGTTTTCAAATTTAATAATGAAACGACAGCCTGCAAATTGTTCTCATATAACAAGTAGGATAAACAAAACCAGTCACACTTTTCCTATGAGCAGGAGTTGTCTCATAAGCACCATTAAAAAAAAAAAAGCAAGCACAAGGGAAACCAGAGCAGTAAAATACTTTTCTGCAATTGTGATAGGGCAAAATCTGGAGTCTGGACACATTAGAGCTGGGAGTTCCAGATCTGAGCTTTGGGACTGACACAGGCAATGTCTGAGACCAGTCTGAATGATCCCATATTTTGGGAAGCATTTGGTCCAGACCTATGCCTGTGTACAGTATTAATTTTATTATTAATTTAGACTAAGGGTGTGTTTGTATAGTGGGCTCTGCTCTTGCATCTGATTCCTCATTTATGGAATATCAGCATTCTCAGTGAAGTGGAAAGGCAGTACATGCCAGCATCATGGGGGAAACTTAAAGGAGTTTTTTTTAATCCTTGTTATAGGGTTTTCTTTCCTTATCTTTCTCTACAGGAAACAGTGGATTTCTTAATTCCTACCAGCCTGTTACTAGCAGGAAAAATTTCAGTGATGAACAACAGAAATGGCAAACAGAAGTTGTACTGTGCACTGGCTCCACTCACCATTGTCCCAGACAATGCCTCACATCAGAGCTGGTCCCCCAGGAGACAGGGAGCTCCATTCCTTTCCTCAGACTTGGAGAAATATCCCAGTATTTCACTGCCAGTAGTGCAGAGAATGCTGCCACTGCTTTGTTAGGCTTCACTAAGGTGACAATTAGTAGTAAACCACGTCAGTATTGCCCAGAACTCCAGGAAGGCACACACACAGTTCATTCACAGCTTCCTCCTTCTAGGATATTAAGTTGTATGGAGTGGTTCCAGTCTGTAGAAGAAGCTGGCACTGGAAGAGCACTGTGGTACAGGAACTGTATGAATTCTGCAATCTTCTCCATATCACTTTAGCAATTAATGGATGCAGCCAGTTCACTCAGTCCTTTCCCATTTTGGTGATCACAGAGAAAGATGCCAGTTCACATGAAGATTAAGTTGGTTTTGGCCTGACTCCTTATGAAAGCAAAGTTCACACATTACTCTGTGTGTCACCCAATTGCTTTTGAACCTTTTCAGCCTATGTCTCCCCAGGGAGCAGAGGAGATGAGTTGCCAAAATAACTTAGTTCCCATACAATTTGCCAGTTCGGTCAAAAACAGCAACCCAAATTTCATCAGCAGCATTTTTTCTGCTAAAAGGAAAAAACCAGCAGAACAGCAGAGGAGAATTTTACAACTATGTAAGGAGAATGTAGAAAATCTGGGGTTTATTCATTTGTAATCCATTCACTGTGAGATGCACATACATAACAAAGCAGGCATACAAAACCCGTATTCTTTTTATCTTAAACTGATCGATTAGCAGTGAAATTAAACACCAGGGTTCAAGTCAAAGAAAAATTCTTGATTATGGACTAAGGAAAGTCTTGACTCATAGTAATAACATGAAAAGCAGTCAACAAAAAGTGTGTAGCTTCAACCAAAAGGTTAGATTTACCAGGGTGAATCATAGCAATTCCACTGAAATAAAAAACTAATCCAAAAAGTGAATAGTTAAACAGCACTTAAAACAGTCCTTCAAGAAGCCACTGTCATTATGGGTGACTTTGTGGAAGTCAGTGCATTGTCTTCAAGCACACACTGGTTGCATTGAAGAGAAATCATTGGTAATTCTAAATTCTGGTCATGAGTTTAGGTAGCAATTTCTGTCTCCTTAGTGACATTCTATTGTGGCTGAAACATAAACAACTTCAATGGCTCTACTCTACACTTGCTTACTCTCTGTAGTAAAATGATTTTCCCCAAACCTTTCCTGAACCATAACGATCACCTAGGGAGCTCTGAGTGTAGTCCATCCTGGGCATTGGCCCAGGATATTACAAAATAAAAATGACTTTGCTATAATTTCTTTTATGTGCATTGGTTTCTCAATTACATGATTTATAGGATCTTTCAGGCTCAATTGCTGCATTGGAGAAGAGGCAGGAAAAGAGCAGGTCTAACACAGGGTGGCGTGTAAGCCTAAATTTCTTTAGGGAATGCTGTTCCAAAGCCTGGTGAAATAAGTAGTCTCTTTTTTTGCACTGTCTCAATGGGATTTTTGCAGGATCAGAGGGCATTTACAGATTGCTGAGTATGGAATTAGAATCACAGAAGTGTTAATATGCAACATATGCATAATATGATGACATATGATGACATCGTAATATGTAACATAATAATAGAATGGTGGAAATCAATATGGGCATTTGTCTTATGTAGAAGTCATAGAAATATGTTATTCCTGGGATTTAATGCATGGTTAATATAAAAAAAACAAAAACAAAACCAGATTAGAGCTAGTGTTTTCCTGTGCTCCAAGAATTAAGGGTTTCTAAGACTAATGAAAACCTTTCACACACTCTTTTTGCTCATGTTGTAAAAGGATCAAAAGTCTGAAAATATAACTGAAGTTATTATATTTGCATGAATATTTTACAATTTATAAACAAGACCTTTACTTTGTAAACAACTACTGTGTGGAAAAAAAAATTCATTTTCCATAAAGGATTTGCAGAAAGAGCTGTATGTTCAAAATGTACTTTCTATTTATTTCACTTTGTTTGGTTGTCTCACCAACTTCCTTTTCAGGAAGGAGGATAACTGAAAACATATGTTTACTTATTCAATATTTTCTTTAACTTCTTGAATTTCAGTAATAAGGGGATAAACTTGACTCAACCTAACCTAAGGATGGATAAAGACTTTTGATACATCTTTGAAACTTTCCATAGCTTCAGAGCCAACAGAATGTAACAACAGAGCTGTTTCCCACATCTCTTTCTGCACGAGCCTTTTCTTCTGATTTGTACCTAGTATGTTGTGAAGAATCCAGCAAACATGGCTAAATCTATTAAAATAAATGTTCTGAGGTCATGGTACAGCTCAATATCATTCTGTGATGAAGATGTTTCTCTTTACAGTCAGTTTTGGACACTGACCTGCCAGTGGAGGGGTCAGCCTGGCATCCTTTTGCAATCTTCCTTCTGATTGAACAGCCTTTGTTTCTCTTTGGAGAATCTGTTTCCTGTTAAAATGTTTGAGTAATCAAGTATAGCCTCCTTCAGTATTGCCAGTCACCCACCAAGTGTTTGCAGAACACTTGGGGCTTTCCCAAGACATTCTTGAATTGATGGTGGTCTCCCATGATTTCCAAGAAAATGCATACAGCTGTGAGAAGTCAGATACCTTGGTCTTACAAGAACAGAGATCACCAACAGTTTTGAAATATGAATAGACATTGCCAAGCTGCTTGGAAAACAAAGCCAAACCAACATTTTCCCTTGATTTTAGGAGAGAACACTCTACTGAGCCTGTTCAGATATATATTTTTTTTGTTATCTGAGCCCATATGGGATTAAATGAGAAAGATAAGGTCTGTTCTACATTTTTAGCATTACAGAATAGATCTTTTATATTGATGAATACAAAGGTTTCTCCCAGATGTTTCACTGTGAGATCTCTATTTCCTCCTACAGATTTTTCCTATCACTATACAACCTAGCTAAGCAGACTGTATTAATAATTTATTTTTCACTTTTAAACTGCTTGTGAATGTAACAACCGTTTGTCTTCTTTCAATTTTATCTTCCTGTTTTTTTGGTTCCAAAAAAGAGTTGGGATCCACTCAAAATGCTGTTTAGGAATTGTTATATATTACCCACACTTTTTTTCTGCTACAGGTGAATGTCATCTCAAATCCTGCAGGTGAATTTAATTCCAAATCAAATCCCTGCTCTCTGCAACCAGCTGCACAGAATTGAACCACTATAGAAGTCTTGCAGTAGGCTTAATTTCATTGTGGTGGAGCCAGTGTATTTAGGTGCTGTGATCAGTGAAGAATCTTGGGGAGGGGTAGCCTGAGCAGTGATCATTTCTGGTTTGGCAAGCAAAGGTAGGTGCTATGAAGATGTTCTATTATATATTGTGAAATTTGTTGTTTAATAGCAATGTTTTTCTCAAAACCTTTAGTAGGTTGGTGGATGTTCTTGAAGAAGTTTAATTCTGTCTTTTCAATGACAATGATACCAATCTATAACCTAAAGAAGCCTATGGGCATTCCTTTGTAGGCAGAGTGTACTTTTAAGCAGGCTGGTGACTGGTTACCTGAAGTTAAAACTGTGTGTTCAAATGCTGTATTAAATAATGAATCCTGCTTAGTGCAAGCAAGAGACTCTATCAGTGTCTTGGTGACAATTTTTGTTTCAGTATTTAAGAAAAGCCTAGATTTTGAAGTCTTGATATTCTTTAATTTGGGGATTTGTGTCCAGAGTTATCCATTTACATACTTGCTTTCTGAAGTCAGCACAAAACCTTCCATAGCTCTTGGTTTCCATACATTCCTAACTATTGGCATAAACTCAGAAGCAATCATGGGACAGAGTGTTACATAGCAAAGCAGAGCTTGGGAAAGGACACTTAGCCACTTGCTAAATCTAGCAACAAATAAAATAAAGAATTCCAGCCCTCTAATCTTGTAATTAAAACTTGGAAAATTGTTGGATATTTTTTGTTATTTTATATTTTGATCATTTTAGCAATGTAAGAAGCAGAATATTTTAATTTAAAAACTGGCTTAATACAAAAATCTCTTAGGGCATACTATTTTTAGATGAGTTTTTATTGCTATATTTATAAAAAAGGTAATTCAAATATTTTGATACCTCAACATTTAAATTAATACAGGAATAAAAACATAATTTTGTTTCAAGCTATTTATGAAGAATGGGTAAGGTTAGGAATAACTGTGGTTCTGGACTTCAACCTCAGCCTCTGACACCACCCTTTAGAATGAAGCTTCAGCTGAAATAGAGGCAAAATTCCTTACTTGCTTGCATCCATGTATAATACTTCTACAGAAAAAAAAAGTCAAAACAGGAAGCGTATGAACTATAACTTAGTTTTTAGATAAGATTCATCAGAGAACAAAACTGGGCTCTTTATTAATGTTTATAGTCACTTGTAGACTCAAAGGCAAGTAGTTTAAAAGGTTCTTTTGACAGATACAACTGGGTGTAATGAAGCATTTTGGGCACTGGAGATGCATGAGATGGTGGTTTTTGTTTCTCTAGATAAGAGCAGCAGAGAGTTAATTTGGTTCTGCAAGTCCCTTTGGGGAAAGATTGAGTGTTGAACAACGCAGGCTGGGAGGGGGGAAATGGGTAGCAACACTGACAGATTGGTAACAAACAAAAAGAACCCCAGTAATTGTTTTCACAGAATTTTTTAA
This sequence comes from Climacteris rufus, assembly GCA_013398175.1. NCBI lineage: Eukaryota > Metazoa > Chordata > Aves > Passeriformes > Climacteridae > Climacteris > Climacteris rufus. The sequence continues at coordinate 616,769 of VZRZ01005631.1, forward strand.
AAATTCCAGAGTGGAGGGCTTCCCGTCTGCACTTCACCCCCTGAAATAATAGCATCGCAACTGACAACTTTACAGGCAAATTTAACTTCTTTAAATATTTTTTTTATTAGGACACTCCTTTAAAAAAGGTACATTGACATGTGAACTTACAGAACTTTGTCTGGGTGCATCCTATCCTCCATCTTAAAAAGAGACACCTCACCTGTAAAAGTGGCAGTTGTGCTGTTAATTTATTGTGCTGTTCCTGCAAAGGTTATTATTCTGCTTAGCCAAACTGTCTTCACTCATAAATCTGTGACTTGTATTATATGAAGGTGATCACATTGACTGTGAATTCTTGTCTATTTTGTGAGAAAAGTCGAATTCCCTGCTCTAGTGCTGAGGTGAGCATTAATTGCTATTATTTGTTACTATTTATGAAATGAGGTAGCTCTGGAGATAAAAGGACAAATGTCTCTCCCACCAGAAGTCACTATTAAAACTAGTGCTTTTGGTGGGGAATATGTGCAAAAGGATCAGTGATTAATTTTGCAGGAATGCCTCTGTGCTATTCTAAGTTTCCTCTCCACATGGGGCATTCTGATCTGGTTGACCTTGTGGAATCCTAAAGACCTTTCACACAGCTAAAGTCACAATGGAGCCAGTCAGTTGACACAAAAGGTCAAGAGATGCCATTAAAACTGGAATTGGTTAGGAATGTCTTAGTGTTCTGAGGTTTTTTGTAAGAAAATGTTTTGTTTTGGTTTTTTTCCCAACTTGACCTTGGGTGGAGTTTCTCACTGAAACACGAGAGATCACAGAATGGTTTGGATTGGAAGGGGCCTTAAAGATCATATTGTTCCAACCCCCCTGTCATGGGCTGGGACACCTCCCACTAGACCAGGTTGCTCAGAGCCCTGTCCAACCTGTCCTTGAACCCTTGCAGGAATGGGGCAACCACAGCTTTTTTGAGCAACTTGTTCCAGTGCCTCATCATTATCATAGTGAAGAATTTATTCCTAATATCTGCTCTAAACCTACTCACTTTCAGTTTTAAAGCCATTGCCCCTTATCCTATCATTCCATGTCCTTGTAAAAAGCCCTTCTCCATCTCTCATGTAGCCTCTTATGGTACTCAAAGGCCTTTAATTTCTCCTCAAGCTTTCTCTTCCAGACAGATAACCACAACTCTCTTGGCAAGCAAGTAACTTCAGGACTAGAGTATTTGCTTGAGAAAAGGAATTGTAATTCCATTATTTGAACCAAGAACATAAAGTTATGTTTTCTATGTTCATGCATAGCATAAACCATCTGCAATTTATTACCTGAAGGATTCCAGTGTCATAACCCCTCATACTACATAACATTAAAAAAAAATCAAGTGCCAAAAGGAAATGCTGCTGGAGTCAGACAATATATTGCTTTTATAATTTTTCATTTATTATGGGAAACATTATTACGGTTCTAGGCACCTCAGTGGCAAAACTCAGTGATAAAAAGTTACCCATAAGATGAATCAGAACCCAAAACTTGGGACCCAGTACAGTTTCACTTGCATTTAGAAATTAGAAATCAGCTTACAGCTGTTTATCTTGCCTCTGTCTGAAGTGAGGATGGAGCTAGGTAGGCACTATTTAATTTCTACTAGCTTGACAGAAAAAGCAATGCTACCTAGAAATTTCCATTTCTCCCCATTGACTGCAGCAGCCTAGAGCCTTCCACAAAGTGACTTCTGTTCTCATGAAATCTGGCTCTGATGTTCGGTGGTGTGGCTTTACAACTCCAGGAATTCAGAGGTGCATGTGATTGTAACCACATCTGTTTGCCTGGAAATAGCTGTGATGTCTAACAGAATTTGGGGTGAGGAAAATTAAATCATCCAATTACATTAATACTAAACATGACTAATCAGAATATTTACCATTTACTCCTATTACTTCAGCATAACTTTAATCTTGACTGGCTCATCTGGAAGATTTGTAACATAGAACGGATCTAAGGATACGTTAAATCCATTACCTCTCCAGTAAGTGAAGGTGGGGTTTCTTGATGCCAACAATTCTTTTCAGAACTTTTCAATAACTTTTACAGAATTTGTTTATCTGTACTCTTGCATCCTAGTAACTTTGGAACGACCTTCTTTCCTTTACCTTGGGGTAAATGAATTTAATCCCATTGTTTATGTTTTTCATAGCAGTCACAGTAAGTACATCCTATCCAGTGTTCAAGATCTCAGGGGACTTCATTCTATTTGAATGCTTTCCATTGAACACCAAAAGTCAGAGGGAAAACATCCCTCTTTGGAAGAGGTCTGTAGATACAGCAATAAGAATGTGTTTCCACTGCAGAATCTCTTGATTCAAAGCACTGCTTCTGTGCTTGAAGCTTAGCTCTGTGAAGGATGTTTTTGTAGTAGAATGATGGTGAGATGGAAAAAGGGAGAGGCAGAGGTTGAGGAGCAACCCTTTCATCACTGAAAATCTGAAGTGGTGGGCTTTCTAATAACTTTAAAATAGCATCTACAAGCCTTAAAGCAGATAAAATCCACATATTTGTACACCCAGCAAAATTGTTGTGGGTTTATTATTGGTAATGTAATGCTGGCTACCTCTTTAAAGAGGTGACTCTAGAAGCCCTATAAGTGTATATAACCTGTCTTTCATAAAAAAACCTATCAATTTCTCAGCCTTTATGTCTGCAGTGGAAAGCTGAAAGCTGCCTGAAAGTTCAGAAAAAACATGTTCTGAATTTTATATGGCTTGAGTTAAGTATAATGAAGGAAAGAATTCTTGGCTTCGACTTTTGATCAGAATAGGCAAAATAAATAAAAATAAAATTACTGATCTACTTTTCCAGATGAGGAAAAGTAAGATAAGGAGATTAAGTAACTTACTGGAATTATCAAGGAAATCCTGTGCCAGTGCAGTGAGTGGAGTCTCTACTTGAAGCCAGGCAAGCTTCTTGACTGCAGAATCCCCTTGTCTCGAGTGTTGAGAGCAAGTGTTTAGCTGAGGTAGAGAGCAGTGTGGTGCTGGGGCTATAAATCACTTTTCTTGGCTCATTGGGAGCTGGCTGGTGACTCTGCTTTTGCAGCTCCTATTGCAGAGCTGGAGGGAAGAGGTGACTAGGACTTCTGAAAAGTTTCTTCTCAACAGGAGAATTATATTGGGAGGTATTTGGGATATTTGAGGAAGAATGCTGTTCAAGCATTCTTGAATTGATAAGTCTAAGAAGTAATTGAAAATTTTGTTTTCATGGGCTACAGATTTTACCTTCTAGTTATGGTCAGATTAGTAGAGCAGGACATCTCTGCTGGTTTGTCTGCATCCCTCTCTTGCTCTACCTCCTGCCCATCTCTCTTTTGAGCCATTTACCACTGTTTATCTCCCTGGTTTTGTTTTTCTTTTCTTCACTTTACCACAAAGTGAATGAATCCTCATTAGGATCCTATCTTCTGTTTCTTTGTGCCCAGAGTCAGACTGTCCAATAAAATATTGCTTTTTTTTTTGGTCTGGAAAAAAACAACTATTTTCTTATTTATATTTTCTGTGGTACAAATAGAAATAATTTCTTGCTTGCTATATTCCCTAGTAACTGAGTGGAAAGAACATTGAGCTAGATTTAAGATATGAGAATGTGCTGGTTACGATAAAATTGAGGAATCTCTACATTTTTTTCTCTCAAGTATTCCCTGATTTATTTCTCTCTGCCCACTCCCACCCTGACCAAAGGGCAAAAGTCTACAATTTTACACAAAAGGAATTTCAGTGAAACTGCTCACCTGCCCCCAAGCACTTTTTGTCTGCATTATTACTTTTTAATACTTACCCTTTACAATGCCTCCTTCTGTACTTTGACATTTATCTTTAATTTGTATGTAGCCATAAAAATCACTCCTATGCTTAGATTGGAGCCTGCCCTAGTGCCCTTGAATGAGCTTGCAGAGGTGAAGTACCTCAGAGGAACATTCCAACGATGTCATCTAAGAACAGATGGTAAAAAACAAACATCAGCACAAGTATTTTATTTTTTTCAGATATTGAGATCTAACCCAAAATCCCTTGAATATGAAGCCAAGAGAGATTTAAACTAGAAAGAAATTCAATTAATACAAATATTTTTTTCATTGCAATTAGGCAGGAAGAGACTTACATAAATGTCAAGAGTCTGTTTGGATTTTCCTTTCCAGGGTGTTTGTGATGAACACCAGAGAATTATTTGAATTTCATACTGATGAGCCATCTTGCATCCCGATCCTCTCTACCAGACAAAAATTGGAAAAGTACAACTAGAATAGATCTCAAGAGCTCTGCTTGTGCAAGTCACCTTGCTGTCAGACAGGATCAGATGTGTCTGTGCAGGAAGTAGTGCTGGTGTTAAGGAAGGGGGTTTTTTGAGAGGAAAAGAATGCTCCACTTCCATGGCCAGAAGCTGTGTTCAGATACAGTGTCTAAGAACATTTTCCTCAAAATATCATATGCTTTGTCCCAAGTAATGGGATGTTTCACAGAAATGTGGCCATCATGGTGCTTTTAATACAGCCTTCGGAAGGACACTGTCAAGCACCTTGCAGTCTAACTGTGAAGACAGGAAGCAAGCCCTTTGTACGGCTGTACTCAACTTTCTGACAATCAAAACTGCTGATGCCCAGGTGATTTTCTGGCTACCTGCTGCAGAAATCAACTATGTACTGCCCAAGGAAAGGGAGAGAAAAGATGTACTGTTAGGCTGATAAATGTTTTTGCCATGTTTAATTTGGGTTATCCATTTAGCCCCTTCGATTTCCCCTGCAGAGTTTAATCATTAATGCACACACAAAAAAGGCTCAAACAAGAACCTGAGCAGAAAATGCAAAATATTTCAGAATTACGTCAGTTAATGTGCAGCCTGATTTATCACCTACATTCTCTCCACAGTGCTTAAAGGAATTTACTTTAAAATTACATTAAACAAAAGCAGCCAGAGAGCATCTTATTCAACATGTTTAATTAAGGTTCTGTTCAGGTTTTGTTTTGGTTTTTGTTGTTGGCTTTTTTCTCTTCATTCTTTGGTCTTTCAAATCCATTTGTTCTTTGAAGAATACTTCCTGTACCATGAGGCAACTACTTCTGCTGCACCACAGTGCATATCATTAAGAAAAATGTTTATGTCCCTCCTGAATCGGAAGAACTTGAAAATCTCAAACTTGGAATATTCTTTTGATGCATTTTTATTTCCAAGCTATACAATATCCCTGTTATTTTGCCTCTTACTGTTATCTAATACATCATTTGCATCCTAAGCACAGATTATTTTTTTTGTTCAGATCTCTGAGATGATATCCAGGCCTTTAATATTTTGTTGGGTTTTTTGGTTTAGTTTTATTTTTAGGACAAAAGACCCGTATATGCAACAGTATTCCTTCAGAGTATGATTGAGTGTTGGGCTATGGTGAGTTTTGGGCACCACAGTGTAGGAAAGTTATAAAGCTGTCAGAAAGTACCCACAGGAGAGTGATGAAGATGTTGAAGGGTCTAGAGAGGAAACCATATGTGGAGCAGCTGAGGTCACTTGGCTTTTTCAGCCTGAAGAAGAATAGGATAACACCCTAGAGTTTCCTTACCAGGGAAAGTGGAGTGTCAGATGCTGATCTCTTCACTCTGGTGATCAGTGGCAGGATGTGAAGCTGTCAGGGGATGTTTAGGTTGCATAGTAGGAAAAGGTTCTTCACCCAGAGGGGGGATGGGCACCCTGGGCTCCCCAGGGAAGTGGTCACAGCACCAAGCCTGACAGAGTTCAAGAAGTGTTTGGACAGCGCTCTCAGACATACGGTGTCATTCTTGGGAATGGCCTTGGTGGGTGCCTTCCAACTCAGGATATTCTATGCTTCTCTGAATCATTATGCTCTTTCCCAAGCTAAATCAGATTCAGACTCATTCCTGCATAGTAGGTTTTATTCTAATCATATCTGAATTAACTGTTCAGTCTTCAAGTTTTTGTAAGCCCAGGCCACAAAATATGCTTCTCCACTAGCAGCACCATGAGGTCAACATGTCCACCTCTCTGTATGTCCTGAAAGATATTCAGCTTCCTCTTTTATCCTTTTAATGCTTAGGGTGAAACAGGGTATACTCCTTCTGTTGGAGACCTGTGACTTCTATATCTGTGCAGATATTCCAAACTCTGCCTGGGCCTGGTCTTTAAGCCAGCAGGGGGATGATAACCCACTGTATTTTTATGGCAGATGTTGGTATGTCTTCATCTACAACTGTCTAAAGGGATGTTTGGATGCCTGTATCCATGTTTCTGTACTAGTATGATTGGGCTAGAATCACCAAAGTCTCTGGCTTTAATCTTTGTGGTAGTTCAAGCTCAACACATTGAAAGAATTGTGGATTGTGGTCCAGGACCTGCAGACCTGTAGTGAGGCTCAGGGCATTGCTTGATCAACCATGATCCCTGTGCTTTTGCTTCCAGGAGGCCTCAGAACATGGTGCTATTTCCACAATCTGTTCTCCAACTCTCACAGCACTTTCTGAATTAATCTTTCTGTCCATGATCAGTCCAAGCAGATAAGCAGTGATGCCTTTCATCACTCAATTCATGCTATTCCAAAACCTCTTCTGGGGAGATGACACCTGGAAATTTGTCCCTTCTCGGCACAGATGCCTTCTTTCCTCAATAATTCTGTTATCCTGGCTACTGATGTGATTTATTGCTTATTGTTGTTGTTTCTGAAGCAGTCAGATGATATTTGTTTCTTGAATAGTAGATAGAAATTTTCATAACAAACCAGGATTTTCAAAGTAGCATGAAAGATATGTAACATTCCTGAGATGCAGCAAGTTTATCACCAGTCTCTCTTCTGCGTGAAATAATTGAACCTTTCCCCCCGGCCCCACTGCTGAGCAGTGGTGACCTCATGTATCTTTGTACATAGAGCTTGATGTTCTGGACAACTGCCACGTTGGGGCTGCATTGCATTGATCACTTCCATAATTCATTTGCTTTTACAAATGAGATTTCACTGTTTTGCTGCCAAAGGAACTGAGCGATATTCCTGGAGTTGATGCTTAATATTTTTGAGATCTGAAGTCTTCCTATACAATGGATAACTTATTTTATTTGCTTTGCTTGTTCTCAAGGAACTCTCTAATAGTAAAATATTGTCTCTTCTTTTTGATATTAAACATATTTCTTACAGAGTTTCATTGTGTTATAAGCTTCATTATGTTATTCAGAGAGCTTGTAGTGAATTATCTGAAACATGAGGGTGTTGCCTGTACAATAAATCCCTTCAAAGTTTGAGATGAAGCAAATTAGCTAAAGGAAGCTATTAATTATGCATAGATCAATTTTTGGTAATGCGTGTGTGAACTCAAGAATGCAGTGATAAAACTTTTCTGGTTTTCATAGTAATCATCTTTTTTTATGGGCAAGGCACCTTGTAGGTGCCTGTAGATGACAGCGTTTTTTTCAGAAATATTTTCACCGTCTACTTTGGGGAAAATGAACCATAAGTTTTAATACAAGCACTGATGAATTCAACCTCAGGAGTACAGGTACTTTTCATTTCAAGTAGGAAACTGATCTTTACCATCTGCTCTACAGTTCAATAATGTCTCAGTTTTTCAGAAGGGTTGTTGGGAGGTTTGGTGGCTGGTAGCATGGAGTGCTCTCTAGGCTGGGGTTTGTGTGGTCCTACAGGGTCTTATCTCATATACAGCTACAATAAATGCAGGGACTATGGCCAAAAAAATCCCTCAGAATCCTGCATCCCATCTGAGTCAACAAAACCAACCTTTTGGGTTTTATCTGTTGGTGATGACTGACCTGCCTTCAAATTAATAACTAAAGGAAAGTTAGTATTTCTTGTGAGTCCTTTAGTGAGATGCTTCTGTAATTTGATACATTTATTCCTTTTTTATTCCTTTTTCCTTGGGTGTATTTGCCAATCACTTCACATCTCAATGCATAAAATACTGGGGCTTGCTAAACAAGCAGGAATTCTGTATTGGCTTGCAAAGTTGTAGATACTGCTACTGGAATTCAAGCTTTGGGATATTTACCATTGTGCTTGAAGTCATAAGCTACTTATCTCCAGGGGACAGAAAATAACATTTTCTTCTGAGTCATTACACTTAATAATTGAAGAACTGCATGCTAAGTAAAACTTCTTTCCCTGGAAGCAAAAGCAATTCCTGCAAGCTATATATAAGGCTAAATAGGCAATATGTCTCATTCCACTTACTCTAATGGTTCTCTGACTGAATTTTCTTAGATTTTACCATATGCTGAGTGGATTATGAATGTGGTTAAAACTGTGGAGTAGAAAATGTCAAGCAAGTCAATTTAAAAAACCTAAAAATAAATCATTGTTGAGAATTTTTTTCATACAGAATCTCTTTAAAAATTTAAACTATACAACTTTGAACATGAAGTTAGAAAAAAGTGAAATTCTGTCTTGGAGTTTAGAGGCTGATTACTTTGAGGGATGTGTTTAATTGGCTATGTTTATTTGTATGAAGAGGAAAGGAAAATATCTTTAGTTTTGACTACAGTTACTCATGAATCAAATCAAAACAAAAATTGTTTTATCTCAGTCCATGTAATATTAGGACTGCCTTTTTTTTAGCAAGCTCCTTGTAAGATTTCCTATAAATTCTAAAAAAATACAGGAGCAGAGGAGACCTCTTTGTATTATACAAAACTTCCTCTCCATTTCTTTTCAAGGCAGAGTCCTCAAGTATAACATAAGCTCAAGCCAAAAACAGAGCATTCAGTAAGACTTTAATTCAAAACTTAGAGTGCTTAAAGATCTAACTTCCCCCTAGGCAGTAATTCTAAAAGAGAAACTAATGAACTGAAACTAGTGGTTTAGGGGAAGAACTATGTAACTTCTAGCACAGCTGCCAGTCCAGATTATGTATTAATGTGCCTGTGTGTTATGGAAATAATGTCCATAAATGCAAAAATATTTTCCTTGGAAAAAGAAGTTGTAGCCACTAAAAACTATGTGTTAGCCCAGACAAAAAAAACGTTCCTGAACATTTTCTTGTGTGGGAATTGTGTTTTAACCTTTACAGACTTAGTTGTATGCCTGTCATATGAATGAGCAGCAATGCTCATCTCTGTGAGCAAATCCTCTGTGGGTTTGATGTCCCTCTGTAGGGGTTATATTTCTCTTTGCTTATAAAAACTACCTTTTCAGAGTCTGAATGACATCTTTCTTTCTCCCTGAGTGATAGATTTAGATCATGTTCACTCTGGTCTTCCCTTGTACAGTGCAAATCAAGGTCTGGACAGTCTTGAACAGACTTCAGACCTCAGAAGGGAGATAGAACAAAAGCAGGTTGCTTTTCTGGAAATGTTCTTCCTTTATCTGACACTGAGATATGCCCAAGCACACAGCAGTGAAAAAGAGCAGTTATTCAAACAACTCATCTCTAGGCCCAGCTGGCTCATAGCCACAGGACCTGGTTTTATTTTCAATGCCTCTCCAAGCTGAGTAAAATGCCCTAAGGTGCAGAATGATAATGTTTAGGACTGCATTACAAGTCTTGTGCTAAACTTTATTTTGCCTTATCTGAGTGATGTAATTGCCCATGTACCTGTACTTTCATATGGATGAGGTAGAAATGGCAATGCTTCCTCTGTTCAACCACCCCTGGGAGGTTTGTGTGAGGAAATGGGTAATCAAAGCACAAGTCACTGGTCAATTACTAGCCCCTCTCCATGGATTAGCTCAGGCCAGTGACTGGCCACACTGGGTTGTGTGAGCGCTGTCTTGGCAGAAGTTATCTTTATCAGCCTGACTCCCTTTAGCAGATAAATAAAATGAGTGGATCTCCCTGCCCAGCAAGACCAGGACACCATTAATGTGGTCAGTGTTACTCTGAAGCAGAGATTTCCTGCACAGTCTGCCAGCTCCTTCCCAAAGCAAAAGGCAATGAACTTTTTGCTCAGCTGGCCTGAATCCTTCTACTGCGTAATGAATCAGGACAGCAAGAAATCCCCTTATGCAGAAGAAATTCCACCCTTGAGGAGATTTTGGAGCCCACAAAAAGTGTGTGACTGTCCCTCTGCTCTGTGCCTGTTTTTCCACTGAGAGGGAGATCTGGCACAGGATGAAGCACAGCAACTGGACCCATCTATGCAGCTGATGTGACAACAAGCCACCCCTGGGGAAGTGGGATCCCTGGCACTGATGCCTTGCAGCATGTCAGCATGCAGCAGCATGTGGTGGAGATGAGAAAACAACACTGGGAACAGAAGCTGAATTTTAACTGGAAAAGTAAATTTTTCTGAGAGGAAAAGAAAAGGAAACTAACCTTCAGGGTGTTTTTCTATTGATATAAACATAGACACAAAAGCATTACAGATCTAGACTTAGTGGGAAATGTCCACTTAATTATAGTAAAGCCCTGAGCAGATAGTAGTTAGAAGTAGCCCTGTCTCCATCTTGCTTTTGATCCATTCCTTTCTCTTGCTTGTGTCTCACAAACAACACTGCGACTAGCCAGCAGCAAAATACTTTATTACATACACTGTGTGGTTTTGAGGCCAGAACCCACTGGAGTCAGTTGAAAAACTCCCCTCGACTTCCATGGACATTGGATCCAACGTTGACAGCATGGCATTTAAAAAACAACAAAGGAATTGAGAGTCTCTCAGCTAATTAGATATACTGGCACATGTACTGTTTCCTCCATCTGCCATCCTTCAGACAGCTGTGTGGCTAGGAACAATATTTCTTGACATTCTCGTGGCAGATACCATATGGTTTCAGGAAAATTCTCTAGCCATGCTTCCACAGGGCTATGAGTTTAAACTTGCTCTAATGCTGTTACATCTGACTTCACATTAACAAGTTTGTGACTTATCTGTCATTGTGGGATTTTTTTCTTTCCAAATTCAGCAATGGGTTGATTTTAATTGCTTTGTGCATTTCAAAGTAGCTAGCCAAAAAGCTGTGAATCCAATGTCTGAATGAATTACCTAGGGACGGGGAAAAAGTGGAGATAATAAAGGTGACATAAGTCATGTACCCCTAGGAAAAGGCCTAAGCTACTTGAGATTCCTACCTTCCTTTTGCCCTCAAATATCTAAATCAGTTGGAAAAGACTGGATTTGTTTACTTGGTTTCAGTTTGCATAATCAGAATAGCCCATATCATAAGATAGTTCATAGCAATTGTTTGAATATGCCCATTTAGAAAATAAGAATAGCAGTGTCTGAACATGGAAGTTCATTCATTTGGTTGGGGGTTGCATTGGAGACCTCTCTTATCAACCCTTTTCCATAAGCAAAGTTTGTAACAGACAAAGATGCAGGCAACTAACTGAAAAACTTTAATATTACAGTATCAAAACTCTTAGTTAATCACACTGTGATTAGGGTAATTCATCAGTGCTAAAGAAACAAACTCCGTAGTCTGATTAAATGGGATTCTTACAGTGATTAAAAGCTTTTTTAATTCCTTTTTTGGCTCTAAAATTAAAAAATGAAGTATCTTTTTGGAAGAAATCCAACTTAAGTGCAAGTTGACTCATGGGAGGCGCCTCCTCATGACTCTGTATAAGCCACCTGCAATTACTACAAATTATCTGACTTGTTCCAAGCTGTGCATCTTTGCTGAGACACTTTGTCAAGTCTGAGTTTCCACACTGAGCTTTGTCTGAGTGTGAGTGATGTTGGGCTCAAGGCTTCTTTCTAGAAAAATCTAGAAATATATTGACCTGGATTATTCAGCACAACTGGGGCAGCCCAGAGACTGTCTCTGCTTGTTTGGTTGGTTTTTTTTCAGTGATTATCCAGAGTGCAGTTCCATAAAATCATTTGTCTTCAGGTGAGCTTTTTCAGGTAGTAACAAGGCCATGGGTATTTCTAAGGAAATCTGCAGCTTCCTAGAAATGCAACAGCAGCCCTGACATGGAGTGTGGTACTTAAGAAGGAGCTTCATTAGCGTTTTGGGCTGGTTGTTTCTGTGGATAGTTGGGAGAGTAGTGGAAATGTAAAAACCTGAGGGAGGAAGGCCTGATGCTTGGGATGGGGAAGAGAGGCTCTCAGCTCTAGTTTCCCCCACAAAGAGGCCAGAAGGATCAAATGCAGTGGTGGGGAATGAGAGGCTTGGTGTGAGGAGTGTGGTGAGAGAAGAGAGTTACCTGAAGGTGTGAAAGAGACAATTTGGTTCTGTGCCATTAGGATGAGATCTTCAGGGAAGTGTGGAGCTTGTTCTCTCAGCATTGTTGAGTCCATATCTGACAGATGAGGGCTCTCCTTGGTAACAGCAATGTGAACCTGCCTGACAGTAACTCCCTCCAAGGGAGGTTGCTGATGGACACAACAACCCTGGCAATGGCCACTGCAAACTTCCCAGGCTGCAGGAATTCTTCTGCTGAATCTTTATAAGCACTAGGACCTCAAAAGGAGAACAAAATAGAGCTCTTATTCTGCTGAATTGCCCAGGGAAGGAAGCTGTCCAGGGGCTTGACCTGTCCTGAATAATATTTCAACATGTTTTCCTGACAATGGAAAGGGAGACTTTCTCATTGAGACCTTTTGATCCCTTACGATGGGATCTATGTCACATACACCAATTAAGAATCCTAAATAATTGCTGCTGTCTGTGGAGGTGTTGCAGCTGCTGGCTGCAGCCATTGTGGAGGATCATTTTCCAGAGAGCAGGAAATTCAGTCCTCCTTCCTTGTGGAGTCAGCAGAATGCCTTGCAAGCAGGTGCACATGCTGGTCTAGGCCAACTCTGATCCAGGCAGAGACTGAGTTTTATTTTGATGGGTTATGTTAGCTTGAAAGAATTAGTAAAAGTCAGAAGCAAAGCTGGTATGGTGGTGACTATCTGATCCCATCACAGGTTTTCCATGGAGTCCTGTGATGTCCCTTAAGACAAAGGGCTTTGTAAAACAAATAATTCTCTCAGGAAAAGTTGTGTGGGTCTGGCCCCATGAAAATAAGAAGGTTGTAATGGGGTGGATCTTGGATTAAGTCTTCTTGACACACAGGCTGTTTGCACCAAAGGATGCAATACCCTGATTGTCTCTCTGCCTCAGCTCTGAATCTCTCTTCTTTTTTTCTTCCCTTTTTTCTCCCATTTTATGAGAGGGCTATCTAGATAGTAATGTATTTGGGCTGCTGCCTCTCTAAGAGAGGTAAACATAAGGAAGAAATTGCCCTTAGGCCAGCTAGCAGAGCTTTTTCTCTCTAAGTCAGAAGGCTTTAGAAGATTTTTCCTACAGAGATGATAGGCTTTTAAATGGAAACAAGGGTCATTTATGGACTTCTCTAGCAATTACATGGGGAGAAGGGACTGTCATGTAGAGAGCCTCATTCACTTCTCTGTCAGTTTATTGGCTGAAATTTGCTCGGTGGAATAACTTCCACCCTAGTTGCATCATTTGAAAATAGAAGAAATATAGCAGAAAAGAAGGCAAAATTAAATGCTTCCTCTTGAGTCATGGATGCTAGCAGGGAGTGTTAATAGATTCAGAGCTTTTTCCCTAAAAACTATGTATTTCTTATGATCAGGGATTAAAATCTTTCACTTTTGTTTTTAGTCAGTAAATCATATTTTCTGAAATCCTGTCTCTGAACACTGAAGATGCTGTGTAACATTTATTTCCTGTGACTGGTAATTCACGTCTTGGAGGTCAGATAATGAATCATAGCAAACTCTCTTAAGGAGAGTTTTCTGTTGCTTTGGGTGTTTTGGTTTGTTTTGTTTGGTAGCTTGTTTTGGTTTTTTTTACTCAGTAGAATTCAAAGTGATTGTCAAAAAAGCACAATATATTTTCTAGTTGTGAAGTAGACAACCAAAGGCAAAAATACAAGGTAATAGTTTGTCCAAAAGGAATGCAGTAAAGAATGGCAAGGCATAGGAATGGAGTCCAGTGGACTACTGGCCTGAGCAGCAAAACCAGATTGCATCTCCTTGTGAACAGCCAGTGATATTGAAACTTTTAGCACCTTGTTTGCTTAGCTTCCAACAAAGGCAGAATGGCTGATGCCTGCTGCCTGGTCCTGGTTGAAAGTGTCAGGTGAACCATGTAATCTATTTATCTCTTAATCATGGTTTTATATTAATTTCAGTTCAGCAATACTATAAGGCTTTGCTGCATGGTGGCTGTTTTGGTTTTATGTCTTTAAATATAGCACTGGTCTGCTCCCAGTGTCTGTTATAGTGTATATTGGTCTACAGCACAGATCACCCCTAACTGACACATTACATTTATAGGGCAATGCAGAGAGTATTGTTGCTGCTGTCTTGGCTGTATTAGTTCTATCTGAGCCCAATCTTTTATAAAAAGACTGTAAATCTAATATCACACTTTCTCAGGAGGCTCTCTCATGTATGACCTATGAAATGAAAAATGCTTCTGCAGCCTCAAGGAGAAATCAAGAGTACTTTTAGCCAATTATGTGTTCTGAGGGGAGACTGATCAGGATGCACAAGGGTCTGGTACACTGTCCATTCAATTTGGATATTTTTCTGGGAATTTAATAGTACTTATGCTATTTGGCATCATCCTAAACAACAGCAAAACATCAATCAGCAGAAACAACCTTGAAGGCCTGATCTACTAAAGTTGATGCATTTTGACTACTCTTGTTGTAACTGATCCTAGCTTTAGATCAGACACTCAATCATTTTTCTTCATCATTCCTTTCTTTTCAGGCTTGTGATAGAAATTTGATAATTTCTATTGATTGTTCTTTCATGAAGGGAAATAGGAGACTGGTACCTCTGTCCTCTGTGTCCTGGACTGAATCTGAATCTCTAGCTTTGGATGGTCATCCTGCCAAGGACTGGTGGGCTCTGTCAGACACGAGTTTCTGCCTGTACAGCACAGCCAATTCATAGAAGTTTCTTTAATGTTACTATATTTTATCCCATTTTCTTAAGAAAGGACTTCTGTCTGTCCTATAGGCAGACTATATTGTTACTGTGTTCCTCCAGTCTGACGCTTAGTAGGCTTCTGAAAAAGCAAATTGTTGTGAACATTTTTAAGCAGTGATTAAGTAGTGCCAAACCTAAATCAGTGCTTTAGATAAACTTGTCTACCTGTTCAGCAACTGTGTCCTAACCCAAATTAAATAGAAATGTAAATAACAAAAAATATAATGTGAGGAGCTATGACAGAATTCAGGAGATACAAGAACCAGCAACTGGCCTCAAGCCAGGCACAATTTCCTTTTAGTATGTGTGTATATATAATCTCTATATATGTATTTGGCAAAATTCTGTATTTCCCTACAGATAGACAGGTTCTTCCTGAAAAGGCAAACCAGTTCTTTTCTGTCCACAGCAGAAGCTGATTGTGTTGGCACACTTACAAGAACCTTGGCAAAATGCAGAGGGCAGCTGGAGTTGAAAGCCAAGTTAGGAGTGTTTATCTCCATGAGTTCAAAACTGTCAAATGGTGATAAAAAACATTACTTAGTGCTGAGAGTTGTGCAGCTTAGCAGAAAGCTGTGAGGTGCCATAGTTGGGGTAGCAAGAAATGAAAGGCAATTTTTCTTAAGAGGGTTGATGAAACATGTCAGGGGCAAGAAATGTTTCTGTGTGTGTATCTGTACCTATGGTTTTTACCTATGTGTCACTTCAGAGCCCAGGACAGGTGCTGATTTGACAGCCACAGTGCCAGAAAACACTGATTACCTGCTGAACATGCCCAGAGCTGGCGGCAACAGGACAAGTTCCAATGTGCCTGGAAGGGCTATTCTCCAGCTCAGTGTCTGCCTAACTGGAGTCAGACTTTCACAGGCTCTTTTATCCCTTTCGGGCACCCCACAGCTTTGCATCTAGTGTGCCAAAAGCTGCTGAGAATCTGGCTTCTGACTCTGTGAAACTGAACCTGCCCATGATATCTGTAAGTCCAGCTATTAGATATTTTACTGACGCATACAATTTTGCCAGTCTTGGTAGTGATTTCACTGATGTGAGCATTTGGTCACTAAAAGCAAAACTGAGAGGTGTCTAATTAAAGCTACAGTGCAGCCAAAGTAGCTTCCTGGGCATGGCTGTGTTTTGTTAGAGGTGACTGAAAACTGGATCTCAACAGCTCTTGTCAGAAGTCTATCAATATGTTTCCTTTTCATTGTCCACTTTCAACTGCAGAGCACAAAACTTCTCCTCTTTCATAGATACTGTGCACTGAATCAGTTGTCATAAACAATATTAACTCCAGCATCCACTTCCCCTACACAAAAATTATTTCTAGGTTCTGTTTCCATATGGTGTTAGTAGGAAAGGATCAAACCAGTAAAAAACAGGCACATTATGGGAAACATTTCTGGAATATTTGTTCTTACAGATTGTGTCTGTAACTGGTAGAATATCCATAGGACTTGTATGTAAGAGAAAGGAAGATTTTCACAGAAGAACTATGAAGGGGGATGAAATCTGATAAATTCATGGTTTTCCTCTTAATGAGTGCAAAAGTCAAAGCTGATTGCACCAATGCAGATTCATTTTCTGAAGTCAGTGGAACTTTCTGTCATGAGTCCAGGTTTTTTTACAAATCCTAGTCACAGACTGAAAACTCTATGTCCTTAGAAAATACTAATACTTTTATTTTAACAACTTTTAAAAATGTGAGTCTGATCCTGAAGAATGATGTATTTCCAAAGCTGCACAGAGGAGACAGTAAGAGTGCTAACACCAAACCTGAAGATTCCAACTTCCCTCAGTGCTTATGAGCATTCAACAGAAAGTCCTACTATCAGCAATATATTTGTATTTAAAAGATTAATTTTTACTTACTGAGTATTGTTACCTTCCTTTCCTGTAATTGTTATGGGACAGACAGAAAGAACCTTGTTATTTTGTAATGCCACAACCTTGGCAGTGATTGTATTATCAGCAAGCAATGGGTGTGAAGCATGTGAAGAGGGGTTAAATTTGGCACAAATCCAGGCAGATTGAAATCTAATCAATTTTTCAGAATAGGATCTCGTGGAAGTAAAAATTAAGAGGAAACTAAAACATAAGTCACTGAGCTTCTGGACCATAAGTAAGTTCTTCCTTAAAAAAACAAAGCAATGATTTGTATAATTTGAAAAGTTTGGGGTTTCATGGACTATATTTAAAAGTAATTATATTATTCAAATATTTGTAAAGAGTATCACAAATAATAATAATTATAAACATTCCTTAGTGAGAGGGTCGCAGGTTTTGGAAACCACACAGTTTTGTGATGCTCTGGTGCCTTTACACTGCCAGGCAGTACAAATATACCTCTGTCAGTCACAGGCACCCAGCAGTGTACGACAGGAGAGTTCCTCAGGGTGGTGGGAAGAGCTGTATTGTCCTGACAGAAGCCTTCTGTGGTGTGGGGGCTGGACCAGAAAAGTCACAGGAAAACTCAGTTTGGTACAGAAATGTGCAAAGCAGGCAGGCCTCTTGCAGAGCACAGAGCTGGATTTTGCCAGCCATGTTCTTTTTAAAGGAATCCTTTGCAAACACAATGTACCCATGCCTGGTAATGGTTGGTTCAGAGATTTATTGGTTACTACTTTACTATTTGGAGAGAAGTGACTATTTGATTTATTGTTTGACAAATCTGGCAGCTAATTCTGGATATTAAAGGAGCCTTTCAGAGGTGGAGATATTTCAGAGATATTGATGTTTTTCCTCTATAATTAAATGTTACCAGTTGAAACTGGAGAAACAAATGTTATTTTTGGGGTGGCCTAAGCGACTGTTAGTATATTCAATATGACTCATGGGAAATTGGAATATGCTGGGGGCAAGGGAAGCCACTCGTCCTGCAGCCACTCCAGAGGGTAAGCCATCCTTACCATCCATGTTACACTGCCTGGCCAGGCTGCTGGCACTGAAGCACAGTTTTTCCATGGAAAGGTTGTCCAAGCAGATGGTTTGTTGTCAAGGTTAATAGCACCTGCTGACCTCACAGGAGTGCTCTGCAGATAATTGCCTTAGGATAGCCAGATATGCCAAGGAAAGGGAATTTTGGTTTCTTAAAGCTTACCCCAAGCTGATGGTTGTAATATCCATTCCCTGTTGAGTATTGTGGCTCACACTAAATCTTGTTGCTGCATTTCCAGGAGTATCAGCAGTTCAAAAATAGCTCAGCCGTGGCTTCCCAAGCTGTAGCCATGCCAGCATAGCCTTCCCCATCCATTTTCCTTTACTTCTGAGATTCAGGGCAATACAAGGAGTCCACATGAGTTTTCATGGAAACCCAGCTCATAATTCCTCTCATCCTGAACGAGAAGGTGAGACAAAGCAGTGAGAGACATCATATGTTAACACAGGCAGTCTACAGATTTAATTCTTGGGGTCACTGGGGAAACATGTTCAGAGTCTTATGGAATTACAAGCACCATGCAAAAACTTCTGAGCAACACAATTCTCCTAAAACTACTGCTATGGGAATGATTCAAGCCACAGTTCAGGCTGACCTGAAATTTCAGACACAAAAATAAAGCCCCGTTGTAGTGACATGTTTTAGGAAGTATATGTGCTAGGTTTTTCAGCATTGTAATATTACATTTGTTCAGAAAAAGTCCCCAAGAAATACTTCCAGTACTACAGGAAGGTGGGAAAAAAATTGGGAAAGCCTATAAAATTTGGATAATTTTCTAATTGCAGCGTGCATTCTTTTTGCATGTATATGTCTTGATGGTTAACAAATAAAATTAACTTGTAAAGAAAATAGGAATAGCCAATATCAGAGAAAATGCCAGCAGAACTCTCTGTAAATAATATTTCTCAGAGCTGTTCACCAGCTCCTCTGAAAAACCTCACTTGTATCAATAAAAGGTTCAAAGATTGTGAACTAGAGAAAAACTTGACAATGATATTAGCAGGCTGTGTGAAATGACAGCCATGCCCTGCATGTTGGGAGCAGTGCAGGGTGTGAGGGTAGGCTAGGACAGGGTTATCCAGTGCTAATTAGGAGAGAGGTGGGGAGGGAGATACAGGGCTGGCTGCCTTTCAGAATCTCACACACCACTTGCTGGCACAAGAAAAGGCACTGCTGTTTTTCACACACTATGCCAGACATATCTACAAGGAAATATAATTTAAAATCTTAAAGATCTGTCATTAAATTTTTTCCTTTTTTGTCTTTCTAGATAAAAAAAAAATACAACTGAGCAAGAAATCAATAACTAATCCTTGTTTTAAAATAATTGTTTCTGAAATCCCTTGTGACATCAGGTGACTTGCAGGGCTCCATGAGATAAGCAAAATATCTCAGAATGACAACAACCTGTTTGGGCCCCTCATATCATGACATCACCTTATGGCCCAGGACACCTGCAGTTCAGCAGGATTTATCAGTTGCCTAACCACAATTTGGTATGGAAAAGGTTATATACTCTGCTGATCACAGAAGATCTTGCTGTAGGCACTGACAAGAAATTTCTTTACATATTTTTTCTCGAGACAAAAAGCTGCCTGAGGAGCCTGGTATATTTCAAGTTGTTTCCCAAGAAACCATAAATATATTAGGCTACTCAGCTGTGCTATGTGAGAACAAATATCCATGTAGACCATCTTGAGCAGCACCCAAACCCAGCTGCCAAAGGAATAGTTAGTCTAGAGGAAGCAGGAAGATTACAAAAGTTATAGGATTTCCCTCAAATATTCTTCTAGTTTCTAGCATATTTTCAAACTCTGAGCCTTCCTGAGTCAAATGTTGGTTTGATGTTTTTAATAATCCCCTATATATTTCTTTTTCTTGTCTAGTACCCCTCCAGTCCACTGTCAATATTAAACACATATAATGTACTCGGCTACTGTAAGAGTGCATGAATGAACAATAAATGTTGACTTTTTCCTGAAGAAAACCCATGGGCATAAAGCTGTCAGCAGTTATGTGGAAGTCCATCTCTATCTGCCACGGAGACAAAAGAACATAGAGGTGGAAATAAGTAATATTTGTTGTTGAAATGCCTTTTTTTGCCTCTGATAACAGCTGTGACTCTTAATTAAATAAAAAAATATTCCTTAGAAATTCCTGCAAAGGCTTGGCCAGGAGGTATCATGTTTGTGCAAGTTGCAACACATTTATAGGATTGTCCTATAAACATTGGCAACTCAGCAGGTTCTTACAACCCTGAAAAGTCCTATTAGCTTAACTATGGTTTGAATTATTGTCTAGTTGCTTAGACATTATTACTACTATTATTTTTGTTGTTATTTTTGTTATTAATAAAATATTATATTTTTATTATTTCACAGAACTATTAACCATTTCTCAACTTTGCTTATTTACTTTAAGCCACTCTAATTGTTTTCTAAAAGAAGCCTTGCTTGCACAACTGAGAACTATAGAAGGGATGATTAACCCCTGTACATTTAATGACAGTAATGCAGTATTTTTAATGTAGTTTTACAGCAACAGTCTTGAGGACACCTTCCTAACAAAGTGATTTTTACATTGTTACAGAAGGGTGTAAGTTCCATCCTCTCAAAGATGAGTATTGGCCTGGCCTGTAAATGTGATGCATGCCTAAACCACAAAAGCAGCATGTACTCAGAAATTATCATTTCTCGCAGAGGGAATTTGTGCATGCCTCTCAAAACTGCACTTCCATCTTGGAGGTAGCCTCCAGAGGATATCAAATATACAGTATCAGCCTTTTTATGCCTTTTATGATGATTTCCAAGAGTAACTGATGCTCATTAACATTAAAGTTGCCATAAAAATGTACTTAGAGCACATCATGAACTGGTAGGAGAGTTTGCTGAGTTTTTCTTTTATGGTTCCTACATGGCACAAAAAATAGTGGAAGAGAAAATAATATAAGGGTCAAGAGGCCTGGGAGTTGTTTTATTTCACAGGTTTGCAGAGCACATCCAAAGAGGAACTATTGATGGCAGCAGTATAAAATTAAAAAGAAAAGAAAAATCACAACTTTTTATGACTCCTTGTACTGTCTAGGCAAGAAGCCATAAATCAGCAGCAAGGTCATAGAAGGAGATCACGAAACAGATCACTTCAATACAGGCAGGATTGAATTCTGGTGTGGTCAAGGGCAGATTTTGATACTGCTGCTTTTCCTTAGTGTGGAGTGAAGTACTCAGGGTATCAGTGGCAGTGGTGGCAAGAACACACAACAGCAGCAACCCTATACAGCTTGAAGGTACCGTTTCCCCTCCTTCTCCTTTCTTCTTTATTTCCCCTCTTCCAGCTGGTTCATGTTCATCCACTACTGACACAGGAAAAAAGGAAGACAGGGATAGGCCTGCCTAGGATAAATCTCTTCCACTTGGCTTGTTTCTTTTTCCTCTTTCTTCCTTACTTCCCTTATATACATTGTTCTTTGTGTCCTTTTTTTCTTCCTTTCCTTCTCTTCATTCCTTCCTTTTTTTTTCTCTTCAAAACAAAGTAAGCATCTAATGCCAATTGTTGCAACTGCATTTAGCCCAACTGGACCTAATTCAGTAACATGCCACCATTTCTGAGTGGAACTTCACCTGAGTCCATCAGTTTGCCAATGTGGGACTGCCTGAGACCTCTATCTAAGGTAATTGAGGTCTCTCTATAGCCTCTGAAAGACATAGTTTCCTAATTCTCACCAGAAAAAAATGCAACCCCCTCCTTTTGCTTATGCAGTAAGTTAACATGACCTATTCTATCTCCTTCCTAATGCAATTTTTATGGGGTACTACTATTATTTAGCTTTCATAACGTTAATTAATGTCATTTATTTTGACAAGAGTTCTAAGTCTACTTAACCTGTCTAGCTTGTTGTGTGCAACTTATTATTGATTCAAGCCCTTTGCTAGACCTTGAGAAAATACTAGACAATTAGTGAGTGGAGTGTGGCCTTTCTAAAAGCCATTTATTTCAAAGGCTTTACAGGGGTAAAACCTTTTCTGCATTTCTCAATCTGTAGCTGCCAAGGAGAAAAAAAGTACGTTAAAAATATTCCCATTTTTATCACTGAAAAGAAATATATTGCTGTCATAAGGACAAGAAAGAGACAGAGCTCTGCACAGCCTACCAGACAACGGTTTGTGGGAGAGACATTAGGTGCAGTCCACCTGTTTACAATCATTATTTTCCAAACTCCCCAGGGTTTATCAGAGTCATAAAGGAGAGCTGTTCTGGCTTCTTGACTTCTCCTTGGTTCCCTACCAGTGAGAAGTATGAAGTTCATACTGATCTTTCTAGGCTTGGTTGTCATATCCAGGACTTTGTCTATATCTTAAAGGTACTCCATGAGGGGATTTATTTAAACAATTTGCTCTATTTCCCCATTGATGGACATCTTCCCTAAGGACACTGCATGGATACAATCTGTCTGTAAAGATGACAAAATACATCTACCAAATTATGTTAGTACCATCCTGAGCCCATGCAAGTGTCTTAACCTGACTTGTGGCCATGTCTGAACTATTTTCATACCTGTTACAAATTTCTAGATGTAGAACATTTTCATAATGTCCAGTGCTCAGCAAATGACCATTTGCCAATGACTGTCTTGGCTGGCTGCAGAGAGCAGAGTGTGTGGACCTTTCAGGACAAAATATGGTCATTTTAAACCTCAGTGAAATCAGTTTATTTTAACTTGTTTTATGGATTTTTAAGGCTCAATAGAAGTGTCCAGCTAGTCAGTAAGACCCACAGGGGCCTGGAAAAGAAAACAAAAAAAAACAACTGCAGAAAATCCCCAAACCAACAAAACAAAACTTGTTTGCTAGCTGGCATTCCAAGCCAAATATTGGCTAATGGTCTCAGCTCTCTTCTGCCTCATGCTAGGGTACTCAGCCCAGCCTAAACCCTCTGTAACGTTAACCTATATTGTATTGTTTGCCTTTGCAGTGAAAACACTTGTGCAGTCAGCCCTGTGTGAGAAACTGGTGAGGAAGTTGTCCCATTGTGTCTGTAAGATGCTCAGGACAGGCTTCTATCTGAGTCCCTAAGAATGTCTGTGCATCCATCACCATGCTCAGACTTCAACAATGCTTTGCTAAAAAGGATTTTAACTCACTCCTTTGACTTTGTGGTGGAGGGACCAGGAGCCTTTGTGCTGTAGGTTAAGGTGTGAGAAGGGTCTGACAGCCATCCCTTCTCTGCTGCAGTGTTTTATCTGGCTGAAGAGCACACACAGGCCTGGCACATGCTGATTTTTCAAATGAGACTGTAAATTTGGTGTGATGGCAGGGGTGTGATGTAAGAACACAGTCAAACCGGAGTGCCTTACAGCTGGCACAGCAGTGTGGAAATGTTCCCCACCACAGGAGAGGGAAGCAGAGTGAGATTGAACTGTGCTGGGAGGTATTGCGTGCTGCTGGGAAGGCACTCGGATGCCAGAGAGCTGAAGGGTAAGATAAGAGAATCTGCATGAAAGAGACTACAATCTGAGAGAAAAATGAGGTTGTCACAATAAATTGTTATCCCTGGGTATCTGAGTTAACGCATCACTGAAACAAACGGTATAGTTCACTCAAGAGTGCTTGTCCAGCCCTCTGCAGACACACAAAAAACATTGCAACTTTTACCTTCAGCTCACACAGAGAGGCTTTTCTTCACCATGGTAACCCTCTAGGCAGTTTCAGGGTTTTTTAAGGAAAGAGAGTAAAAAATGGAGTTTGAAAAAAGAGTTGTATCAGCACTGCCCAGCATTGTATGTTCCTCACCAGCCTTGCCTTGCTTACACGTGTCAGTGGACAGCAGAGAGCAGAGGTTTTGCTGATAGATGAGAAATCAGGTAAATGCCTGCACTAGATGTCAGAGTACAATTCTTCATGACTGCCTAGAACTTCAATAAAAATCTTCACATCCATCCCCAGAGATACAGAGCAATACAATCATGAAGGATTGATATTCAGCCTGCTACAATTCTCAAGCTCAGTATCAGCCTTTGAAGTAGGCTAAATAAATAACCACATTTCAAGTGTAGTCAGGTCAGGGAATTTTTTTCTAGTTGTGGTGTTGTCATTGTTTTTTGATAAAGCATGTGGGCCACGTGTTGTAAGCCCGGGAATGTCACACATACACCTAAAACTCTGTGTGCTTCAAATTTCACTTTGCCTTGATGACCGTGGAATATAATAAATTAGTGTTCTTAAGAAATGGATCCATTTGATCATACACATGGATGCATACTTATATAACATGGCATAACAGCAGCACTCTCTCCACTTTCCTGTGCTACTGGGATGGGTTGGCTATGTCAAAAAGAAAAAAAAGACACATTTGTGGTGATTGTTGAGTTATTGCAATAGGGGGGTTGCTTTATTGATTATTTATTTATTTAAACGACTTGGTGTTGTTTGCTGGGAAAGACAGAGGTAGTATGACCTATGTTTTCTGTGGGAGAAATTCCTCCAAGGAGGATGAATAGAGACTGATCTATACATGATCAGATCCCTTGCAACCCTCCAGTGTGATAAGACAAGGCTTCTCTGTTAGCCTGGCTTTGTTAAGCTGATGTTAAACCTTCAAATGCAAGGCAGCAAGAGACCCTGTTACTGGAATTCAGAAAGATGCATGCAGGGTAAGAGAGGCAAAGATAGCTGTTTCTGGCAAGATTAAGAAAATGGACAATCTGTCTTAGGGATCTGCAAAAGTTTGGCTCATTCGGTGGAGCAAGAGAAGATGGGGAGACTTAAGTAGTTACTGCCACTAAGTGATTAGAGATTGAAGAGAATACCAGGGAAATGAGAAAGTAAAGCTTAGAAAAGCTACAATGCAAGATGAGTGTGTGGGAAGTGATGCATTAGAATAAACTGTCCATGAATGTATGTTGGAAGTTAGAATACTGTTTTCTGTTGACCAAAGATGTTCTTTCCGGATAAGTCTTCCAACTAGATCAAACAACTGTACTTCATTGATGAATTTTGGGCTAAGATCCTAGAAAATGACTTCTTGGTCTTAGCAGGAGACTAGATTCTTAACAATTCTAGGTAGGTGAAAAGATCAAAGCCATAAATTACCATCAGTCTGGATATTAAGCTCTTTAAATGAACCAAGCATTATGCTACAGTTGTTTCAGAATTTGTGATCCAAAACCACCATGTTTTGACCTTTGTGTAGAGGTAATATGTAATGTGCTCAAACTTGGGTATGGACATATCTTTGTTTCAGAGACACTGGACTTGTATTAGACAAGTATGAAGGAAAGCAGTGTTATCTGCAGCTTTTTGGCTAGGTTACTAGATGTGTGGGAAGTTTGATCATAGTCAGTGGTGTTTTGATTTTAGATGGTCTGGTGCTTTGCAAAACTGGTTGAATAATATATTTTTCTCCTTGAAATTATTCTATAATCATCGGTTTTGTGGTAGTTTTGCATATTTCTTTGTCTTCCCCCCCCCCAACTTTTATAAAAAACAAGAACAAACCAGGGACCGTTTGAAATTAAAAAAACACAACCTGTTCTATCGAGCAGAGATTTTATTTATTTTTTATGAAAATGTCCCTGGTATTTAAAGTCAAGTTTCAAGGAAAGGGCAGTTTCAAAGGATATTTTTTATCATTTTCGATCAAGTCATGTTTGAGAGAAAGTTGTTGCCAGAGGTTTGCAGGCCTTATCCTGTGAGTTTTCATTATTTAATATGTAAAGTCCAAGGGAGCTCTGACTGAGTCAGAACACACAGATGCACTGTGCCTGTGCTGAAAAGATAGGAAACAGGGAATGTATAGACTACACTCACACAAACAGCATCTGCTGTATTCATTCATCATTGCCCTTACAAGTTGTAAGCTACAGCACCTGGGCTTGCTTTTAAACAAAAACAACTGTGCTTATTCCTCTCCTTGTATCCATTGATTACAAAAGCTTTCTTGCTCTCATTTTTCCTCACTTTTCCTGGTTTTTTTTTTTGTCCTTTTCTGCCTGCCTCTGTCCAAACAATTTCTTCCTGAAATTAGCAGCCTAACATATTTCTTGCCTCATAAGAGTCAGATATGCCAGACAATGGATTGCCATGAGGGTGCCTAATAAAGGAGAGTGTATTCTGACAGCACCCTTCATCTGCAGAGTGCAAACCCTGTTAGGATTATTTGATACAGTATTGTTTTAAGAATAATTTAAGATTCGGGCAATAATTGAATATGAAGCCATTCTGAATTCCCTGAATACATCAAAGGACAAGGTTCAGGGAAATCTGAGATAATACTGGGAAATGAAGATGAACAATTGGAAGGACAGGGGAGATTATCTTTCCTGTTTACTGCTTTACTAAGCAGATCTGTTTAAACCTCTTTTCAATGAATGAAACCACAGGGTCATTTGACTTAAAAGTACAATTTCTGAAGAGTGTTGTGGTAGGTGGGTCTTTGGCAAATCATTGCAGTGATTTTAGGAATAGGAAATAGGTCATAGGCCATTGCTGAAATACTGGGGTTTTTTTCTTCTTTCCATGGAACCAGAAAAAGTCCTCAGACACAGCTGGACTTTCATGCTCCTGTAGCAAAATTGGAACATATTTTATCTACCAATTGGGTGTTTTAATTAATTCCTGTCTCTGCCTCAGCCATCACTGAGAATCCAATCAATCCCTAAAAGACTATAGTTCTTCAGCTGATTTTCAGGAGTGAACTTCATATAATTAATAATTTTTTTCCCTCCCTTGTTACTCTATGACACTGGTGCATACCTACTTACATGAAGCAAACTTTGGGTTTCTATAAAAGGAGCTCTGAAAGCTTGCATCTAAGAATAATTTAACGTACTGGGGTAATGTTTTCGGAAAAAATGTCAAATATTATGGGGTATTTACTTACGAAAAGAAAGCCAGGAAAGAGGTCAAATGGTACTTTGTTGGGGCAGTCAGGCTGTTCCAGAAATAGGTGAGTAAGTATCCTGTAATATAAATGCATAACCGTGCTCTTTGGAAGAGAAAATTTAAAAAAAAAAGTCCAAAAAAGGCTATTTAATCATACCTTCTATTTTTGATAAAAGTCCTACACTGTCTGGCTCTAATGCACAAATTCTTTATCATGAAATCCCTGGGGGTGATCAAGTTTGCTATGGTGAATATAAAGTAATCCTTTCAGGAGTAAATGAATATGAGGAAAACCTTCTTTACTGGAACAGGCTGCCAAGAGAGGGTATGAAGTCTCCTTCTCTGGAGATACTCAAAGACCCTCCTGGACATGACCCTGTGCAACCTGCTCTGGGTGAATCTGCTTTAGTAGTGGGGTTGGTGTAGATCATCTGCAGATGTCCCTTCCAACCCCATGAATTCTATTATTCTGTAATTGAGTAAATTCCGAGGTTTTTCTCCCCAAATCATGAAATAGAAGCTTGTCAAGAAACTGAAGGTAGTGTAATACATTTTTTATTTAGTTGATTTAAAGCAGTTATACCAGTATCAAGTCTCTTCACAGGTGTATTAATCTGTCATTAGTTAAGTAATTGCCATGATACACTCCCACATATGAAAAATAAGGAGGTGTGTGTTGTAAGTGAACTACAAATGAGCTTGAAATGACCTGATGAAGGTGTTCTATTTCAAACAGAATTACTAATTCAGCATTTTTACGCTGTCCTATGTAGAAAGCAGGCTGGATGATCACAACATGCCTTCTGGTTTCTTAATGACAAATTTGCTAATTAACTCTGCCTATGTAATTATGAATATATTGAATGTTTTAAATTAATGTCAAAAATAGTACAATAGCAAATGTTCTGATCTATTTGTTTTAATTTTCATCTTTCACACAGATAAATACATGTTTGTTACTGGTAAGGTTTAAGGGTGACAGTATGCATAGAAAGCCACAGCTTTGCTGTCGGTGTGAAATTTCAACATACCTGCACACAAATCTTTCTCAATCCTTCTGCTTGTACCTAATAATGATCTTTAGGAAGTGGTGTTACATTCCCACACTCATCAAGACCCTCCACATCTTTATCCATATAATTTGGATATAGAGAAAACCTGTTGTGGAGACAGTGTTTTTTGTAGGGTTTGTCAACTGTCCTTTGAGAACTAAGGTTTTTGAAGCATTGACTGGTGTGAATCAGAGCTACCAGATGTGTGATTTCATGGCACTGCTGATCTGCTTTCATACTCAAGCAGAGACTTGGTGGTGGAAGGCTGGGTGCAGCCTTAGCTGCTTCCCTGCTCATGCACATCCCACCTTCCTGTTAAAGTCTTCTCTCCAGCTAATAGGACTTCTTACTATTCTCCACATCTAGGCAGTTTACATAACCCTAGTCTGGCTTCCTACTTTGATCTCTCCCTGATGAGTACTAATTACCTATAGAAGTGGTATCTGGTGTCAGCCCCTGACAGGTGAGGGGAGCTGTGACAGTCTTGCATGCCTCTCATTTTGGATTATTTGCATGATGTGAAATCTGTGATATTCAGAATCAGGGCCCAATCCTGTATTAAATGCAGCATGTGAGTAGAGGGGTTTTTTTCTCCCATGATAAAGTGTATGACAGGAACCGAAGAAAAAACTGGGGAAAGAGGGAAAGAGAGAGATTTTTCCTCACATCAAAGTGAGGATTATTTTTGAATGCCTGTGTTTAAGACATTTGTCTCATTTGCTGCAGTTATTTTTGAGAACTTTGCTGTATTTCCAGGAGTTTGCTTGACTCAGAATAGCTGAAAACCAATGTTGGCAGCACGTAGGTTTTGATCCACTCCTCTCACTCATGAGGCTGTCCTCTCTCCATGAAACACTGGACAAACATGCTCTTGCTCATAGTGAATGACTAACAAGTTGAGTAAGAGAATGATGATGCCTTTCCTCCTTTCACTCCCCATTTATGAAATATTGGCTAAACAAACCAAAATTAACAATTTTTAAAAATATTTTTCTTATGAACATTCAGTGTGTGGGGTTTTAAACTGCTGACTTCCACAGAAAGGCTGAGACGGAGCAATGTGAACAGAGTTTAAGAAAATAGACTGAGCTTCGTTGGTTTTGTTTTATTAACCTGCACTGATATTTCAGCTGGTAAAAGAGAGGAAATTGAGATTCCTTTAAATGAAATTAATAGATTTGTCTTCTCCTCTATGGAGACTTTTTTGTTTGTTTGGATGTAGGAAGAAATGAGCATAATAGGAATGTTCTTTTACTTCCAAGATGAAAGCTAATAGTCTGTGCCACTGCAGCAGAGGCATGCAAGGTTAAGCAAATAAATCATGCCATTATTCAACAAAATATTCTCTGAGTTAAGCAACTGATTTTGAACACTGGGTTTGCCAAATGTCAGCAAAACCCAGACAGGTGGCTTGAAACCATCTCATTTTGAGGAGCCCAATTTAAAGAGCTCAGTCAGTCTGTGTCACGTATATATTTCCTAGCTTATGCCAGCAAATGCAGATTTCTAGGTTTCCCATTTAACGAAGACAGTATTTACTTTATTCATGATTTGGAGACAATAACTGCAACATTAAAACTCAAGTGATGACTTTTGGCAGGACAGGGCTAGCAAAAGGAAATATCTCTGATTTTAGCCACTGCCTTTGTCCTCACCATAAAGCTGTGAATTCTCCCATCCCAGTGCATGAGTTCTGCCAGCAAAATTTGCTATCAGCAAAAGCATCTTGTAGCAAATTTTCACACTGTTACTGCAGTCAAGTACAAAATCAAGCTGATCACCTGTCTTTGTGTCATCTATCCCTTGCCAGTTCACTGCAATGTATTGACTTAGTCATAATTTGTATAAATCACATGTGCGAGCAAAGCATCCTGTAGATCACTGCAAAAGTGATGAGCTACCAAAATTAACTCAAGGCAGAAGGCAAATCAGGCAACAGTTTTGTCTGTGCTGGCAGATCCAGCTGCTTCAGTCAAAGAAAGAGGGATAAAGAGGCAATGATCTCTCCCAAGATGCCTCCCTTCCTCTCCCACACCTGGCCTCCACCAAAACCCTTATGGTTCTTCCTGATTTTCTCAAGCCTCTGAAATTCCTAGAGCTTGCTTTGAGGACTCATCTGATAGATAATTATGTAAGAACAAAGTGTACATTTATTCTTAAACTGCAGTGGACTTATGTAATGCATCCTTGCCCCTGCCAAGTGCTTCCCCCTGGGATTAAAGCTATTATTGATTGCATTAAAGCAATGGATTATTTCTACTTCTTTTTAGGTAACACTTTAAAATGAATATGTGGTCTCTTTCTTGCATCAGTAATAGTTATTAAATAGGACAGTACCTTTTAGTTGCTGAATATTTTGCTTTCAGCTCAGTCATATTTTAGGACAACTGCCAGGAGCATTCACAGACTTAAAGTTAAGCAGGTGCTTAAGTGTTTTTCTTGGATGAGAACTAGTGATTAGAATTTCACAGGACTGATGCATTAGGATCCTAATATATCACTGGAGAGGAAGACTTGATAGAACAATTACTTTCTAGATAAGATGCCTTGCCATTCATAGTTATTTTTCCCATATTTTAAATGTGTGTGTGAAATAAGCTTTGTTAGTTATTTGTTTTCTCTGTTTCTGCCTCCTTCACCATCCGGGTAAGTGGAAAAATGAGAATTAGGTGTCAAATCCGAGGATGTTAGGTTTAGTCTCAAAAACTGATGGAAAATGTGTCTTGACTTCAAAGATGATTATATTGGGCTCTACTACAAAAAAAATGTGTATGATAGATCTGGGAAATTAATCTACTTCCACATGAAACCCTGTTCAATTTCTTAAGCACTCATCGTAAAATAATTCACTACCACTATTTTATGTCTTCAATAAAATGGTTGAGAAGAGCAACTATTATGATCATAATTCTCAAAAGAGTAAAAGATTTCCTGTCTAAAAATAAAATGCCTTCTAAGACAGGCCCTGGATAATTGCAGTTTGGACTTCCTTGCTTTCAGTCCTTAGCCACTTATTAGCCAAGATCCTTCTTTTCTATGTAGTCACTTAACTCAGTGTCAGTTTTGTGTAAACAGAACATGCTTTTGATTAATCCTGCAGTAACAGCTACTGTGCAACCGTGAGTTTTCAGCAACACAAAAATGTTTGACAAAAGACTGACCATGACAATTAAAACAGCATCTTTCATCGAAAATGAAATGGCTGCAAAAACCTGTTTCACTTTTGTGTAGCTTTCAATCAAGCACAGCTGAATGTGAGCTAATAAACATGGCACTTTCTTTATGCTGCCTGCATGGAGGAACAATAATAGCTGAGAAGGCAGGAATGGAACACCTAGAGCAGATGACTGCATGCTGCTTTCTGGTCTCTCTGGCTCTACTTTGAAGCTTGATACCATAATAAGGAATAATGCAGCAAATGTACAGTCCAGGGAAAAGGAGGAGCAGCAGGGCGGGTTATTTTCCCTTCTTCCAAGTCCATCTGCTCAGTCTTCATATTTAGAACTTCACTGAAACATCCCCAGAACCAGAGATGCAGCAGAAAGTTACAATTAGAATTGTCTTATCTTACTTTTTGTGTCTTATAATCACAGAATCATTTGTGATTAAAAAGAACTCTAAGATCAAGTCCAACCCTTAGCCCAGCACCACCATGTTCACCCCTAAACCATGTCCACGTTTGCCACATCCACACATTTTTTGAAAACTTCCAAGGATAATAATTTCAGTTCCACTTCCCTGAGCAGCCTGTTGCAATGCCTTGGGAGAGACCTTGAGAGAGGGTAGGATAATGCAAAGCTGTCACCGTGGCACACCTGCAATGATTAACACGATACATCACCAGCACAGGGATTAGCACCCAATTAGCAGTAGCTTGAGATGACAAAGGATGAAGAAATGAGAGCAGAGGACTGTTGGAGTTTACAGGAAAACTCACTTCAGGATGGTAAATGCTATAATATTTCCACACACAGGGCAAGAGCGTAAAACTTTGGTGGCTTCCCATCACTCAAGCTTTATCTCCCATTCCTTTGCCTGACTTTACTGCATCTTTGAGTTCCATGAGTGCAGAGAGAGGCACAGTTTTTTTCAGGCTCTCAATGCAGTCAGTTGTACCCTTCTGACTTGTTCCATGCTCCAATCACACTCACAATTCTTATTTCTTCCCTGACTAAAAATACGCAAGGAGTTTTCAGTCAATTCATGTGTTTACTTGCTTCCTATCTCTAGCTTTTCTCTGATGGGTATCAATGCTGTGATATATATACTTTGGTCTGTCAGGCTATATGACTAAAAACCCTGGAATTTTTAAAAATAAGCTATTAGAAATACTCTATTCATTAGAGTCATAGAGATTAAAATGAAATGCTGACAAATTGATCAACTCTCCTGCAGGCAACAAAATAATAGAGGAGCAAACTGAAAAAAAAAATAAATAACGACCAAAAAGCAAACAGAAAAGCAGATTCACCATCCTTTCATGAGAGCAAATAGCAAAGTATTTGGCATGCTGATTGACTCTCTATCAATCTGCTTTCTGTGTGCCTGCCAAATCACTACAAATATTTGCCTCCTGCTAACAGGCAAACAGCAGGTCAATGCTGAAAAACAGATTATGTTGGTTTTGAAGTCAAAATTGAATATCCTTGTTTTTTCTGGTTGCAAAAGCTAGCAAAGGGGTCTCAGAGGTCAAACAGCAATTATCACAGTACTTTTGGCAACTGAGATTGGAGGAAAGGTGTGGGGGGAGGTAGTTGATACTCATGCAAAGCAAGGTTGGTTCTGAATGCTAACACCACAACTAAGCACACTGACTTTGAGGAAATTTGAGTTGTGCCAGTCGGGCAGTTTCTACCGCAAGAGCAGCTTAACACAGTCTATCCAGCTATCTCATTATTAAGCTAAATGGGAAGAAGGAGCAGTGGTACCAAAAAGCACAACACTCTTGGCACACTTTGTTGAAAAAATAAAGAATGTAAAAGAAGACCTTCACTCGCAGGGAGAGGAGCTTGGCAGCTCCTCCCCTCTCTGCCTACTTCCTTGAGCATATTAGTATTTTATCACTTCTCTTTCACTGGATGACCTGGCTTATAGGTTTTTTGACACACTAGAAATTAAACTTTCCTCAGTATAAGGGGAACAGTTTTAGAGGAGTCTGCTAAGGCTAGGAAAGGAGCTTTACTCTTTGATGGGGGAGGAATGACAGGGGTGAAGAAAACCATTGTGAATAATTCATGCAGCACATTCAGATGCCATGTGGATCCTGAACTAGCCCAAGCACACTATTTGCTTTGCATTCATAATATTTCATTAGCTGCTGTAGAGATGAACAAGGCAAGTTCATTAAACTTAGCATAATGTTGTTGTAACATCACTTGTTGTTGTATAACCATGAGAAAACAGTGACTACAAAGGACTTTGGTTTCTTCCCTGACAGTTTCTTTTCAAAATCATTCCCAGCCTGGGGGAATAGTTACTGGAGAGTAACTACTGGAGACTTCAGCCTCCCATCACCCCAGCTTATAAAATGTGATAGAGCCATATGAGATGTCAGTGCAGGGGTGAATATGTGAGTCCCTGCAAAAGACAGTTCAAGAAATCTTTTCTGTAAGTGCCAAGCAACACTCTCTCATTGCATGACACAATAGTTGCGTTCAGACTGAACCAAGTCAGAGAGCACAGTAGAGTCCTACTCATAGTCATTGATGCCTAAAAAAAGGAGTTTTTACTGAAAGGTGCAATTCAGCCAAGTCCAAGCAACCAGGACCCCATCGTGAAAGTGTACTGAGCTTGGCCTTGAGGAGTTGTGCCCTCTCACATCCTAATGGTTCCTGCTACTCAAAATGAAAATATGGAAAGCAGATTTTGGTTGAAAAAATTTCAGTCAAATTTTGGATAAAAATCTCCCCCCACAGTTTTGACTCCCTCATCCTAGTTGAGACTACTTTTAATGGTGAACATTTTAATCTGGAGAATTTGTGACCTTTGTAAGGAGAGTATTTGTAAATAACAGTGGGATTTTTGCATTCCTGCAGAGCTTACCCCATCTCTGTTTAGCTGTTAGCAAATTGCTAGGGTTTTGTGTGACTGCTTTAATATTCAAGTGCCACAACACCCTTATCGCAGGATCCCTGAGTCCCTGTTCTGTCTCTCACTGTCTCTGAAATGAAAAGCACTGTTTTGTCTTGTTTTAAAGAGATAAATCACACAGGTTTGCATGAGCTGTAGACTGGGGTGAATTAATTTTTAAGGAATCAGGTGCACTTGTTGAAGCAGCTCGCTGATTTATGATGCTGACTGTAAAGTAAAATGGAGGGGTGAGGCTTACACGTTCCACAAAACAGAACCAGAGCTTTTCCTGCTGTGGATTACACTTGGTATGATGATGTCTTTTCTTCATTTCCATTGGCTGAATTGCAGAGGAGGTTGATAGGGCTCTAACTGTCTCTGAGGCAATGAACCCAGTGGTTTAGCTCCAGTCATAGAAAATTATAACTGCAGTCACAGAGGTTGTGAGTTCAGGCTCTGCGGATGATTCAGCCCAAAGCAAGTTGTCATGTGAGCCAACCTTGTGACCTGAGTGGGTTGTAAAGTGGACTGGAAGAGGGCCTGGTTATTTACTCTGTGTACA
This sequence comes from Climacteris rufus, assembly GCA_013398175.1. Lineage (NCBI taxonomy): Eukaryota > Metazoa > Chordata > Aves > Passeriformes > Climacteridae > Climacteris > Climacteris rufus. Next base: position 651,134 of record VZRZ01005631.1, read on the forward strand.
GTGTGCCATTAAAAAGGAAAGTTTCCTGAAATGTCATGCTAGTTCCTGTGACACTTTTAGATTAACTGTGTAAAATTCATGGCAATTGTGCTCAAAAAATACAGGCATAAAAATCTGTTTTTCAAGAAGAGAAGTAAACAATTTGTCCAGACCCATGCTCAGCTCCACTTCAACATTAAATAGCATAGCTCAAAGCTAGACTATGGGTTTGGAGGTCTCTGACTTATGATTGTAGGAGAGGAAATCGCTCCACTAAGCACACAAAGGGCAAACAGTCATATAGAGAAAAGAGAAGCATGGGCAAGACACACACAAAGGAGAGCTGCTGGTTTTTATAGAATAGTAGAATGGTTTGGGTTGGAAGGGACCTAAAAGATCATCTAATTCCAACCCCTCTGCTGTGGGCAGGGACCTTCCACCAGATCACGCATCTCAAAGCTGCATCCAACCTGGCCCTGAACACTTCCAGGGATGGGGCATCCACATCTTTTCTTTTATGTAACATATTTTATTCCCAGAAATTTCAAATAGCTTAAGGAAGGAAGACAATACCACCAGCCACATTTTACAAGTGGATAAACTGAAGCTATAACCTCATATGAGGAGGTATTCCTGGTTGTCAGGGACAATCCCAGGGTGGTTATATTTTGAGTTTATATGGATAATGGAGATATATAGCTATAGCACCACCTCAGGGACACTGAAACAGAAATCCAGGTAGTGTGTGAGTCACGACAGGGACAGAGACATGACTTTTGGGGAGAAAGTGTGGGCAGAAATGGTGTACTGAATTGACCAAAGCTAATTCTGATCCATTTAAACTCATTTCAATTTTTTATATGAACATTTGGGTATCTTCTCAATGAATTATTACAGTTAAGAGCACACTTTTGTTACAAAGCTAATGTCCAGGCTGTCAAGGGCACTGTTGCCTACTGACATCATCTACACACCAGTTTTGTGGCCACCCTACCAACACTTATATCTTTTGACAATCTGCCTGAGAAAACTTATCATTGATTCTACTGTTGAATTTCACTTGTATTTCAAGGAAGGAATTGCTTAGACAGGAGTACGATTTGTCACACTAAATTTGACCCAAGCCATCTCCCATCTGAAGTCAATAACAGATTTCTATAAATTTCAAATAGAAATCAGAACTATGCTCAAGTAACAGACATCTGCTCTGTGATGACATATGCATTATATTCAGCTCCATTAGACCTGTTGGGAAAAATGGAAAATCCAAACAATATAGGAGGAGGAAGTCATGTTGAATCTAAAGCAACTGATCTGTGTTTTCACGTGTTTGAGTCACTCATATGCTGAAGCAAGAGGCAGTGAGCTGTTTTGGAAACAGCAGGTTTGTTTTCCCAATTCTGCATCTACAATCAGAAGAGGAGTCTTAGTGGAAACCATGCACCAGGAGTAACCATACCTTATTTACATTTGGAAATGGAAAACAGTGATGCATGTCAAGTGCCCCTTCAAGTGATCTGCCCTCCAAAGTCTGGAGTTTATTTTATGTACAGTAGAAAGTTCACTGAAAGGATTTATGTGACGTGAGAAGATAGAATAATTGGTGAATGAAAAAAATGCAAAATACGAACAGTGTAGAAATTTGATGGGCAGAGTTTATTACCTGCTCTTTGATATCTGATTCTTTTCCAAGAAGATTATTTGACTGCTTGAGCATTCATAACTGTCTGAATTTTTATTTGCTGTTATTGTCATGAGCACTGCAAAAGAAACAATTCCATTTCATTCCAAATACCTTAGCTGATATTGGGCTTCATAAGTTTAAAATTTTATCAGGCAATGTGAACTCCATGGAAATTGCAGGAGGGGTCAAGTACAGTCCTATATATATATAAACCTATATATATGTGTGTGTGTGTGTGTGTGTGTGTTTATGTTTATTCTGACTATTCTCAAGGTCCTGTGATTCAATATCCAACTTTCTTCTCACATATTCACTCCATGTGGGTAAAATAAATATAATCAGTTTCAAAATCTGGTCTCTGAAAACATCTGTGATTATCCATACAGAAACAGATATTAAATCTCTTGACCACAGACAAATTGTTCAGCCATTCTCCTGAGAGATGTCTCCTTGCCCCACAGATCTTCCCTATTGTCCCACATCTCTTGGAAAACTCTTTCTGACTGTGTCTGGGATTGCTGTATCAGAGATTAAAAGCCATGCAACTCTCCTTTCCCTACCCAAAGTGGCAGGCTCTGCTTCCTTTCCTAGCACAGTCCTTAGCACAGGTGAGCACTGACTACAGAGTAAAGCTGTGCTGGCTCTTGTTTGAAACCATAGGGATGCAGTAACAGTGCAGATCTGACAAAATCTACAAATCTGAGATTGTGCTTCCCGTAACTGAGTAATTCAGGGGAGTCTTCAAGTAACAGGAGTGGTTTAACAGAAAACCTCAGTTTAGTAAGAAGATGGCCGAACTAGCTGTGTATGAATGAGCTGGGTACTAGAATAATTCTGTTCACTAATGCTGACATGTGACAAGTTTACTTAAAACTTTTACTTCAGTAATTAAATTTTGTCATTGTGAAAGCTGTGAGAGAAGCCTTTTCCCACCAAGTTGTTCATTAAAACTGTCATCAGCTTCACTAAGAGAGATCAGTAGTTCTGATTTCCACGATGTATCCACCTACTCCAGTCCCCACTTTCAAGTAGTGACCAATAGCAGAGGCCTCTTGGAAAACATAAAACCAGACGCTTTGTATGATGATCCTTTTCCCAAAATGCTCTCATAACCCTCAGGAAATTGTGGTTGAGAGATTTCCTGTGCCAGAGGTATATTTCTGCATCTAATAGCTCTCCATGGGCTTGTCAGCATTGCCAGGGTTTACTCACTGACTCCCAAGAAGACTTAGAATATATTTTCACATGGGTATTTTGAGACATAACCGCTCAGTACACTCAATTGACTGTAATAATAAGTTAGCACCCTTCAGGGACTGTACTTTCTACTACCAACAAAACAAGAAGAGGAAGGAAATATTGCCTGAATTTGATCACATCCATCATCCATGGGTACTCTGTGTTGTTCTCAGCAGGAGGAATGGCAGTCAGGTTGTTATCTGGCTGTTTTCCAAAAGGCCTGTCCAGTTCTGCTGTGGTCTCACCAGTTCCTGTCAGGGCTGTATCAAATCTCACTGCACGAACGTCAATGTGTTTGGCCAAGCAAGTTCTTTCTTAGATGGGGGCTGTGAGACAGACACACCTAGAGGAAAGCAAAGCAAATGCCCTGGCATTGACCTGGAGCCAGTGAGGACTGGAATGAGGGAGGGTGGTGAAACATCACTCTGGGAAGGAGCACTGTAATCTCTCTGAAACGCCAGTATTTAACTAATTTAGTAACTGAGTAGGGGTGTAATTTTAAACAAATCATAGATAAAGTTATTTTTTACAGTCGACCACAAGGTCAGGAAGAAAGTTGTGTGTTCATGAGGCTGCACAAAATCAGCAATAGCAAATAAGTAATGACAAATAAGAAATGTAGGGGGTAAGTAATGCAAAAGCAAGTTCAAGAAAAATAAGGTATTGATGCTTCTCTGCTGACATTTACCAGCACTTCAGTTTTTCTCTAACATCTGTTTCTGAGTGAGACATCATTTCAAAGCAATTCATTTAGAGTGGATGAAATATTTAGTTACTATAGGACTTTTTTTTCTTACTCTTCAGTGATAGCTTTCATCCATTGACTTCTGCCTATCTCTACTCTTTTTCTTCATTAATGAGAAGCATTTGAATTACTGCAAGGATATTCACTGAAGATTTAACCAGATAATTTATTTGTGCTATGTATTGACAGGTATTCAAAGAGTCAAACAAGCCTTCTCAGGGATAAGAAAACCAGTTTTTGTCCAGTCTTTCAATGTCTGTCTTACAACACTCCCTTCAGAAAGCTACTCATGTGCAAATGTGCAGATCCTTAGGTAACCCTGGTCTTACAGCTAAAGAGATGAAAGAGAAGATTCTTTAACAGAGATCAATACAGCCAGGGGGAACCCTGTAATTCACCCAGAGCAGATTTCTTCTTTGATTCCAAGTTAGTTCTGTTATTTTAGGAACCTGGGGGTGTAAGTCTTTTTTTCTCTGGTATTTTCATATAATTCTGTGAAACTTCCTCAACAAAATTATGCCACATGCATCTGCTACAGTATTTTCATCCACTTAACTTTCTGTCATTCATATACTTTTTCCCATGGTGGAATGATATGCAATATAGAATTGTATTCATTATAACTTTCATAGCAGTAACGAGAATGTTTTGAATGAGAGAGGGATTGCAAGCTCTTTTATAAAACAACAGATGCAGTCATATGCTTTAGGAAAAATTCCATTTCTTCAGTCCAACTCAAAATTAGAAAAAAAACAGAATATTTTTTTTTTTTAGGTTTGGAGTTTCATTGAAACAGAAAATTCAGAGTAAAGCGGAAAGAACAGGATGAACAGTTCAACGGCAATCAGGAATTTTACTTGTGTCTAAATAAATATAAAACCATTTTAATTAGTTTTGATTGAAATGTGCCTCTAAAACAAGAATAATTTTTGTCTTGCAGAGAGATTTATCCCTGACTTCTATGTTTGTTTAGCAAATATATCTTCCTTTTCATCCTTGTCCTTTACTATGCAAAAAATCGGGGGCTGAGGGCTAACCATAAACACAACCAAAATATGGACATATCCAGGTCAGCAGTTTATCAGGATGGTGTAGAAACCAGGTCACATCCGGTAGTTTGTGGTTTGCAGTGTGGTAGCAGAGCTATCTGCAGCTCAGGGAGGGATCTGGGTGCACGGGTGACAGCAACTGCTGCTGACTCTGGCTGACAGAGGAACACCAAATCCCACCCTACTCCTCGCAGGGCTGACACAGGAACACCAAATCCCATCCTACTCCTCGCAGGGCTGACACAGGAACACCAAATCCCACTCTACTCCTTGCAGGGCTGACACAGGAACACCAAATCCCACCCTACTCCTCACAGGGCTGACACAGGAACACCAAATCCCACCCTACTCCTCGCAGGGCTGACACAGGAACACCAAATCCCACCCTACTCCTCGCAGGGCTGACACAGGAACACCAAATCCCAACCTACTCCTCACAGGGCTGACACAGGAACACCAAATCCCATTCTACTCCTTGCATGGCTGACACAGGAACACCAAATCCCACCCTACTCCTCGCAGGGCTGACACAGGAACACCAAATCCCATTCTACTCCTCGCAGGGCTGACACAGGAACACCAAATCCCACCCTACTCCTCGCAGGGCTGACACAGGAACACCAAATCCCACCCTACTACTCGCAGCCAGAGCCCACAACCCTTTCCTCTGCATGGCAGCCCTGTCTTAGCTGGGTTTGGATCTCCATTGTCAGGGTAGGAAGGTTCAGCTCTAGAGCCTGAGGAGCCTTGAGCTGCTGGTGTTGAATCCTGTTCACTCTGCAATTGCTCTGCAGATCCTGTGCACGAGTTGTAGCTTTGACTATTACCATTTAGACACTGTTTTCTATTTCATCAGGTTACCATATCAAATATTTTATTTTCCAGTTTAGCAACCTGAAAAAGTGCTTTTATCACAAAACGTCCACATATGCAACCACAGGTCACCTACCCATTAATTGTTGTGAAATATGCCCAGCAGGAACTGCACAGCAGCACATCTAGAGCCCTGGGGAAAGCTTCAAGGTTCTTGTCCTGTGACACACAGTATCATAGTCTTCCAGGAGAACCCCAGCTAAGCAAATACCAATATCCCAGGTAGAAATGACTACATACAATTACCAAGACTACATCCCTCCCAGCCAGCTGAAAGAGCTCTGTTAGAAAAATTACATCAATTGCTTCACAGCTTAAAGTTGTAAGGAGCTATGTATTCTGTAATAAATCTGTAACATTTGTGCCCTTTGCGTTCACCCCCACCCAAATATGTTGAGTTCTACAAACTAAACATATCAAACCAAGGTTAGACAGATTCATTTTCAAATAACAAAGAAAAACATGAAACAGAAATCGAAAAGAGTACAGAAGGTGCAACCAAGAAATTGCCTTCTCAAAAATCCATGCTTTTCCTCTTCAAAGAAATACTTTTACTTGCTGCTCTTCTGTGGCATGTAACACACTAATCTTCAAATCCCCATATGAAAGAGGAAAATGGGCAATAACACTTTAGATGTTACTCACTTTAGGGGCTTGGAGACTAATTATCTTTTAAACTGCTCAGGAAACTGATCTGATCAAATAGATGAATTTGGGGAGCAAACAAATAAACAAAAACATTAGTGAAAAGCTCCATTTTACAATATGACATTTACAATATGTGTGTTATGAATAGTGAGGACTAAAAAAATAATATTGGGGTGTATTTGACCTTTCATACAAACATATTTTCAGAAAGTTTATTCTGAGGTAATACAAGAAAAGTTCAGAGACAATCCAGTGTCCTTAGGATATGTATCTCTAAGAAAAAAATTTTGTGCCATGAAAACAAGATCTGAGGCATACAGTTGTCTCTTAGATGTTTTTTATCTGGTGCTTTTTAGTCTCAGGCTTTGGTCTTCTTACCAACAAACTTTGCTTTCTGCTCATGTCTCTCTCTCCAGCAGCCTTGGGTGTTTTGTAGGCTGTTACTATAAGAGGGAATTTAATTCTCCAACTTTATCTTGGCATTTGAATATGAAAAGACAACTGTTGCCAGCTTTTCCAGGTCTTATTTCGTCCCAGTAGAATGAAAATTGCCCATTTGGAACTTCTCTTTAGGTAGCTGACAATTATTTTAACATTTTAAAAAGTAGAAAAGACCTGGCTTATTAAATAATTGCAGATACTCCTGCTAATTTTAATGATCTTGGAATCAAGCTGTAATTTTGGCTAAAGATTAAAAACCTGATCTTATCTAGTTGGAAGTAGATGAAGATTCTTCATTTCTGCATTTGAAAAGATATTCAAATCTGAACACTTCAAATGGGAAGACGTTTTTTAAAATGTAATGGGTAAGGAAGAAAAATATATACTGTCAAACAACATTGCTCTGTGGAAAAGAGGTCTTGTCACACAAAGCCTAATTTATTCTTTGACAAGTATTCACAACTGGATGATAAAGGCATCTCTCAAGATGTAATATTCTTGGAATGAAGTATTGGTACAGCAGATCCTGTCTGGGGGTGTAGGAAATAATCGCCCCTTTATTCCCCCCAGCTGTACTTTCTGTTAATCCACGTGGTTACTTTTTTAAAAGTGCCTGAAATCAAATTGTCTCAAAGTTTGGATAAACATCAGAACCTATGAAGAATACAATGTATGGACAAAGAAGTGACTGACAAATCCGAAAAGAGATCTATCAGCAGGAAATCAATAGCAAAAAAAGGGGTGTTTCTTGGGCAGATTATCTGGGAGTGGCTCTGCCTGAGGGTTATGCTGTTGTCTATGTTTTATCAAAGAGTATCAGGGAAGTAAAATGTGATTTTTAAGTATGGATGAATCCTGGTATCCCGTTAAGTAAAGATAAAGTCAAGACTATGATGCACAGGGATCATCTGGTTATCATCTAGCCTGTTCAAGTCACTTCAAAAAACTCTTCTGCAAAGTGCTATGTTATGATACTGTGAAAAACAGGGATCCCAAAAAATTATTTAGGAGTCATCTTCAGGAAACAAATTAGTGTAACTGCTCAGGATCATAGAAAGACTCTTTAAGAATTTTATAAATGCCTTTTGGACTGTCTAGGTTATAGCTGAAGGTGATGTAGAGAGAAGAAAAAACCCTTTCCCTTCTTGAAAATTTCCATTTTCTATGATTCTTGGCTTATATAAACAACACAAAGAGTAGAAAGCAGTGAATGAATTTAGGATTTGTTAGCTCGAGTTTTGCAGTATGCTGAGTTAAATTCTGCAATACAATTTATACAGAAAGCAGATCTATGTTGTGCAAAAGACCCCCAAATTAAAGCTATCCTGACCTATATCTCCAGATCACATAGCAAAACACTTTACAGAGATATAACTAGAAAGTCCTGCCTGAAGGGACTCTCTCAGAGCAGTATTTTTTTTCAGTCACAGTGTAGAAAACAGCGTGCAGTGCAAGTCTGCTTGATCTGGAAAAGTTATCAAGCCAGATCTAGTCTAGTGGTAAATAATGTTTGCTTAAGTGGTGGAGGTAACTAATCACCTAATTAACTGTAGAGGCCATGGTGTCCTCTCTACTTCTTGAGAGCCTGATACTCATTTCCTAAGCAGTGCTAAAACCTCTGGCATATCTCTGAGTGGGAAGGCTTGGCATTGTGTCCATAAAAGTATGGAATTCATAGAATTCCTCTGAGCATCAGTTCCCAGCATGGACTCACTCGTGTTTCACAATCTGACCCATTCAGGTCATGAGCAGCTGGGCACGGTGAGCTTGGGGCACATCACTCCACGGTGGGTGATAATGGTTTGTAGTTGTCAGCTCATGAAGAATTTGATCTTCCTGTAAATTACTGAGTGCTATGCAAAGCATTTAGACACACGGATGCAGCTTTCAGACATAGATGAAAAATGTCAACTTTTTTTAGCTGTCATCAAAAAAAAAAAAATCGAAATTTTGAAAAGCCAAGAAAATCCAAGTTTGGATTCAAGTGAGGGAAAAGTGAATATCTTTTTCTCCCTCCTGTAAAAGAAAAATAACTAAATTTAAGATAAAGAAACCAAACACCACACACACAAAAATGCCAAACTAGCCTGTTTATCAGATCTGAGCTTGTTTTATGGGAAAAGATGTAATATCTTTCTTATGGAAATAGAGCAGCTGTGAACAGGATTTTTCATCCTTTGGAAGAAAATAGTAATAAAGCCAAATTTGAGTGGGGCTTTTTTCTCTTCCTATGTGCTTATATGTGTCTAAAGGAAGGCATACACATATAGTTTCTGTGCAAGCAGTGTATTCACACCCAAGACAGTTATTCTAAGGGCCTGCATGGATGTTCCTGTGAAGTTCCAGAGGCTTTAGGATGTGTTCAGGAGAAACTACTCTTCACACATAAAAAATCAGGTGCTGTCACTCCTGTGCTTGAGAGCAGTGCAGCCTTTTAGCAGTAATGTTAAACACAATACAGACAGGTACATTGTAATTACTTCTGCTATGACAGAGAGCTTTATTTCATCTGGAAGCTTTTGGCTGATGGCTACATTCACTGACACTTAATCATTCTTTCATCTCCGTGGTGTGTTACAGAAGGCAGAAGTCTTCAGACAGAAGGTACCTCAAGCAAAGTTTGCATGTATTTGACATCATCCAATGGCCTTAAATATCTGTGAGGCTTTTTCATATCAGCTGTAAACGACGCGGCAAGATAAATCCAGCTCTGTTCCTTCCTTTAATGGGAATGGTATTTTACCATGCTGTGGTACCTCCTCTCATGTTGCCTCACATGTGCTGAGAAATCAACAGATTCCACAGCATTTTTGTAATTTGTCTCCTGAAAATATAATCTAAAAACTGTGGGATCAGTCGTGCTTAAAATGAAAAGCACGCTCAAAAGCATAGAAAGGGCTGGAAGCTAACATTTCTTTTTTATGGCTTGACCCTAGAAAATCCTGACCTCCTGCATCTGTCCATTTTTGACTGACAAGTGGCCAGTTTGGATAATGCCCAAAGTTCTAAATGAACAAGTGTATTGGCAGCAACATCCATGGAAATTAGTTTATTTAAGAAAGAATTTTAAAAAGGAACATTTGTCAAGAGGGAATTAGGGAATTTTAAATATATAGTCCTCAAAATCTAGATTGTCTTCAACCAAATAATGAACAGATATATATGGTATAACTTAGTACCAGTCAGAGCACTGACATTTTCTTTCCACAATACTCTAAAAGTTGTTATAAAGAGATATATTGAGCAGATATTATTTACATGGATAAATCTGAGAAATCAGCAAACTGATCTTAAGGATGTAAAAAAAAATGCTGTGAAAAGTACAGATACTTCAGTCATTATTACAGGTTATTCAGCCTCCAAGGATTTATTTGCTCTTGTTGCTCTGGAGGGTACAGATATCACTTCTGGCAAATTAATTTGTTTCTTAGTCTTCATTTGGTAGACTCTGGTAGTGACGGAAGATACCTGAGATCTTGCAGATCTGCAGGGAATGTTTATTGTGACAGTCACAAAATTTGATATCCTTTGGGTAGGACAATTAATTCCTGAATTTAGAAACTGCACAGTGAGGGAAGACTCAAGCATAACTGTTCTGCCTATAACATGGACAGCCAGATTTGTTATTAACAGTTAACTCAAATATTCATTGAATAATGTAATCTCTTTTGGTTTAGCAAATGAATGGAGCTTGAAGTATAACAAACAAGTTTCTTAAGTTAATATGTTTGCCACAGGTTCCCATCAATAATTCTCATATGGCTGAACAGAAGGTGGGACAATTGGCTCAACAGTACAAAGGCACAACAGGCTGATTTATGCATTGAATATGAGGCAGAAACTCAGTTCACACACACTGTTGCAGAGCTCTCCTGCATATTTGCACTGCCATACACAGCACCAGGCTGTTCAGGAGGAATTTTCTTTAAACCTACACTCCCTCTGGGCTCCATGTATTTTAGGGCTCTGTCAAGAGGGTTGTGGAATGAACAGCTCTGATTTTTCATCCAGGTGGAGAGAGAGCGATAAATTAGCCTGGATGGGGTGCTCCCACTTTTCATAAACCTGACACATCTCCTGGTCAGAGAAGGAAGCCCTGAATAAACCTCCCAGCTCCAAAATGGGCTGGCAGTATTTCATGAGGGTTTAGGGCAAAATTGAGAAAGGCCATCACTTGGTCTCCTGGGTCACCTGCTTCTTCAGCTATCTGCTTTGGCATCTGGGCTTCTTATCATCAAGATGTTACTGTGACTCTGAGCATCATCCCAAGTGAAGGCCTGGGAGCAAATGAACTTAAGCTGCAAAGTTAAAAGGTGCAGAAATAGTTCTTCATGTCTCACAGATCTGTTGTTCCTTGTTCTTCCTTTATTGCCACTGGCTCTGACCTGCTTTGCCTTCCTGTGATGGACAGAAACAACTGGCAGCTTTTATCTCCAGCTCTTCTCTTCTGCATGAAAGCCATGCTGGGGCCATCTAAAAGCTGTCACTTCATTTCGTTTACTTTTCCAGTTTTTCATGTATTGCCTGTAGATTCTAGCATGCCCAGGGCTGTGGCATCCTTTCTAGGATCTCTGCAGCACACGACTAAATTGTTCCACACTTGACAACTTTTCTCCAGTTTTCACCTTCCCACACCTTCTTAGCGGACCATACCCAGCAAATAGCTGCTGCTCACCTCACTGTGACTGCAGTCATCGTTCAAGCCGTGCTCGGTGGTGGGGCACAGCAAAGCCTGCTCTAATTAACAGAGACAAACAAGGACTATGTTGCAGTGTGAAGATGTGTAAGGCCAAGTTAGACCCAAGAAAGCAACCAATTTTTTTTTTGCCAAATTCCTTAAGTGAACTGCCAAGGACTGTGGAGCATTGAAACTTCATTGCCTTTCTCCCTCTGTGTGGAACATTGGCTTTGACCTGCCTTTTTCAATATAAACATAATTCTGTGTGTGTATCATTAAAATGCACTACAAAAAGAATTGTGTCACTGCCTGTTGTCCCTTGCTGGGAAGGAACAAATTGAACAATTCAATGGCATATGTTAGTCACACTGCTTCATGCACTGCTGGAATGTTTTCAGATACTCTTGTGCCTTCAATTAGGATCTCTGTAAAAATGATTTTTTTGGACAGAACTGTGACATCTGAAATTAAGTATGAATTACACCAAGCCAAGCAAATGTGACATCCATTAGAATAAGCATGTACCAACCTTCAACAAATATATGTGTTTTGTGGAATGATTTCATCTGGCTAAACTGCAGATGACTGGCTAAGGTATGCTCTGATTTTTGGTAGTGGTGCTATTCATACCATCTGAGTGCCCATAATTGTGAAGTGGCTTTTTTAGAGATAAAATGTCATACAAATAGCCCATATAACAGTCTTAAGTGGTGTAGCTGAAATTGGCCTGAGTGCTGACAACTGACAAGATCGAATGGAAGTGTCTGAGACTGATCAAAATCTGCAAGCAGCTTTGTGAGAAAAAAAAAATCAAATTCAAAGGTTTTTTCCCTTCCAAAGTATTTGTACCTATTTCACTTATAAGATTAATTTTCCATTATTCTTGCTTTCAGTACTTTTCCTGAATATTTTACATAATGGTTAAAGGGCATTCTCCAATGATGCCAATAGTATCAAATGAAGTATTTAATTTAAAAGACTTCTTTTATTTGTTTCTTGTCAGATGTCTTTGCATCCTTCTGACTAAAAGAAAAAACTCCATCCTTTCACTTTGAAACTCTCCAATCAGCATTATGACATCTTGAAAATCTCTCATCCATTTCAGGGGGATTAGGACCAGGACCAGCATTTTTACAGTTGATTTCCTTAATATGCCTGAGTTAAACAAATGTGATCCTTCCCCAAACCAGAAGGTGGCAAGCACTCTTAAAGTATGAGTTGCACTGAAACAAGACAGGCTCTTTTCTGAGAAAACCTCAGCCACCATTGTCCTCAACTCAGCCGTGGGTCTCCCAGCCAGAGATTTGTGTTTCACAGCATCCAGTATATCACAGCAGACAGAATTAAAAAGTGAAGCGTGGAAGAGATTTAAACATATCTTCTATTGTAATTTCAGCAAAGAACTCTGAGACTAGAGTAGAAAATAATAGCCTAGGAAAAAAAAGCTGACTGGAAAAAATGAAATTTCCACCCCACATCAACCCTGGCAAAGGAAGGGTTCCAAAGAATGGGGCTGGCTGCCAAATGAGACTGAAGAGGAGCCACGGAGCACCTGGAGTTAAACCTACCCCACAGCCTCTATGCAAACGCAGATTAGTTTTACAAAATACTAAATAATGCTTTGCATGGATTTTTAGAGAAAGAAACTAGCCCCAAACCTTATTTAATGATTTTCACTGTTTTTCAGCAAAGCTTCACGCTTTGTCTGCTTATCAAAGAAAATGGAGCAATTTGTGTGTGAAAACAACAATAGGAAAGCTAATGTGTTCTGGGGTGCTGAGTGGGAGGCACTGGTAGGAAATTGCCTCCCCAGCATGTTCTTGTCAAGCATTTTAGTTAAATTTCAGTCTGCAACTTAGCTGTGGGGAAGAGGCCGTCCAGGACATACTACAGAGGACTGCCTGAATGGTGAATTAATACACCTAGATAAGTCTGTTATACAAGGAAACCAATATACCCTCCATTTCAGTATTGCTTACGCCATTACTTAATTTTAGCACTTGGTCTAAAGACTTCATGTCAGTTGGATTAATTTCCTGACAGCCTTTTTTTTTAAAACATAATATTTAATGAATTGGTGGATAAGAAATTTTTTAAATAAAGGACAGAATTTCTGAGCTTCTTTCTCAAATCCTGAAGTCCTCAAAGCATGAGGAAGAAATACAGCCTTCAGATGTCCATGAGAGTTGACAGGAGCTGATGACTTGAAAGCAGTGAGGATACAATCCTCTCTGACATTAATCCTGGGCTGGGAGCAAGAGACAGCTCCTGATGATGTTCTTGTCTTTAATTATACAATGCCACAGCACAGGTGGCTGCAGTGCTGAGGAATCAAATCCATCCATACCACCTTATGATAGGTATTTGGTGTAAAGATGATCTCTGCCTCTTCCAGTTCCCCATGAAAGCATGAGCTGAAAAGGGGTGAAAGGCGATGCCAGAGAGCGGGGAGGACAATACTTTTATCCTCATGGAAATACTTCTACCCTAAGCTTTCCCTTTCTCTTGACTACATTAAATGTTGGGAAAAGAGTGTTATTTGGGATTTTTCAAAGCTATTACCATAAAGATACAAATTCAATCACAGTAAATTAAATGGATTAGAGAAAGGACAGTGTTTCCATATGGATTCAAGCTGTATTCAGAACCCACACAGAACCCCGTGTAGGATTTCCCATGTCTAGGGAATAGTATTTTCTACCTCTAACTACCAAACACATGCCCAGAAACAAAAACTGCCCCATCTCTTGAGCAGGTTTCACACAAAGTGCCCCACTGCAAGTGGCTGCAAAGCCCTGGGCACGTCTGCTCACAGCTCTGCCATGGAGACCAGCTTTGCCCTGGAGCAGAATAATGGCAGCGTGTTTCACCCTCATCCTCACTTACCTTGGCCCAAGCTGCAAGCCCGGTGCTGTTTGCACTTGAGACTCTGAGCTCTGCAGAGAAAAGCCTTGTGTTTACCCACCCCCTCTGTCAAGCCCAAGGGCCTGCTGCTCCCTGGAAAATTCACGCTGACCTACTGAGCTGGTAAGAAATCCACTGGCAGCAGGAATGGGGTGGGATAACATCTGAGATAATGCCAGGGCATAAAGAGCAGCCACAGAGGAAAGCTGATGCATAGAGAAGTTTGAGGCAAATAGGTTTTAATTAGAGTAGCATTCAGCCCTTTGGATATTTGCTGAATACTAAGCCAGATTTAACAAGGCATTTCCTTGCCAACCATTGCATACATTAAAGATTGCACAGAATGAAGAAAGATATCCTGAGGGAATCCTAAGCAGAAGAGACCTAAATCAGAGTTTAAAAGGTCAACTGTATCTTTTACCCTTCTTACAAGTATCCACCAGGGCAGAAAAATATTATTGCTTGGCCACTGCAGCTTCTGCTCACTTCTGCCAGCTCATCTTGTCCTTCCATTTTTAATAGGGGTCACTGCAAAACAGCACACCTGAGCAAGTGCTGCCTTCTGAGTTGCACTAAAAGCAAGGACCAGAAAAGACAAGAAGCAGAGCAAGCAGCTGTTTAAATTAGACCTGTAAGTGACAGCTCCTGCAAACCTGAGGATGAGGCTGAAAAGTGAAATCTGCAAAGATTTCCTGATGTTTTTAGGGAAAGATAGAAAAATATCCTGCTCTTTTCTCCTGTCACAGATAAAAATGGACAAACACTCAGTGCCTGGTCCTTTTGTCTTGGACATGCTATGTTATACAGCTCAGCATTCTGCTGGTACCAGAAAAAAACAACACCTGGCCAAGCAAAGGACAGTAACTTTTCCTTCAGAAGGGATGACAAGGCAGTGGCAGTGCACTGGATGACTTGGCCATGTTATGGGGAGTTTTCTGTCTAGAAAAACAAAGTAGAACTGTACATCCAATACCAGAATTGGGTGACCTAGGCAAACCCTCTCAGATGAATAGAAATTCCACCTAAAAATGGATTTTGAGAGCAACTGAAGGTGTTTGACTGAATGTGTCATATGGCATATTTTGGGGGTGAGGAAGAGGCAGGAAAGAACTGGCAGGGACATGATTATGTGTCAACTTTCTCACACTGGAACTTTTCTGATTTATTTTTTCACCATCTAAAATGGCAATTTTCACCCACTGAAAATTAAGCTAGATTTTGATATTAAAATAATTGTTAAAAATATGAAAACAGAGTAAATTCACCCAGATTAAAAATGTATATATGCGCTTTTTTTCTCCTTTGCTCCATTTCTCTGAATTTTTCTAGATCAGCACAAACAAAATTCCTTCCCACACTCTTCAATTTGTTTTTTACAGGAGCTCTACTTATTTAGCCCAATGTTTATGCTTAAAGATGCATCTGACCCTTTTTTTAACTGTTAATCTTGCAATGCAGGTTGACACTGTACTGTGACTTTACTGTGACTGTTCACTGTAACCTTCATACTTTCAAGCATCTTGCACCTTAGATTTTTCAAACAATAAAGAAATATCTTTGGTTAGTTTATGAGTTAAAAACAGTTCATTTGGAGCTCTCTGAAAGCTGATTATATTCCACCCCTGACTATTGTCTCCCATTGAAAAATGTGGACTTTGTTTTGATATTTGCAGGTAAGAGATTGAAAAGTAAATGAAAGGGAAGAGGAATATAAACCTTTGTGCATACAAATGTGGCAGGGAGTGAATGCAAGGCAAATTCACTCTCCACTTGGCCACTCCTCCCACTGTAGCCCAGGCTGTAACCACCCCTGTGACTCCCTGGCAGCTGTTCAGTGGATCGCAGCTGAAGATGCTCTTGTGAACCTGCGGGAATCAAATCTGCCAAGTTTCTCATAGCTCTGCTTGATCCAGTCTCATCTTTATTTAATGCTCTTTTCCCCCGTTGGTGGCTTGGTGCAGCTCAACTCTGTAATTGTCATTAAGATCCGCAGGCGAGAAGCATTGTGTACTTAGGAGAAGAGCAAACTTCTCCACCTCCCTGTCACCCTGCTGAGATGTGAGATTCAGACTGGAAAGAAGTCACAAGCAGATAGTCAGAAGTGGCCTGAGATTCTGCTGAGAAGGGAAGGACTGCAGCAGAGGCGGCAGCTGCTGCTCATGTCTAGTTCTTGCCCCAAGAGAAGGCACAATTCGACCATAGCACTAAATCAATGAGAACTATTGAGTTTCCAAAGCCCAGTGAAATCCAGAGGTACAAGACAGCAGCCTGTCTGTCAGGGAGTTTTTCAGAACAAGGGTGCCCAAAGCCGTGGTCTCTTCAGACTCCAGGCCCACATAATTCTTCACCAGCCCATCTCTCTTTGGAAAACTTGTGCACTCTCTTATTGTAATACCAGCTTACCACTGGAACTGGTGTTCAGGCAGAATCAATGTTGCATTGAGTTCTCATTAACTTTTGGGTGAAATGTGCATGCTTCTGGGTCCAGCAAGAAAATGGTTGTTATTTCCCCGTTCTACAGATGTCCCCATTTGTCACTACATTCTCAAGCATGACCCTGGAAGTTGGACTTCATTACAACAACAATCCCCAGTCCAGGGGGAAATTAACCAAAACAAGGATTTATTTCTTTTTTCAACAGCAAACAAGTAAACAACAACTAAATGCATCTTGGCAACATAATTGAAAGAAACTCATCACTTTTAATGAAAGTTAAAGTGATTGTATTCCAAGCAAGTTAATTATATCACTGTATTATTGTTGCCTGACAGATTAATTTCATTTGTAGTCCATGGGGAGGTAACCCATGCTAGAAGGCCATTGCAAAGCTTTTCATTGATTTTTAATGGGCTTTGAGTTGGATCTTTGGCCAATTTTGCCTTTATGCCTCTACAGTGCTGAGCCATGAAAAATTCACAGCAACCAGTCTAATGCTTAGTGCAATTTTTTCAGAAGGAAAATGATCAGCAGTGTTGGGTATTAATACTGCAAAGTGGACTAATTCCCCTTCTGACAATTCCAAAAATGCAATTTTAATAGCAAGAGGTGTAATAATGACTTGCTGAAATGAGTTTTTGTAGGAAAATGTTGTTTTCTTTCTTGCTTAAAACACTATTTTAATGCTCTCATTTGTAAAAGGCCATTTTTATACTATTTTTTTCCACTTAAAAATCATTATAAAATCTATGACACAGAATAGTTAAGAGTAGTGTCTTCACAGCTAAGTGCTGCTTTTCACTTTTAAAGTAGCATTCTCTCCATTGGTGTTACTTAAAACTTAGGATGTTACTTTCAAAAAGAAAGCATCTTGTTCATCAATTTCTGACTACTTTTTGGTTTTTTACATGTCAGGGAATTGTTCTACAATTAAAGAAGATAGAAAAAGTTTCACTTAGTCATTTTTTTCTCCAAGGGAAAACCCCTACTTTCTGCAGAAAAAGTCGGAATGGAGATCTTTTCTTCTGAAACCTTTTTTGGGCAACTTGTTCTTCTCTGCTGCAAACTTTTTCATCTTCTTCACAAAGTGTCGAATCAAACCTCTTCCCAGTTGAATGATGTGGGCAATGTGTTTGCTGGCATTCTTCATGGCCCACATGACGGCTGTAGTTTAGGGTGTAGTCTTGAGTCAGCCAGCTCCATCTGCACCCTTCTGGCCATATTTTCAGTTCTTCAGCTGCTCAGCAAGACCCGAGATGCTGTCAGAGTAAATCAGTGCTGTTTAATCTACAGGGTTTTCCAGAATATTTGTTTTGAGTCATACCTGAGATCTGTACATCCAGAGACCGTCTCCTATAAAAGCATGTAAAGTAGGAATGAACACCAGAGACAGAATTATCCATACACAGAGGTGGGATTTGCAGAAGAGCTGCCCTTGGATGTTCAAAACAGTAAAAGTACATTTTAAAGTTCATTGTGAGTTCATTTAAAGCTCAGGCATGGGAATTTTCCTGACCCTCTTTCCATTTCATGGCAAACGTAAAAAGCAGAAAGTTTTCTGTTTGTGTTCATATAGTTACTGAAAATGTAAAAAAGAAACATTCTGCAGTTTCTGTAGCAATAGGCAATGGCTCATAGAATTGAACATCTGGTCTAAACCCTTCAGAATTTTAGGCTTCAGCCTCAAATACATCTGTGCGACTCTTTAAATATTTAGAGAAAGAAATGTCAAATATCATGCAGCTTAAATGTTCACCGACTGAAAGATGCACAGGCTCAACAAGGTTTAAAGTTCTCTGTGCTGCTATAAAAAACTGTTAAGCACCTCAGTTTCCAATGATGAGGGTTTGTCTTATTGTCTCTGTTTTAACTTTCTATTGCACTTCTCTACCCTGCTCTGGCAGGTTGCTGAGTGGGGCCCACTCCTTGTCCCAGAAGTAGCTGCAACTCAGCTACAGGTACTTAAGTGTAAAATACACAGCTACAAGGGATATCCTCTCACTGGAATTTCAAATCCATTCATTCCACACTTTCTTTTGATATTTTTACTCTATGCTGAAGAGAGTCAGAGTTGAATCCACTTATCATTCCAAGGTGTTAGATCAGAGACAGAGCAGTATCTGCTTTCTTGTGCTGCATCTGCTGGAAGAAAAGTGGATAGGTACTTCAGGAGAGTGAGAAACTCAAAGGCAGAGTAGTCTGTAAAATGACAGCCAACAATAACACTCTGGATGTGTTAAGAGACATCTGAATCTGGTGCTGGGTGACGTGGTTTAGCAGTTACAGTGGCAGTGGTGTGTTGATGGTTGGACTTGGTGATCTCAAAGGTCTCTTCCAACCTTGATGATTCTGTGGTTCTATGGAGAGGTGAAATGGAGTAGTCCACTGAAAGAAAAGTTTGTGCAGCTTCTGATGGGACCAGGAAGTCTCCTTCAGGCTCTGTGAGATGAGGATCTGGGAGGACCTCAACCCAAGCCAGGTCCCATACCCTATGGCCTCTGGAGAGACAGAAAAGTCACTGGTGTAGACTGAGAGCCACCAGGCTGTGTGCCTTGCACAAGCTGCAAGCATGGTCCTCCGTGTGCCTAAAATCATCTTACCCCCCCAGTTCCTAAGGGATCACGATGCTGCCCATGGCTGAATCCCCCAAACTAGGCAGCCATGGTAGCTACAAGACAGTCAGATAGCCAGAAGAGAGTCACAGTGAACTATGTAGTAGTTCCTCCAGAACACAGTCATATTCGTATTCATCTTGCTCATAAGACATGGCTAATTGTTCACAGAGGAGCAAAGAAAATGTGTGAGTTTGTTTACAACATTTAACAGGTTTTCTGGTTCCATGTTCAGTATTTTGGATGTCTGAACTCCCCCTCACCTGGGTAATTTCACAGGATTTCAGTGCTTTTATGATGGTGTAGAATAGTTTGACATGAGAAAGGAATATATCAGTTTGGTGCGTAGTCTGGAAAAGAGATAGATGTGAGGCAGGAGGTGCTGCAGGATAGAGGTCTATTAAATATTGTGTGGCACATGAAAGGTTTGCCTCCAGCAAAACACGGACTAGGAGGTGTTTATAGCTTTTTAGCAGAAAGTTGGTTTAAAACAAAGCAAAAATATACTTCACACAATGCAGAGTTATGGATGTCCTTGCTGCAGGATAAGCTTTAGTGGGTGTTAAAATTTTATTACTTCAAACTGGAGAAATGCATAGAAGGAACATCCCTCTGAAGCTATGGTCATTCTCTCCCATTCTACAAATATACATTTAAAACATCTGAAAGTTGGAAAAAAAGCCTTCCCAAGGTTGTGGACATACATATTTGCCTTTCTATTATGCTCTTCCACAAGAATGGGATCCTGGGTGGAGGAAAGTTGCTCTTACCTCGCAGGACTTTATGTTCTGCATTTATCCAGCATTGCAAGCTTGATGTTTTTAGAGAAATTTACTTTCATAAATCAAGTTGTAACACTAGGTTCTCAGTTGTCTTTCATTGCTAGGTGTGAGGTTAATTTGCCGAAATCCAGCAGCTCTCTCTTCAGTGCCAACCAATATTTTCAGACAACAAATGTGATATCAGCAATTTTGATAGCCTTTTAATGTGTTTTCTTTCAAGACAATGCTAAGTGGGGAATTGCTTAATGATCCAAATTGCAACAAATTTTAACTACCAAAAATGAGCTTATAATGCTTCTTAATGTATTTGATGCATTATCACTTGCCAGGATCATACCACACAGGCAGAGAAGGCAAGACACCATGTTTTCTTTACCCTTTCCACCCAAGACAAAGGGGAGAAGTACTTGAAAAGCTGTGGTCTTTCTTGTTCTTTCCAGTAAATGCTTTGTTATGGGCACATTACCTTTTGTTCATTGGATATTCCTGGAAAAACTCTTGCCCCATTATTATAAAGTCCCTAGAACGAAGAATGTAACTTGACTTTCCATACATTACAGTCCTTCTCC
Source organism: Climacteris rufus (assembly GCA_013398175.1). NCBI lineage: Eukaryota > Metazoa > Chordata > Aves > Passeriformes > Climacteridae > Climacteris > Climacteris rufus. The sequence continues at coordinate 671,773 of VZRZ01005631.1, forward strand.
CTCCATAGTCTAGAATCCAATGGAACTAACACCTAGAAGTCAGATGACTCTCTACACCAGCTGTCTGCAGGTTGGACACTTGGCCTAGGTTTGTTCTTGACTATCTCTCTTGCCCACTGACATTGACTCTAAAAAGTCACAAGTAATCCTCTGGAAGTTATTTCCTTCTCCTTTTGATTATGACATATGTGTGTAGTATTTTACCTACCATTCTAATATAGAGTAGATGTCCATGTTGTAGATAACCAGCAAAAAGCAAGTACCCAAGGGGAGTATTAGAGATAAAGCACTCTAACGATAATCGCTGTTTGTCTCTCAGGTACTTCACCTTTGTCAGTCACCATCACTTAGCACTTCATTGTGGTGGTGCTGATAACTACAGCAGTAGAGGGATAATCAGGAAAGGATTTCTGTCCCTAGTAAATATTGGCAGGATCTCTGCTACACTGAATAGCACAGGACTAGTGCACACATGCATAGCTTCAAACCAGTGCAAAGGAGTGGAACACACCGATATCAGCTGAGCCAATATGTGCTGTGCTACCTAAGGCAGTTTCAGTGATGGATGAAGCAGCAATTGTTGTACTCAACCATTCCTAAGAATACTTAAACCATATAGTTATTACAAAGGCTTAAACACTTAAACCCAACCTTCTACTATGTTCTGAAAACTCTCCCTTTTTAGACTGTAAAGTCACTGCTGCAGAAACTTGATTTGATGCCTGTTATCCACAACTATTTGAGTATTTAGATGCCTGATGTCCAGTCCTGTGAGGCTAAGTACCCATGTGACCTGCTTCTAATAGTAATGTAATCAAATTAAAATTTAGCCCTGTTTGTGATCTCAAAACTTGACAGGGTGGCCTCAGCCGAAAAGAGAAATGAGCTGTTTGTTTTCAAGGCAATTTTCCTTTTGCTGTATACACTTGGGAAATCTTATGTCACTGAAAATTATCAATCCCTATGGACAAGCTCTCCACAGGCACTCACACTCACTGACCTTTCCCTCCATGTGGGAATGATTCCAGCTATGCTGTATGAGCAGTAGTTTTTCATCCTTGATCTGAGTTGTTCAAGGGGATTTCTGCTTTCATAATCTTCCTCCTGCTCTTTTTTTTGCGGTAAGAAGAAGCAAGAAGGGAACAATGAGTGTAGAGAAAGGAGGTGGAGAGGCAACTAAACCTCTGGGAGCCATTGTACAGGAGAAGATAGCATTCTCTGTGTTCAGGAAAAGATTACAAATTTCATTACATACTTTCTCTAGTAGTGTTTGTATTTTGGGACAGATCTTTCCCTACTGTGACCCAGTACTTGACCGGTTTAAAGCACAGGCAGCTGTGGTCTGAAACCAGTAGCACAGGCTGGTCACCTTTGCCACTTTTCTAAAGACAAATTCTTTCCTTTTTCAGAATCAAACCCTAAGAAAGAGCCTGGGAAAATGAACCTGGGGTAGAAAAACAGAGCACCAGGCTAGAAAGATATAAAACTATTGTAGAAAGTAATTACTAGTTACAAAAAGTGGCTTATAAGACTAATTTGAGAATATATCTGTCATGAGCCAGATAAGATGAGCCAAGAATTTTAAATCAGTCCATTCCTCCTTCCTTTGGCTGTTAGGAAAGAACAAGTAACTTTGTGCACAGCAGGGAGAATATGATGCTGAGCTAATCGAACGTGCATGCGGAGGGAGCAGCAGATGACAAGGATGGGGTTGGCAGGATGCTGCCAGATTGTTTGATTAGCAATGGGATGGTTCAAAAGCTCCCTGTCCTACCAGGGACTTGGCACAGAAGCTGGCACGTGACTCAGTTGCTCACAGCAATACAGTTTGGGAAAAGGTTCTGTTTCTCTGTAAACAGGAAGGGAATTAACAGAAACAAAAACAAGGATGAGAAAGAAAGGCTACAAGACTTTGTGTATAAATATTATACTGTGGCTCTTCTTTCTTGTAATACCATACAAACTTCAGAGGAAATGATATATTTGAGATGGGATAAAAATCGGATAGTCTGAAATTAAATCCAGCAAGAGTAATATGGGGAGCATTGATGAGTGGGTGTTTTCTTTGCCCTACAGTCGATATCCACCTTATTGGTTTTCTCTGTGTGTCAGTTTAGACCAAACAGCCACAGAAATGAAAAAAATTCCCTAAAATCTGGTGGTTTCTGAGGTTTTGGGTTGGGCGGGTTTTCCTGGTGGAATAATCGTTAAGAAAAGCAGCAACACTGTCCTCTGATGCACCAAAGTTGCATCTCTGCTCTGGTGGAGCTAAGTGAAAGAGAACTGGTATTAGCCATGTGTATACAGGGGTGTGGAGAAAGTCTCAAACACCAAAACTACTTAGAGAACAAGTAAAATAATTGTTTTTAATTATTAACAGTGGGATTTTCAATGTAGGGACAAAATATATGTGGGTAAAGAGCAATTTTCTGAGCAATCCAAATCAGTATCTTTAGAAAGAATTGAGACTGTTGATGCTGTAGCAAAGCTATAATCCATTATGTTGTCCAGACACACAGGTAAATATTATCATTGGACTTATGACAGTTCAGAAAAATTAAAGGCTCTAGCATCTCTCCTGTGACTTTAAAGATAGCATGAACTACAAAATAACAACCTAAATACCTTAGAAACAAGATATACATCGATCTTAATTTTATACATTTAGTACTACACATAATCAGCTGACATGAATTTGGATAGCTCTGTTAAAGTCTACAGAGTAGTACCAGTTTTTATCTTGTGACATCTAATTCAGAGTGTACATGAGACATATATAACAATCCTATAGGTACATGGAGAAATATTGTAATACAGCCAGAAGTTTATAATGGGATTTCATATTCATGGATACTTCCTTCACAAATTGCACATGCAACTACAATCCTGTCAGTTTTCCAGCACTTTCAGATGGATATAGTATTTCTCCCTAACACGTCAATTTTCTGTCTAACCTGTCATAACAATCTATGACACCATTCTCTGACAGCTTACCACTGCTTTACATAAAATATGAGAGCTTTCTTGCAACCACAAGTTGGATTCATATTCCATAATAAGAGTGTGTGGGAGGTGTGTGTAAGTATAGATATAAGTGTATGTATGTGTACATAGACAGATACATACACAAGTCCTAAAGTATCTGCCTGTGAAGAGTTAGAATTACAAATAGAAAAAAGTAAGCAGTGCCAAGTTGGATATTTCTCCTAAGATGCACATCCATTGTTTTCCAGCTTTGTGGCAGACTTCTTTGTACTCCATGAGCACACAAGTGTGTGCACCACCGGTGGAGTAACAGTGCTGAGAAATGAACTTCTTGCTGCAGGAGACTTTGTACTTTCTTTAGAAGAGAAGGGTCTCTAGTTTCAGTCACAGTCATTAATTTACTTTGTGATTTTCAAATGACTCTTATTTCTTTTAGTAAAACAGGCTAAAGAACATAACATCAAATGCCCAAGTAGGTACAGTTTCTTGTTCCAAGTCCCTCTGGAAAGCCTGAAAACACAAGAATTGTTCAAAATATTGTCATCTTTTCATAGAAATGTGGGTATTCTGTTCTGCACCACACTCAGACCTGTCAAGCGATTCCTGGAATTTCCTGGTGAGAGAACTCATTTCCATCACATTAGCATAGTTTAAATTCACAAGACCATGACCTCAGCCTGCAGATACCTAGTGATAATGATGCCCCATTCTCGGTTGTTTCCACTAGAAAGAGTTTCCATATAGTTATTTCCACTAGATGAGTATGACTGATTTGTCAGAAAGGGAAAACTCATGGGGGAAAAAAAAGACAACTTAAAATCAAAAAGATAACTTTTAAAGTTATCTTTTGTTAAAACAGAAAAGTTGTCTAATACAATACACAGCTTAATTGTCCTGCTCTTGGTTTTCTCACAGGGTTGGCAGGAAATTCAGCCTAATCTAAACTACACTCTCTGGGGCTCAGCCACCTTCTGCAGCTAAGGGCAGTCCTAGTGCTGTGGTGACTTTGTTTATTTTAATGATTAATTAAACTCTCCAATATATCAATTGGCAGCTGCATAGTCACACAACACTCTCAGCTGTGAACACAGCCAGAGCCACAGAGAGGTTGAGCCCCCAATTCCTTCCCTGGAGATGCACCTTTGCTGTCTCCTTGCAGTGCTCCACAGACCCACAAAATAAAATCTTATATTCTCCATGGTCCAAACATACCAAATGCTTCCCAGCTGACAACAGAGAGTGAAAGATTTTCATTTTGGATGCTAATGAATATCAAAGCTACATCTTCCTTCCTGCAGAAGAAACAATCAGCACTGTCACTGTCCTTGGATCCTAGAAACAGCAGGGAAAATTTCAGTGACATGGAAGACAGGACCACATCTCACATAAAAAGGAAAACAAATGCTCCATGCTTTCCATGGCCTTATTTTTTTCCTCTTCTTCCAATTTCCAGATGAAACCAGTCCCTCCTGGTCTCTGTGAGGGAATCTTTCCTGAAAGGCAGATTAACCCTAAAATGAAAGAGAAAGCAAACAGGTCCCTGAAAAGCTTTTCTGTACCACTGAGACCATTAGTGTCCCTACTTCTCCCTCACCAGCTGAAGCTAATCTTGGATGTTCCAGCCGTGTACAAAGATGGTGTAAAACATTTCTGACTTCTACATTCATTTTAAGTTACCATCTCAAAATCTTTCCTGTGTTTCTGGGCATCCTCTCCAACCCTTGTAATCACAGTGAATGCCTCTTAAGCAACCTTTCTCCTGCCCTGATCCATTTCTAATAGTGATCACATTAAAGATTTCACTGTATTTGTGCCTGTTTAATCATTCATCACCAGGCAGCCTGGAAGATGCCATTATTCTCTAGCTCTGGCTGTTACTGAGTAAAGTCTGCCTGAAGTGAAGCATGTGGCTCTGTGAACTGGCTGAGATTCTGCCTTTACAGGCACATCCAATACAGAACCCTCTTTTGTGCTGGGACCCACTGGCATCAGTGGAGAGATCTGATCAGGGAGGTTTAAATCCCTCTCTATAGTTGGGACTTCCAAAGCAGCCTAGGGGATTCAGACACATCTCTTTCATTAAAATCAGGGTGTGTTAAAGTAAATGGAAGATATGTGTCTGAAATCTCCCTGTTAAACCCTCCCCGGTTCAAAGCCATTTAGAAGAGCAATTGATTTGCTCTGGATCAGCAGGACTGTCCTGACAGATGAGGCTTCAGCCCTGCACAGATAAGGTTTCCATTCCAACCACAAGTTTATGCTCAACTCAGGCTCTGTGGGGAGGATGAACTGATCGCAGCAGTTGTGTCAGGGGAAGGGTGATATGGAGCAAGAAGCAGACATACCCAAACGCCATTTTCTGTCAATTAAGGCTCAGCAACAAGGAGCTCTGTTTTTCTTAAATAAAATAAATAAATAAATAAAGACAAAGACAGCTAAGACACAGGCCATGGCAAGGATGTGGTTTCATACAGCTCAGAAAAGCTGCCCGCATTTTCTGAGGGATGGTAAGAAACACTTTCCTACAGCCCACAACAACAGTGTGCTCATTAGCCGCCAGTCCCTCCTAATAGCATTATTACTTTGTAGCAGGCTAGGACAAGGCAACATCATTAAGGGAAGTTTCTGCATTTTAGCAGCCCACAACCTTCACACCTGATTTAGAAAGCAGTGAGTGAAGAGCACATTCATTTACACACTACCCATGTGGCTCAGATCACTATTCACTCGCACACCGTGGTCATTTTCATTTATTTCTTACATTTTAGGAGTTCTGAGAATAGATGAAGTCCTGTTACAATGCCAAAGAGTAATTGCATTTTAGTTGCTGTTTCATGGCAGCAGAGATAGTTCCAACCTCAGGCTGATTACAGGTTTCAAATATCAGAAAGATGGACACGTTCAGCTCAGGGTTTCCAAACTTACTACAAGACTCAGACTGGGCAAATGTTAAGCTGAGTCCAGGAATCTGCCCCTAATTAATTTTTTTAGTGCATGAGATATCTACTCAAATGGAAAACTACTGAAAAAGGAAAATTTGATAACGATGATGCCAGAGAAACTTTTGCTCTGCTGAGATGTTACAAATTGTGCAAGGCAATTTCTGAAACAGATAATGAGCATTTGAAAAACAGTGGTTAATCACACTTAAGATAACAACCTCAATGAGCCAACTGTCAGCAAAGTGATGGATTCAGCTTCTATTCTATGTTTACCTGTAAAAAACTCTGCTGAGAACAAGTAGGATACTCACATCTCTAGACAGAAAGCTCACAATAAAAGAGGATTTGAATAGACAAGATTGATCTTCATGAAAAGCAAACTAGTCATACTTCTTTTTGTTTTTATCACATAGCTGAAGGGTTTAACTCATGAGGAATGTAAATAAATTTATGTCGAATGTTAAATAAATCTTTTCTTTATTTTTATCAATTTCTTTTTTTCTCTTTTAAATAAATCTTGTTTGGGTTGAGAACATGTTCGTAAAGGCCATTCATGCAGGAATCACAGAAGAAAACAGATGCTGTGACCTTTGAACAGAAGTGCTGAAAAGGAAGACAAAGAGAGTTTGGAAACCAAAATTACCACTTTTGCCTGAGGGTCTTAAGGGATAGAAGTAGCTCATGTGGGACTCATGTCTCCCTCCATATTTATGGCAGAACTGGCACAGGGTGGTGCATACAGCCACAACAGAATTGCTGTTAAATCACCAGCAACAAAAATGTTCCAGAGTGACATCTGAGCACTCACATGCAGCAGTGTAAGGGGACACCCAAAATGAGAACTGCATGTCCAGTACCTGCAATGGCATGGTGGGCAGACCTGGGCCTGATTTTCTCCCTCCAAAACATAAAGAAGTGATGAGTATGTTTATTTTTCAGTATACAGCTTATCTCCTTTGAATTGATAAAAGCAGCACTCAGATACTATACAGAGATCCATTAAAGAAAAAAGAAAACAACGCCCACATTTTTCCTCTCTTGTACCAAGATCAAACTTAGGCCTTTTCCTTTCACATACAAGACTAGATACAGAATATTTTAGAGACTTGGCATGAGTCTCTGTTTTGAAGCACTGAGATGCAGAATCCTACACAGCTCATTTGGATCTGCTCAGTGGTGTCAGCTACCACCAGCTGGTTTCTGTATGTCCCTCCTATATTGCCCTCTTCATGCCTTCAGAGCTTGTTCAGTGCCTCACAAGTGGATCATAGAATCATAGAACGGCCTGGGTTGGAAGGGATCTTAAAGATCATCCAGTTCCAACCCCCTGTTGTGGGCAAGGACACTTCCCACTAGACCAGGTTGCTCAGAGCCCCATCCAACACATGGATGATGACACCTCTCTTCTTCTCCTTGCACTTCAGATTATAGCACTGCTATGCCAAGGAAAATCTGCCTCTCTTCTCCTCACCCAGCAGAGTCACAGTTGCAGACTCTCAGTGACAGAGAGAAGAAGCCAGCCCACTGCCATCTCCAGGCCATTATGCGTCACTGGCATGCATCACCAAGTGGCAGTGTCACCCACACACATGAAATAATAATGGCCCAACAGATGTGTGTGTCATTGCATTCCTGTATAGTGCTCTTGAAAGACAAACTAGCAACACAGAGGAGCACATTTGTGGGGAAATAGTTCTGCCAAAGTTTCTTCACAGAACTAGGTGTGGACCAAAAAGGACTGTGTGGCTTTTTTTGTTTGATTTCATTTTGTTTGGCTTTTTAAATACCTTTTTTTTTTCTGTTTTGAGGAGTGTTTGTGACAGAATTCTTGATTTGCATTCAATAACTCTATGCTGGGCTCACAAATATTTCTAAAACCATCACATATTTCTCATCAAACTCTTCCTCTATTATGGAAGGCAGTGCATTTACCTCTTCCAGACAGTCCCTCTGCTTTTTTGTTATGATAGCTTTGTGCCATGCAACTTTCTTCAGCTAAAAGAAAAACATTCTCTTCATCTTTTTCACTCACAAGGACATGTCCACAGTCAGGAGGAAATCCATGGATGCCAAAACACAATGGACAGACCTTGCCACTAGCTGTGACTAATAATGGAAGACATTCACCACTGGCATAAGGCTGTGCTTTATTCAATGTTCCCTACAAACAATTTAAGACTGCCCTGGTAACTTCTAATTAGGAATGTAACCCTCATAAAAAATGTTCTTTATAGCAACGTATTCAGAGATTTTTATTTCTTAGAATACTGACATTTTGGGGTGACATTTGTCTTTATAGGAGACCTTGGACATTAGAAGTGGTATTTTAATCATGAAACATGAAGTTTTTAAGTTACCATGTGCCTCATAGTGGCAATCCATCCCATGATCAGCTCCAGAACTGTACCTTGAACCTGATATGTGATCCCAAGAAATTAACTTATTGTCTGCGCCTCATTTTTCTCCCACAGAGAAACAATATTCAGTGAGTAATGCTTGCTCACAATTTGCTTCCTGGTCATAAGAATATGAGCATGCATTTTTAAGGTATGCATGCTAATCTGTATTTACATATGTTGTCATCCAAAGCTTTTGCTACTTTCCTGAGCTCTGCTCATGCTCTGCTTTGCCTGATCCATACATTGCTTGCTCCCACACCACACTTGTCCATGCCTCACACCAGGACAGCGCCTAAGAGTTCACATTCGACTTAGTGAAGGGCAATAAACCCTGAGCTGTTATCTGTATCCACATATCTATACAAATCAGGGTGTTGTTCTCCTGAACCTGTTGCAGCTCTAGGCCAGACTGCTCAAAGCTGCAGTGCAAAGCAGTGGCAGACTGAAATAAGCCCCCAGCACTCCTGTCTTCCAGACCACTGGCCATTCTCCTGAGCTGTATTTCAGCCAGTTAAAATTAATTCTGCAGAGCACAAACAAAATTTATCATGAAAGAAGGCAAAGGAGTACAAAGATACTCTCAGGGTGACAGGAGACTCCCTGGACCCTTGCTATTTTGATAGTTTTTCCTATCATAGTGACAAGATGTTACTTGTAACCCTGGAACAAGGTATTGCAAACACCTAAACCTTCTGTCTTCTGCATTAACAGAGACAAATTAAGACTATCTCAGCGCTGCTCATTGTTCCTCTGAGTGAAATGAGTGTTCCAGCAGTGATTCACTCGCCATTGCTGAAACAATCACTCACCCTGCACATCCCAGCAGTGCTCTATAAAGTAACCTGGGTGTGTAATCAAAGCGAGCACACAGCTGCTGCTCCTCACTCCCATGCAACAATTACATTTCCCTGGGCTCCATGCAATGTTCTTTCTAATGAGGTGGGGTACATCAGCCTTTGGTTGGAGGAGAGTCTGACTAAAAAAAAAAAAATCACCTGAAGGCAGAAAGTCCCTTGTGTGAAGCTGCCCTGAAATGCAGAGCACGGATACTGCTTTCTGTAGAATAATGTGTGTCCTTGTGGCCATGGCATTATGTGGGGGAAAAGTCATAAACAGGACTACAGAAGCGGTAAAATCAAGCTAGAGCCTTGGCAAATGGTGGGTGCTGTTAATATGTGGTTCTGCCAAGGATCTCTAGCCACTTGAGACAATCAGGAACTGTCCATTGGAGCGCAGTCCTGGTGCCTCCTGTAATAAATCCCAGGAGATGCTCTAGGATATTAGCAAGCCTTTATTGAAAAAGGCTTGCAAGGTAGGTCATTGTGTATCACATAAAATAGTATCTCTAATAAACTCATGGCAACTTTAATTTTGTCTCCATCTTACAGAAGAAGTACCAGCATCTATCAACAACTTCAGAGGAATTTACAGGCACTCTGTGAGCTGGAAACCAGCCAGCAGGGCCATTTTGAGTTTCGTGATGCCAGAAAGAAAATAACTCAGATGGGCCTTTCTGAGGAGAGTTTCAGTATATATTTTGGCTTGGCTCAGATCCAGGGTGTACAGTGCTGCACCAAGTCTGAGCAGTGAGGCAATTCATCCAATTGACACTCAAGAGAGATGGGTTTGAGGGCAGAGAACTTCATTTATATATTATCAGGAACATGTTTCTCCTTCCCATTACTCAACTATGCAGCAGCAAAGAGACTTTTAAAACTCTATGTTAGAGAGATTACTCTAAAGTTATGCATTGTTTTTGCCCCTAATACCTGCCAAATTAAGTTCTTTGAGGGATGAAATTGCTTTAGACATCATGTCTTTTTCCAGGTAAATTTCTTCACACAGACTTCAGTGCTGCTGTGACCAGACAACCACAGGAAGTGTGGTACCACAGAGGTGACAGCAAGTGAATTAACCTTTCTTGAAATTCAGAGAGTGTGCTAGGGTCTGAAGGTGGTGAACACATACTGTGCTGCAAACTGCTGTGTAGATCTCAGTCAGTAGCACAGACCATTACTGTCCCATGTGCAGTCTCTGCTTAGGCATGGCTGGTGTCACCTGCCCCCCTGGGCTCTGAAAGTGAATTAAAAACACTGAAGAAATTCAGAATTAAGAACCTAGAGCATCCTTACTGTGTCACATATACGTAAGCCCCCAAGGAATGTCATCTTCTGGGAGGAAATCACAATCTATTTTCACCCCCAGGGAAGAGCATTAATGCCTTCTGCCTGTTATCAAAGAGATAATATTGCTCACTTATCTCCACTTCTGTAGCACCAAAGGATTCATGAACCCTGAAGTTCCCTCTTTAGCTAGCAGAGAGACACACATCCAGTTCTCATAGTTCTCTGCAAGATCCCATCTTGCTCCATTAACTCAATGGGAGCCTATTACTGCTAAAATCTTCATTTAGGTGCCTCATTTAGAATCTGATATTAGATGGTATGAATAGACTTCCTTACCATTCTTTATCACAGCAAGTATCAGTGTCCTTTTTCAGGTTAGTCAAAATACATCCATTAGAATAATTTTACAGTGGAAATCTACCTTGAAATCTCCCAGTACATAAAATTTTTATGGAAAAAAATTATTTCCAATAGATAATTTTACAAAGAGTGAAACAACTCTTTATAATTTATTAAGGACAAGAAAGGTAAATTTTAAAGCTCAGGAAGGGCCCAGACTGCTAAAAGCAAGCCGGGAGATAAAGTTCTATGTGTTTCCTTCTCTTAGAAAAATCCGGATACAAGAACTAATGTCCTTCAAGACTGGAAGGGTTTCCACTCTGGCTATCTGCACTTTAAGCCAACTGGAACACTAAGGGCAGAGCAAAAAAAGAAGAATTTTATGCAATCCTCAGTAGAAAAAAAATAATTTTAAGGGACGTATTTTCCTTTCACTACATATTTTCTTATCCCACAGTACATAGAAATCCTTTTACATTTTGCACAAAATTCACCAGAAGTCTTGCAGTGACCTTCAGCCAATGCATTTTAGAGCTCACATGCAACCTTAACTTTCTTCACATTAATTGCTTGACTTCTGAAGTTTGACTACAAAACACATTAAGAATGGAAATGAAAGTTGCTAAGTAAAAAGCCTCTTCTCCAACTTGGCTTTTCTGATCTCTTTTATAGAACATAGTATTGATAAGAGCAGGAGTCTCCCCTTTTCCGGGCATGTACCATGATCAAACTGCTTTATTTTCACAGGAAAAATGGTGCAAGGAAAACTACACTTTGCTGACCTGGTACATGCTGAAGTGCTGGGGAGAGAGCAGGACAATTTGCCAAGCTCATGCCTACTGGTCCTCTTTTGGCCAACATTGCCTTAGCAGTGTCAGTTGTTACTGTTGAAATTAAAAATCTATTCCCAGTTCTTATAAACTGGTATTTCTCCGGAAAACATTTATTTGGAAAACATAGAAACATGTCACTTCCTTGCAATATTTCAGACAAGGATGGGGCTTTTTTAGGAAAAAACATCAAAATATAATGTCTCCCGTGGATATACACACACTTAATAGTGAAGGTTCTGCTGTAAATATATACATAAACAACACACGTATATGTTTGTACATGTACAAACACACAGAGAAAGATAAAAAATATGAGAATAAAATTTGCAGTTCTGTACTCTGCTCTTGTGGTTTAAGCTAAATAAATTTTATGAAATGGGTTAGACCTAAAGAACACTACTTTCTAAGAGTGATTTGTTTTCAATGCTAATGCAATTACTCCTTTTCTTTTCCTCTAAGCAAATTCTTCTGCAGTATTGGAAAAAAAGAAAGATGAAACCCACAAAATGGGTCCCAGCTGCCTAATCTAACCCATAATTGCAGTGTGGATCCCTCTGACAAAGGAGGAAGGAGGAGAACTCCATCAAAAGGAAGCATCTATGTGAAGGAGAGTCAACCTCCAGTGACTCATTTCCAGGGTCCACCTCTTTTAGATTATTAAGAGAGGTGCTATTTATAGATTAATGGCAAGTCCCTATCATTCAGCTACACAATTCCCCACTCAAGACCCTGACTGTTTCTCAGTTTGACAGTCTGGGTTTGAATTAGCATTTCTTGCACTTGGAACTTGTTTTTAAACTTCACCTGTTTAAAAGATGTGGTGTGGAGTCAGCAGAAGGTGGGTTCAGGTTCTTCCTTAGCTGTCAATTTACACTTTCTGTGACTCAGTTTATCACATTTTCTCAATGGTATTTGAGATGGTAATTTCAGAGTCAGAACCCACGGTTGCACAGTCCTTTTGGCTACCTCTTCACCAACAGATGGTAAAAAAAGCAACCCCCAAACCCTTAGGGAAGTCATGAATTACTTCTTGTGAGCAGTGCCATTTGGAAAATGTCACATTAACAGAGGATAAAGTTCTGCTCATACATAGCTTATGCTTCTGCATGTACCTCAGAGCCAACAGAACATCAAATGTCTACTTCTGAAAGAGCAATTTATTTCCCCAAACACATTTTTCCATAGGCCTAGGCTTTTCATCCATTTTCAGATTAAAAAGCGATATTCAATAGATGCAGAGTCATCCTGTCATTTTGTTATGCAAATGTCAGTACTGTCTTTGTCAGTATTAAAACCTCAGCCAAAAAAATAAGCCACAGGTCAATGCTTAAACTACAGGAAATGATCGATTTTTTAATTACAACAGAAATGCAATTATACACTTATCTAAGACTCTTATTACTAGATACATTCTTGTAGAGGAGAAAATTGCCTGCAGGCTGAAATTCACAGCTAAACTTCAACTACATGCTTTTGTGTCAGATTTTCCAAAGTCTCTGGTCTTCACTGAATAGACAGTGCAAGGACCCCTTTTGAAAATTTTGCTACTAACAGATTCCTCTCCCTAGAGAAGGAGTAGTGTGAGGTTTTGGAAGAACCTCCTAATAATGCTTCCTTAAACAGCATTTGTAAACAATAATAGGAAATACACTAAGCTTGCAGCCAAAGAGCTTTAATGAAGATGGAGAGTGTTGACAGATGCAGAGGGAAGATCAGGGAGGACACCTGTGAATCTTTACAGCTGATGCTGCTGAAAGAACAGCTGATTTATATGATGGGCGTGACAGGAGAAGTTGAGAATAGGGATGTTGGAGAAAGTATTGTTTTTCCCTTTGTTCAGTGATTTAGCTATAACACGAGGGTAAATTTTGAAGCAAGAACTCATTTCTGAAATTATAATAGCTGTCTTCTAGAAAGTGTATTTGTTTCTCTTTGGAGCTTTTCTCTTCCTTGGAGTGTGAAGCTCAAGAGCAGGAAAGGGAAAAAGGTTTCAAAAGTAGAAATTATACAACTGATGCTGTATCAGGATTTGTCACTGCAAGAGTGAAGGGGATTCTGGAGAACCTGCAAGGGTAATGTCTACATCTGACTCCCAGCTGTTTGTGTTTTTGTTTTTTTTTTTTTATTAGAAGTGAAAGAATTGAGATTGTTTCTTGCATCTAAAAGAGGTAACTGGCACATACTTTAGTTTGATTCTTCATTAGTAGCTTTGTACCATGCCTCATTGTTGTGAGAGCATAGAGGTAGCACCCAGCTGTTAAAGGTCCCCAACTTTTACCTGTTCAGGGCAGGAAGAAGGCTGTTCCAGGGTGGACTTCTCAGCCTCTAAAAGCAGGTTTACTCATTTGTCACTGAACTGCCTTCACAACTATGGCACCATGGTGTTCATTTTGTCCTGATTTTCACTGACCTTCCCTTATGTCCAGAGCCCCAGGAGCATGCACTCCTCTAGCTGACTTCACATCCTTTGCATTCACCTGGAGGTTTTCAAATTGTGGTACAAAACCTCTTCACAGGTTCAACTCTTTCTCAAACAAGCAGTTTTCTCTCCACCTGCTTTTCTGCTTTTTCTTGACATATCCAATGTGTGCTACTTTTGATATAGCCACTATATCACATTATGTTCTCATTCATAAAAGACTGTTTTTCACCCAGAAACAGACTGATAATTTTACTGTGAACATGAAAAGTGACATAGCCAGGAGGACACTTATTTTTTCCTGGGACACATGAAGCTGAGATAACTATGTCCTGTAGACTGAATGTGTGTTAAGCCTCCCTGTTTGATTTGCTTTGCCTTCGTGTAAAAAAAAAACAAAACCACCTCTTTATTTTATCATAATCTCATTATCATAATGTATGCAACTTTATAAATACTTGCATGTTATTTAGCTTTTTGCTGAGAAGAGAAATCTCTGCGTGGCTATGGAGCAGAAAAAGGAGCAGACCCTGGGCTCTCTGACTGTTTAAGTACAGTCCTGTGGTGGAATTAACTTGTCTCCAGGCTTGTGTGTCAACACAGAATATTGCAAAGTGTACAAGAGGCATTTATTATAAAGATTGGGGGTTTGATTTACTTTTTGTAGCTTTTGGAAGACATAGTGAGAACAGGACAGTGGTTAGTCTATTTAAGTGGTGGCATATAATAAGGCATACTTGACAACAGATGTTCTTAGAGTTAGCATTCATGCTGTATGACATCCTGAGCAATGTCTGGGAGTTAACTTGAGGCTACTGGAAAATTAGCATGTTTGGACAGAAACTGTTTCCTACAAGGTGCTCCAAATTGCATATGGCTGGGATTTACATTTTTTTTCTCTCCCCACAGCTCACTTGTCACAATTTCCAGTAGCCTCAAAGCCAAAACTGAAGGGTGTTATCTAGTAGGTGTCACTGCTCTCATGCATTGCTAAGCTCAGCTGTAGGCCACATGTAACTTTGACTGGTGGCTTTCTAAGTCTGGGGTTTTATTTTCATCTCAGTGTGTTTTATTTCACCCTTTTCTCCAAGTTGTCTTGGATGTTGCAACAAATACAATTCATGTTGCTAATGAGGTTACCACCCTTTCTCCTCTTAATCAGGGTAGAAAGCAGCCCCTGAAGAAGTCAGTCTTGAAACTTCTGCAGTTCACACCCTTCCCCAGCAAAGTAAATGTTTCCCTTTCATTCCTTTTTGTCTCTTTTCCTCATACTTGCTTCTACAAAACTTTTGTACCTGTCCTTGTCTGCTGTGTTCGGCATGGGTACTGTGTTGTCAGGTTCCCAGTGTTTGAAGATTTTTAGCTAATGGTTTTCAAGGTTGAA
Organism: Climacteris rufus; assembly: GCA_013398175.1. Lineage (NCBI taxonomy): Eukaryota > Metazoa > Chordata > Aves > Passeriformes > Climacteridae > Climacteris > Climacteris rufus. The sequence continues at coordinate 687,200 of VZRZ01005631.1, forward strand.
TGCCTAAGGCTCAGTTCTTGAATTCAGCAGAGGCAAGTAAATAATTAAGTTGCCTGAAGTTTTCTTGCTGTTAGTCATTGTCCTCCCTAATGGAGGTGAGAAAATCTGATTCCTTTGAATAAACCAGACTTACCAAAGTCCTTGACTTCCTCAACATCACTTTAAATCCTAGAGAGAAGTGGTGCCTGGGAACGTCACAGCCTTCAGCACATTCTATCCAGGGCTTCAACAGTTACATTTAGGTAGAAGAATATGCTTGTTAGGGTGTTTTTAAGTGATACAGGAGCACTCTCAAAATCAGCTGCAATGAGTGGGAGCTGCAGGTTATGCAGAACGTGTGGGTTCCCAGTCTACTTGAGTAGTCAGAGTGCTGTGGCTCTCAAATCTTAGCTTCAGTCACTAAAAAATACAGTCTCTGGGCATGTTAAGCTACTTATATGAATGATGTGGTTCTCAACTTCATGGATCCCTTGTCCCTTTGAGGTGGTAGGACACTGGGGAACAGGCACAATGTATGTGTGTGATTTGCTTGCATCTGGCTTGGATGCTCATCATCAGGTGTAAAGATAAACTCCTGTGAACTTGAGTAGTGCATTTGTTCTGACTACTGAAACTGAAGCAGGAAATAGAACATTAAACTGCTGTTCCTAGGGAGAGGAGAGGAGGTGAATATTTGGGCATAATGACATAATAAACAAATGCAGATGAGACATGGTCTGTGAAAACAGTTTGAACTGACAAAGCAAAGAGCCTCCTGCCAGGCTAGTGAGGAAATATCCAAGCTAATAAAGTAGGATTGTGAGAGTATGAGTAAGTTACTGCAAGGCTGCTTATCATGGGTGAGAAGTGGAAGTGGTTTTACACTCAATGAACACAACCTCAGCTGTCTCACTAGTAAACAAAGACACTGCAAGGGAGGTTTCAGGTCACCAAAGGCTCTTGAAAATAAATAAAACTCATCAAATCCTTCCTAAAGCCAAATGAGAACAGGTCACTTCCATCGGAACCCACCTTCTTTGGCAACAATGTAAACTTAAGGTCATTTTGTAGCCATTTTTTTTGCTAGAGACTCACTTTTCCTCTTTCAAAGGAAAGCATTGGGTTTTTTATTATTTATCATTTCAACAAATACATTAGGACACTAGCCAAGTAAAGTAAGTTCACTCTGCCCTGGAGGTAGTGCCTGGAACTGATTTCTCATGTTCTGCATAATGCCTCCATAAATTCTGCAGTTTCCATAACAATTGGGATACACTGTGTGAATGACCACGTGGTGTTATTCCTGGGCTCACAGAAACGCTTGTAGCAATCACTGTGCCTCTCACCTTGACTCCCTAGTGGAACTCTACAGAGTCATTGAAAGCCTGTGTCAAAGTGCATCATAAATTCCACACTCCTTTTACAGATTCTCTTTGCTAATCCCAGACACTCCTCCCATTATTGTGTGCATAAAGCAAAGTGGTCTTGTTCCTAACCCGGACCATCTTGGCACATTTGATTTGCATTTGACTTACAACAGGTTGTTAAACAGTTATTAATTCACACACTGCTGCTGAGTTGCTTTGTCAACCAACCTCTTCTCTATTTTCTGTGGGTAGCAAAACCCAAGGTTGAACTTGGGATGCCGTTATCCAATGTTTTGCTGTCCAGTATTACTGTATTTCATACAGCCTGGCCTTTCCTGGAACTCCATGTACATGAACCAGCCAGGCCTGACCTTGCTCTGCCTGAGACATCTGATGAGATCACAGCTGGAGGTGGTATAGCTATGAACATGGAGTTATGGGAAAGTCTGGGCAGATATTTTTAACAAATAAAAATCAAAAGCTTACAAAAGCATGACGTGAGCAATGTTTTCAGTACTTTGAGTTCCCTTCTCATACACATGTGGAAACTCTTCAGGCGTATGGTCTCAAGGTCTTCATTAATTTATTTTTCCAGACTGCTTGCTCAAAGATTTGTTCTATATGGGAAGCTAATGCTGCAGTCCAAGGTCATGGAAAGCAATGGGGAAAGAGTTTTGTGGATACACTTAAGTGTTTCATTTTTAGATTTTGTTTTCTTCTTCTGTAGCCAGTACTCAGGACTAAAGGAAGGGAAGGCTGGTTCAGGAATTGTGTTGAGTAACAAGCTTTCAAGTTTTTCTCTGTAAAAACTTCTGCAATAATCATAAACACATGTTAATACGTGGTAATCTGTAGAGGGGAAAGAAAAGCTATGGGAGCAAATCCAGCTGACAAAGTATATGTGTCCCTTTGAAGGAATGAAGACAACCTGCAATTTCCAGTAAAGTAGGAGATTAGTTTGTGATTCAGAAACCAGAAAAAGTTCAGGGTCAATGGATAAAATTAGAGTGCAACTATGAAGAGAGCACATGGACCTTATTGATATCTGATAGGAGGAATACCAAAAAAACAAAAGTGACTACAGAGGACCCATGGCCTGATGTCCCTCACACTGCAGAAATGAACTCAGTCTGCTCTAAACCAGATGGTTGGGTGCTTTCCACAGCAATGAAAAATGTTAACATATTTGTTAGTCAGAACAAGGTACTTCTTGCAACTGTCAGAAAAATCCCTTCTGAGGAACCAACTTATGCTTTGAATTATAAGTTTACAATTTGCAGACTGCCTGTAAGTGGAGAGGCACTCAGGGGCTATGGACTCACCCTCTCCTCAGCGTTTGGCAGAGCTGCCATGTGACCTGAAGCCAAGTCCAGAACTAGAACATTGTACAAGAAAAATTAATTCTCAAAAAAAGAAAGCTTTTCCAGTTTTAGCTTAAGTATTGGCTGAAGTTGCCAGAACAAGTTCTCAGACCGAGGAACTACAGAAAGTGAGGACATTGGAACAGGGTGAGCTGGACATTTTGTCTTTACACACAGCTTTAGCCCTTACCATCAACTTGCAAGGAAGATCTCAGCCCTGGGTGCTGTGTCGTGCCAGGATTTCCTTTAAAGAGACCATGGTGATGAAGAAAACTCTTGGGAAGCAAAATTTCATTTACTGTAATTTAGGTTACTATAATTTAAATTGAACATCACTAAAATCAGAGATCCAGAAACTTGGGGTAATTATCCCCCTGGCAGTCAGTGAACTTCAATACCTTCTGTACGTGCCAAATGTATCAGAACTGAGATTTTTGTCACAAAAAGTTGGAGACTAATATTCACTTATGGGACTGAGCTCACTAATACAATTTTCTTCTCATCAAAAGTAGCTATTGTATTCTTATTACATTTTTTCATTTTATCTACATATAACCGTGAATATTTTTCAGATAAAAAACATCCTTAACCTTGAGCTAAGTCACAGCCAGAGACCTACAAAGCATTGTTCCTGTTTTGTGACATTCCTGAGAGGGAAACAAAAATCCAGATTTTACGGTATAAAGCAGTACTAAAAAGGGGGCTCTACTGATTCTTGAAATATGTATTCTGTACCACAGAATGGCACTCATAAATTTAGTCAAAACCAGTGTAGGTCAGACATAGGCACTCCATAATTCAGTAAGACTAGAGTTGTATAAAATATCTTGTTTGCATGTTGTTCCTGGGTGAAGTTTAAATAGCCACCACAAATATCCTGTATTTAGGGGTAGATTTCTGCTTCCCTTCTTAAATAAGGTAATTAGCCCATATGTTAGCTTTCTGTCTGTGTCATATATTCATGGGAGCTGGCCCAGCATTCTTAGTAAAGCTCTAGTCAGTACATAATGCCTATAGATTAAAAGAATGGATATTTAAATGTCCAGCTGCCTGACTGAAAACATTATCTCTGAAGGATCTGGGGGAAACTCGACATTCACATTCAAATTATGGAGTTGTATCTTGTAATTACCCATCACTTGCAAAGCCAGCTGTCTCTCGGGTCATTATTGCAAGCATGTTATCCTATCTCAATTTGGAGATATCTTGTTTCTAACCTGGAAAGGAGGAAGGAGATTTGTGGTTCTTCACCTCTGTTGTTGGATCTTGTCTGCAACTTCATCTTTAGGTGCTCCATCCTAGAGGCTGGACTGGGAGCATTTGGGGCCAACAGCCTTTTTAAAAATTATTTTCACTAACCATTGGGACTAGGCAGCAAGGATTTTAGCAAAAAACAACAATATTTTATTTCAGCTCTGATTGTGCTTTACAAGTCAAATTAGAGCAGCTTTCCTTATAAGCTGCAAAAGCAAAGCAAAACCAGTTCTGTATTTTTAGAAAGCCTGGTCCTGCTGCTTCAGGAATTTTTTGGTGTGTGGGGAGCCAGAGTGGGAGAGAAATTGTTTTTATTTGTTTATTTGTGTGAGCCCAGTTACCATATGGCTTATAGCACAGAAGGAGAATCTGCCTCCTCTCTCAGGAAGGTTTGTTTTTGTTGGCCATGGCTCTACAGGAATGCATCTCTGGCTGCCCCAGTGCTGAGCAGATAAATCTCTTCAGCATGCAGCCACTGCCCTTAAGAGTATCCTCTGCCTCTTAAGAGTGTGTTGAAACCACCTTGTCCATGCACAGCCCAGAACGTTGCTAAAAATCAAGAAAACAAGTGTTTTTTTCCATGGGCCACAAAGTTAATTGCTTTACCAAGCCTGCTTCCTCTTTTCACGTTGTCTGAGAATAGTTTTTGTTTTAATAAATAAGATTTTGGTTTTTTCCTCATAATTTATGTTTTTCAGTGCGAAATATCTGTAGACTTTAAGGTTTTCATGTGCAATTGATCTACAGCACAGCATCTGGTTATTATTTGGGTGACAAACAGATGCTTTAGTGACACTGGAATTAAATATACATAAAGTGGACCGCATGCTACAAAAATGGCTCTGGATCTTTCTATCTGGTGTCAAGCTTGTACTTCCAGTCCTTCCCCTTGGGTACCATGGAGACATTGCATAGGAGAGAAATAGGAACAGTTGGATGCTTCTGGTAATGTTTCTTTAGCAAAATTTTGTCAGGTTATTCTTCTCTTTGGAATATCAAATCACATGTTATCAAATAACTTGATATTTCCTGAGGCTGCACAAGATTCATAGTATCTGGCTATTGCACATATATATGAAACAGTTGTTATTTTTCTGAATGTCAGGTGGATTTTTGACTTTTACTTGCAAGAGTCAGAGCACTGGTTGTTACTTTCCTGCTGAATCTCAGCAGAAAGCACTATTTCTGTGAGACCTCAAAGCAGTTATTTTATCCCTTTCTGTCACAGTCATATATTTTCAGAGTGAGAGAGACCTTCTCAACCTTCTCTTCTAAGAATGAACTTCCAGTAGCTGTGTGTGAGGCTGTTGTCATCAGGCAGACATGAAAACTAGGAAAGCTGGTTCCCAGGCCGTGATTCAAACCATCTGGGTTAGGGATTTTCAGTTTTGCCACTGATTTGAGACCTTTCCTCAGGGCAAAAATGAAAGGTTATTTTCTAGGGCTGTTTTATTAATGCTCTCTCATGCTTAGGGATATCTTTTGTCTTTGCTGGCATTGAGTTCAGGCTTGAAAAACCCTCCCTTACCTTACACAGCAAGGGGCTATAATCATGCCATGCAGATAACACAGGTTTGTTCGAAAGAAGTGTTCCTTTGTTCGTGGTTGGGTTTTTTGGCATTTTTTCAGTCTCATCTGTTGCCTCAGGTTTTAGCTGGTGTCTTTCCCTGTGTCTGAACAGCAGCAAAGGTGGGGTTGTTCAGGGTTTCCCAAAGCCTGTCCCTTGTGTTCCCATAGTTTCACTCTGGCAGGAACCCTAGCATGACCAACACAGGTACAGACAGGTATTGAACTGAAATGAAAATGCCAATCAGGAGTGGTCTGTTGTCTCTTCACAGCTGAGAGCACCTCCAGAGGCAAGAAGAAAGGTGGAGAACTTGGGTGATTTCGCCTGTGCCCTCAAATCCCCATGATTCTGTGCTTGCTGTTCCATTTTGTTACCCAAAGCTGTCTTGGAAAGTGTTACAATAAAGGAGCTGTAATGCCATAGAGTTCATACTTTTATATTGCAGGACTATGATGCGGTTCTGCCACAAGGTCTCTTGGGAACTCCTTGGCTGCTTTCCCAATTTAGCTGTTACATGACTGATTCATTTAAAGAGACCAGAGCACCATCTCCTCAGGACTGCATGCTGAGACTTTCTTGTGAAGACATGTCCAATGGCTTCATTAATCTGTGGGTGCACTGAATTTATTACAGAAAATGAAAAGAATAGAGAAACAGTGGTGTTTGTTCTGCTGTGAGAATGCAGAGTGCACTGGAGTTGCAGAGAAAAGGAAAATTTAAAGGATGTTTCAAGTTTTGTCAGACATGTTTGTGGCTGAATTATCACAGAAAAGGTTGGCATGGCTCAGAATTAACCAAACAAATAATTCCGAGTAGCAGAATTTCTAAATCTTTGTTTCTCTCAAGGATTTCTGTGTGTATTTTGTTTTGAGGGGTTTTGTTGGGTTTCTTTTCCTGTGTCTGGTAAGACATGAACTCCATGGCTGTCTCAGTTCTAGCCACTCCCTCTCTTTGGACACACTGATATTTAATGTTATTGGTCTGAAATCTTTGAGGGAGAGTTTTAATTGGGTTTTTTCTTCTGTATGTGGACCACTGCCCTCAAAAATATATAAAAATTTCAGATCTTCAAAACCTCTGCCTGTCAGTCAATTTTTTAAATCAGCTAATGAGGGGACTAGCAACATAATTCAGTTCTGCATTTAAGCTAAATCCTTAAATAGTAATATTTGTGAATTATTATTTGCATAATGGTCAGTCTGAACTGCATTATAAAGATTCTTCTCTACAGACCACAGGGAAAAACCAGGTAATGATAGAGCTGTCCTCAGGTTACCTGATTAAATACTGTTCACTCACTTGGGAAAGGAAAAAGATGGTTATATACGAACAGATTGTTACAGTCAGGCTTCACACATGCAAAAAGAGATGATTACCCCACTACTGACATTTGCAATCGGCAAAGAACACTTCCTAAAAATCCGTATGATCATTTTGTTCCCTCTCAAAGATGTTGCAAAGCCATTTTGTCAGATTATGCTCTTAAGAGAGTCCAGACAGGGGCAGGACCTAGACTCTCTTCTGACCAAATGGCTACTGCTCAGCAAGAGCATCCCAACAAGTGGCTGCACAAAGAGCTCATCTGTTCAGTGAGAACTTCAGCCTGTACCCTCCATTCTCCCGTCTCAGAGGAAATCATAGCACAAGAGGTGCCAGCAGCTGGTTCTAGTCATGTTATTGGATGACAACACAAAAGTAGTGCTGTTCCAGTCTTGCACAAAATCGCAAAATAGAGTGCTAATAAGTGGAAATGCAGACTATGGAGACAGCTAGAAAATCTCAGTGTGATGTGGAAAAAGGTGGTTTTGGTGAGAAAAAAGCATGTTATACGCTTTTTCTGTTTTCGTTTCTTGCTCTTTGAAAACTGTAAAACCTCACAAAATGCAAGGATTTTCTTTTCTTGGCCTTGGGAAGATGTGTGCATAAACATACCAACATTCAAGTTGCCACAGCACTCCTCAGTGGTGTGTTTCACAGCTTCCTGCTCCACAGGATCTCTGAGTATCTGATGTGCTCCCTCATCTACTGTTGCAGAACTAGAATTTGGGCTTATGTTGTCTTATTATGATAGCGTCCAGAGGATCCAACAGGAGACCAGAGTCACCCTATCCTAAGTGCAGCATAGGCTCTGGTTTTAGAGTGAAGAAATTATATGTCAGGAGTTGCCTTCAACAGGATCTATAAGCAAAAGATCCATAGGCTAAAATACCAACAGTAAACACATCCTGTATTTATCCAAGTCAGAAAAAAGCAAGCAAAAAGTGTTTATGTTTAACCCTTTCTTAAATGGATCTTGAGTAGAGACAGACAAGTTTGTAACATGCTAAGTGAAGTCACTTCAGTGGGGGACTTAATGGAGACAATATAAGAAGCAGTAATTGAATCAGGACAAGAAATCTCTTTCATGCAGTAATTGTTGCCAAGTTTTTCTCACTGTAGTTTTCTTAGTGTCAAGAAGCTGTTTGAAATCTCCTGGCTCTTGTAGGTGTTTGTTGTCAGACACAAATATAAAAGTGTAAACCCACTACTATTAAAGTCCTGGAAGCACTTCCACTCTTTTTTCTTTTGCAAGGAGAGCTTGCAAGATGCAGTCTATCATGTTAGAAAGCATTAAGAGGTTTTGTTTTGTCTCAGTGCCCTCAGCCTGTGTGAAGTGTTTGCAGAGCACAGAATATTTGGAACCAAATAAGGAAAGTGTAGAAGTCAAAATGTTAGATAACTTACGATGTTTAAAAGGAAATTAAATGTGAAAAATAACTCATTAATATCAAGTCTTTTTAACGACAGTTTAATGAAAATGGGCACATCTTCAATGTCACACAGAGAGGAAAGCCCTTCAGGCTGCATCTTAATGAGTTTCTTAGACTGCATGTGTTTAAAACTTAAGGTTCCAAATAATTCTATGCCATGAAGAGAATTTGCTCTGTTTTTGACAGCCTCTTCAATGTTCATGAAGTTGAGGCAAGGTCTAAAAATGCTTGAAGCTTAAATAGAGCATCATCAGATGTCCTCTGCTGCTTATGTGTTGTGGAGTGTTTGTCTCCTCTGTTGCATCCCAAGTTTTACATAACTTTACATTGTGGTTTTGTTAAAGAGCCAAAAAAGAAATCTTGACAATGCCAGAACTGAAGGTCCTTTCTGTAGTTCAGTGACTTTGTAAAAAGACCTCTTCTTTCAATCTTCCCTGTTGAACAGGAGTTGACCTGAGTGAATATAAACCATTCAAATTGAGGGAAATTTCCTTTTAATCCTTTTCTAGCTCTCAGCTTGACTACTTACAATGTACTTGTGGTTCTGCTGCAAAATTCTTTATTCTGCCCTAAAGAATTGTGTATTCTCTAACAGAAAAATACTTTTAATAAAGACATTTAAGACAGACTATTCTATAGCACTAAGTCATATCAGACAATCTTAACAATAAATGATATGTCATATTTTTTTCCCAGATACACAGATGTTTTGCAGGCTCTATAGCAGGAATATAAACAAAAAATATTATTATCCCCTTACAGCCAAAGCAGTAGCCCAGTTTGGGTCAGGAGAAGAAATCAGTCTAGAACCAAATATCACTGCAATCCTCTGTCTTGTCAAACAGAGCACAAGTTTCTGCTTTCGTGATCACAGCAGAGCAATCAGAGGCTTACTTTTTCCTCCAGATGAAACTCATTTTCAAGTAACACTTAAACTTTAAATATTTGTGACATGGGTTTTGCAGGTTAAAATACCAAAGTTTCTTCTTACTGCAACCTTAGCTACTTTTGCTTTTCTCAGTTCTTCTGTGTAGTTTCAACTGCTTCTTATGCCCACAGTTAAGCACAGTCACTCATTAACATCAGTGGAAAAACCCTCCAGCTCAAGGCTCAGGCATGGGGAAAGTCCCCCATGTCAGCTGGAGACACTCCTGGTGTTTTGGTTGGGAGCTTCCCTTGCTTTACCATGAAGTTTGCTCAATGATCTGGGTTTTTTCTGTGACCAAAAGGGAAAAAAAAAAAAAAATGGATGCAATGCCCTCTGTTTCAGAGGGATTAATCCACTTCTGAATACCTTCTCTTAAGCAAACCTATAGCCTTTGATTAATGCTGCCTCATGCTCCATCTTCTTATCTGTTAATCCACTCCAAGCCTCCTCAGTTTCTTCCACTTTGCACATTTTTTCTTTTAGAAAAAGGCTAGTTTTTCAGGTGTACATTCATCTTCTGTCCTTTGAGTGTAGAAGATGCTTCATTTAGTGAACCACAGGCAATAATTCCAGGTAATAAACAGGGTACTAAGGCCAATACATATTCTTTCTCAACTGTGAAAACATCAGCTGTTCATGATTTTCTGTCACATTCTTTGTCAGTATCTTTCAGTTTTACCCCCAGTCTCTCAGTCCATCTGACAAATGGGCATCTTCACTGTGGCAAATGGGATCTTCTTTTGACAGATTCTTTCATATGGCCTATAAATCCCATTATCCATTCACAAGACAAAAATGTCATTTTCAGAGATACTTTGTAAAAACTATAGGGACATGACAACATCCATCAAATAAAATTTACAAAATATTCTCCTTGCAGATTAATAAATTGCTTTATAGCCTGTCAGCAATGCCAGCTAACAAAATAACATATCAAATAAGTGTGCTGTACAATAAAGAAAGCTATTTACAAACATCAAAAACATTGCAAAAAATAATAAACCTGGCTTTCTTCTTTTGCACGTCTTGGAGAACAAGGTCTATGCTGGTCCCTGAATCACTGAACCTCTGGGCTCTCCAGAGACATTAAGTTTAGCAACTTTAGCTTGCAAACTGGCAAACATTTCCACTACAATATATTGGTGCATTTTCCTTTTTTTTTTTTAATATTCAACCTTTGGTCACACTACTCAAGACTATTTTAATCAACATCTGATGTTGTTATTTATGATAATTAACTTAAACCAAATCTAAAATGCTGTCACTCTTGAATGATTTATTTGCTATTTGGTGAAGAAATTGATGCAGCCTTTAACATTACTGTTAATATTTGTTCTGGGTTTCCAATGGGAAAGTTTTATGTCATTTAGAATGAGATATTTCCTTGTAATATTGATCTGTCAAAAAATACCAAAGAGCTTTCAAGTTGTAAACAGATCTGACCTTGAGTGTCTGTAAAAGTCCATATGTGCAACTCCAGCAGAGTCTCTTGAGAGATGGCAAAATCTCTATCCTTAGAAATTTTCACAATTCAACAGAAAAAAGCCTGAACCATGTGGTCTAACTTTGAAGTTAGCTCTGCTTTGAGCAGAAGGTTGGATTAGTGTTCTTCCAAAGTTTCTTTCAAGCTCTGTTTTTTCCAGTCCACACCTACTCTTCAGCCTCTCAGATCACTTCATGTTTGTTGCTATCCTTTTTGAACAGTGGGTGTCCTTTAGTAACCTAAGTGACAACTGTTTTTTCATACTCATTCTATTTACACCATATAGCTCTTTTCATTTCCTACTTTAATCAATGCATTTCCTAAGGTTTGCCATCCAGTTTCTCTGCAATAAGAATCTTAAATTGGTTTATAATAACTCATTCTATTTCTCTGTCAGATTAAGTCTTTCTTTAGAAAGTGTTGTTCAGATAACTGTTTTCTTCCATGTTACCATCTGTTTCCTTCCTATCTGTTTTCCTGTATGCTGATATTCTTCTAACTGTTGTTGTATTCTTCTCTCTTTTCTCCAAGTTCTAAAGGAAATCCTGAAAGTTTTCTCCTCCAGAGGAAGTGAATGGGAGCAATCCCCTGGACTCCAGGGGAGTGCACCCACCAGCAGTCCTTTCTCCATGAATGTCTCCCAGCAATCAGAAATCTTAAAACTTCAGAACACAAAGCCTAGAACTCCATATTTATTTTCATGACCTTTCCATACCTTCTCTGGGGACCAGGAAAACTGGTAGAACCTGATAGAAAGAACCGGTAGAACCATCCTGATAGAACCACAGGTTTGGGGTGAATCGGTATTCCTTTCTATTTGCAGGTTATACTTCCACTACATTTATTCAATATACTCATCTGTTTTCTATTAGTCTGCTGGCTCAACATTATTGTTCATCTCTCACACTCTGTTGTTTGGGGTATTTTTTGCCCTGCTCTCTCTGTTTCTGGATACCAATTTCCTATTCTTTTCTTTTGTCCCTTTTCACCAACTGAAAGCTCTGTTCATGATAGAAGCTAAAACGCAGAAATGCTTTTACGAAAAAAAGATTTTAAAAAAACCCCACACCAAACCCCAAGCCCACAACATTAATTATTTCTTTTTCTTTAACCAAAACCTACACAGTGATGGTGTAGTACACCAAGTACAACACAAAACTTAAAGCAATTTGAAAGCATTGATCTGTACTCCTGACATAACTGGAGCAGAGTCTCCTAAGGGATAACTGTATGTATTGATGCTTTTACTGTCTGTGCCTCATAAAACACCTCTGAATACTTTTCATATTTGTAGTTTTCATGGTATGCCCTGATTCCTTCCATTTGTAAATAAATCAAGCTTCACTTAAGTCCTGTCAAAGCTGTGTTGCAGGAGGTGGCCACAAGCTGAACCATAATTCCAGCTTCTGGGATAGCTATAATTTGGGATTGGATTTCACATTGAAAGCTGTGCTCTAATTCTAGGGTGTTTGTTCTTTCCTGAACAGTTACAGGATCTATTCTCTGCAGTGAATCCAAAACAATCCTTTGGTAGGAAATAGAGTTGTTTATGAATAGTCATCCTGCATTGGCAGGACCATACAGACAGGGATGGCCACTGGAGGTAGTCTGTTATGATTTCCTGAGAAGGTAGGTGGCATCACAGTTTTAATTTTGACATCATGGGAAAATTGCAGATTGGGTGTTGAGTATTGTATGCACTCAACCCCATAAAACAGTAAAAAGCTTGTACTCATCATCCACCCCAGTGTTGGTGTTGTAGCATGTCCATCACCAGCTGAGCTGTCTCCGTCTCCCTCCTGCACCAGAGAACCAGCTGTACTTTGATCTTCGATAAAGTAGCTCCAGAGTTTTTTAATATGTAGCTTTAACATAAATAGTATCTATAACCACACCTTGCAGATATGAATATTATATATATAATATATTATATACAGCAGCCTTCCAGTACCTAAGGGCTTACAAGACAGCCAGAGAGGGACTTTTTACAAGGGCCTGTAGTGATAGGATGAGGGGAAATGGCTTTAAGCTGATAGAGGGTAAGTCAAGATTAGATATGAGGAGAAAATTCTTTACTGTGAGGGTAGGGAGGCACTGGAACAGTTTGCCCAGAGAAGGTGTGGATGCCCCAGCCCTGGATTGTTCAAGGACAGGCTGGATGGGGCTTTGAGCAACCTGGTGTAGTGGAAGGTGTCCCTGCCCCATTGCAAGGGATTGGAACTAGATTTTCTTTCATGTCCTTTCTAACCCAAACCAATCTAACATTAGGGGTTATTGATGGCTCTCAGGACATCCTCAGCAGATGCTTCTGATGTTTATAGGCAGCCTGTTGACTTCTTAAATTCTATAACCAAAGCTCTTCACCCTTTAGGAACATTCTCAAATATTTTTTGCTGTATAACATGTTCATTTAAAAGACTGTGATTAGTATTGATTGGTGATGTACTAGTACTGCAAGAAATTCACAGCAAATCATTGTGAGTTGTATTTTGGTCATACTGGAATTTCCCTCAGGAAATACAATGAAAATCCCCTGGCTGCTGTTCAGGGAAACTAAGAAAAATATGAGAGGTGGCCAAGCTGTGGTTATCAAGCCAAATGCAAAAGCTAAATTATTGAATTGCATGGGTCTTAAACTGGATACAGGGTTGTGCTGGCACAGGACTTGCTGGCTAACTTAAATAAAAGTGAGGGGTGAAATAAAGCAGCAAGTACTGCTGAAGCTGACATTACTGTTTCCCAGGACCAAGCTGCCCATCCAATCTCTGCAGCTCTTGGAGCAAAGGGGCAGTACTGGAGCTTGTACTCTCCAACTCCCTGGTCCTTGGACCTCGATGCTTAGTTCTTTCGGGCTCCAAGCACTCTGCTTGCTTTTGCCTCTATGAGCTGGTCAAGGAGCTGTGTCTCCCAGTACACACAGTCCAATGTATCCTGTGCTGTGGCCTCTCTGAGGCATTTTTCCCTTTTCTGAGCTGTGACCCTTCTGTGTGTGGCACGTAGCAAGTGCTGGCAGTTCAGACTGAACAACCACTTGCAGCCCATCCATCCTCATTTATAAGCTGACTTTTCTTGTGCAGCTCATCAGAGCAGGCTATCAAACAAAGTTGTGTTTGAGAGAGGCCAACCACCTTCCAGTTGGCAAGAGACCTAAGCAATTCCACAGACTAAGTGAATTGGGTTTAGGATATGTTTCCTGCTGCTGTGCCTCTGAAAGGGAAGTAGCTGCCCTGTTACTCTGGAGTGCAGTGTCCATTCCAGGAGTGAAGGATGGCATGTGTATCTGTTTGGAATTGTGTGGGGCACTGAAAAGCCTTTTATGTGCATGTGGAGCCATGTGCTCTCACACGGGCAACCCAGCCGCAGCAAATTAAAGCCAGGTAAACAAGCTGTTTCCTAACAGTAACTTATGGTCCTGGCTGATCTCTCAGCCTTTTTACCAACATATGCTGTCAATTTCTAAAGTCCCAAAAGTACAAGATCTATGATATCTGGGCTAATGGGCTCATTCATATTCCTTTCCTTCGCTCAGATTCATGCTGCTCAAAGATGATGCCAAGCGCCGCTGGGCCTGGAGCTGAATTTCAAGTGGAGCCTAGAAATTTGGTGTAAATGCCTCCATCAGCATTTGCAATCTCTTTATACATCTCAGTTTTCCATCGTAATTCCAAAAGTTGTTTAATGAAATGCAGGAGCTTTTCTTCCTGTGTTTGAAATGCTCTATATTTTGAACTGTAAAAGAACTATAATGATGTCCCAATTAACACCTTAATCAGAAGCAAGATCTAGAACATTGTCAAGTTAATGACGGTGACAAGCACATCACTAGAGCAAGATGAAGGTCAATTTATTTGCCCTAGGTTTTTATTTTCTCTTTTGTCTCAGGAAAATTACATTTCAGCCAAGCAGGGAAGGCCTTCCCATTTCCCAACTTTCCTTCCACTGTCTTAGTTAACTCACTAACTTTTTTCCCATGTTTTGGGTATATTCACAGTAATTAGAAGAAATGTACTAAGCCTTATCACCACAAATTCCCTTCTCTTCCCTACTCTTCTCTTCTGTTCTCTGTAAAGATATCAGCACTCAAAATAATAAGGATTTAATGCTGTAAGCCTCATAAAAGGCTCATATTTTGCATAAATGCCACTTTTGGGACACTCACAAACATCTAAAATACAAGCTCCTCAATTTTCAGGTCAGCAATAGAGGCCAAATATAAAATGAATCACCTCTTTAATTCCTTAAATATAGAATAGTTCTTTGGAAAACTCATCAAACACAAGTTGTTCAAGGTCTGGATGCCATTCCTACAAAAAACAGGCAAGGTGATGGAAAGTTTCTGTCTGGCCTTTAAAATCTGTTTATCTGCAAGAATCATTGAACATCATTATAGGTCACTGTCAGTAGCCTCTGACTGGACCTTTCTCCCATAGTTTCCATGAATTTCCATGTGCCCAAGCTGTTTGCTTGGATAAATCAATACTTTGGGAATATCTTCCTAATTTCCCTAACAGGTGTTTTCCTGGATTCTCCTTTCATCTCTTAACCCCAGCTGAATATTGCAGTCTGTATACAAAATTTGTTGGAGTGCTTTTTCTTTACTGAACACCAAAAACATCCTTCTATGTAATCATAGCAGGATTCATATGATAATAAAAGCAAGAACAGTAGGTACCATTGCTGTTTGGAATTGTATGAAATCTAACCTGCTCAGTTTGGAACTGTGTGAAAATATAAGTGGACTTTGTTTTTCCAACAGAGCACATTGTGCATGAGACCTGCCGTGAGTTAGGAAAAATATGTATTTAAACTTCAATAAACATCACAAAGTTCTCACTACAGAAGTTTCCTCTTAGGAGCTGCTTTGTAACACTAGGACATCCATCCTACCATGAAGTTCAAACCCCACTCCTATAATTGTGTGAGTCTATCTTCATTTATGAAAACATCTTCACTTATGAAAACTACTGCTGCAGAAAGCCCTGAAATGTTAAAAATTCACATGCTCAGCTGAAACCACAGAACATTGTTTCTTCTGTTTTGTGGGAAGCCAAGCCTTACAACGGCTTTTCATATTATCACACAGGCAGAACCCTTTCCATCACAATTGGATGGCAATATACTTAGAGCATTTTTTTCTCATTTGAGTGCAACACTGAGTATTTAAGGAAGTACCAGCCATACCCACAGCTTGCAGAAAGGAACAACAAAGATGTGTTTATTATTTCTGTTACAGTAGGGCACAACTGTGATGCTGGAACTCTGATATTGTAGATGCTGCACAAATACTGACAGAGCTTAAAAAAAAATTGTTAATGACCTAAACCAGCAGTGTGGGAGGTGCTGACCAAAACACGGAAATGCTTAAAGGGAAGCTAAAAAAAAGCTTTAAAAGCTGTATAAGATGTGAAACACAGTCAAGACTTCAAAGTTTTGTGGGGTGCAGAAGTCTCCCTGAAATCTGTGCTGTGTGTTTGTTATATAGGTAGACTGTATTAATGTCATATGAGTGTCTGTGATGGCTCAGAAATATGTCTACTAGGTATATGAAAGAAACGTTAAGGTAAAAAGTATAGTCTCAGTGAAGAACGAACTTTGATAAAGTATACATTTCAAGAGATTTTTTTGCTTTATAATATTGATTAAGCGGAAAAGCAAGTTAAATTTATTGCATTCTGAGGGTAATGACTCATCCTCTTCTGAAGGAATGTAAGCAGGCTTGCAATGCACTCAAACATGACACTAAAAATATCCCATTGCCATCCACAGTTTGTCATACAGAAGTATTTCTTGAGAGGTTTTTCAAAACAAGGACTTACATATTCCAGTTCCGTTCATCAAATAAGTAGGCCCTGACTGCCTTCCAAACAGCTGCACTGAGGTCTTTAGGATTAATTCTCTAAACCTTAAGTGACTAAAATTCCTGCTAATTGGTTTTTAATTATTTTTTGTGCAACACATTTAACCTGATGCTTTTGTCTATCTATGGAATAACAGCGTGGGGATGGAGCATGTTAATTTAGCTGTACAGCTGTAGAAGCAAAACACCAGAGCTTCCTGTACCGGTAAATGCCTGAATTGTAGGCATTTGTATCAAAACCTTTTTGATGTGGTGATGTGCTTTGTTTCTGTACACCATTCTGACTGTCTTTTCCCAGTAACTCTGGAATGATGTAGTTGTCTATGGAGTTTGAGGAGATGCAGTTGTCTCAAAGATATGTAGTTCCTACTGGATATTTGGAAAGAACAGGTGAGAAAATAGAGGCTTCAACCACCTGCTCACCCCTTACTAGAAACTGTTAAGTTCACCAAGATGGCCACTGGTGACACAAATCAATAAAAAGCAAGGCACTCTTAATTCTACTGCTCATGACATTCTTCTAAACTGTGAGAGATACAGATTTTATAGGGTCTTGTCTCATGAAAACCTTTTCCATTCTGTTTTTTGTCAAAGAAATGCCCAGTTAATGAAAACTAAAATTTTGCTAAAGCCCATCTTTCTAAATTCTGGATGACCTATGGCATTTTCCCTCAGCCAGGTTGGTACACTTCTCCTGAGAAAGCCTGGATAGTCAAAATTCAGGTCTGCTCTGTTATATGAATTGTTTTGAGTCTGAGCAGTCAGGGTCCTCTGAGATCTCTTCTCTGAGTTAGGATCACTGAAGAAGAAGAAACCTGAAAACCTGAACCTAAAAGGAATCAGGTGACCTAGTGTGCCTGTCTTTATAAAATAATTCTGATCTGGATGCTTGATGACAAGATATTTTGATTATTCTTATTTAAAAGAAAGACCTTTAATTGATATTTATGATGATCAGAATTTTTGCTCTACATTCCAACATCATTTTTCCCTTCAAAATATTCACCATCCTTGCTCTACGGGGGTTATGATTAACCAGACCCTTCCAGGGAAGTATAAAACATTATTGTTTGGTCACTACTGGGAAAAGTCTGAATGTTTCCCCAGCCCAGATTCTATTTGCACAAAAACATGAATTTCTGCTCATGTTGTTTTGCAAACAGGAAGTACGGGGCCTGTTTACAGTTTTGTTGTGTATTTTAAAGTCATTATTGCCATTATAGAAGAAGTCAAAGACCTGATAAGGACTCCTTTATGCTGCCATATTTGGTCAAATGATGGCTCTATGTATACCACATGTGAACATTAGAAACTTATTTTTAGATGACCAGGGAGACCTATGTAGTTTAAAATTAGCCAGGCATAGGGACCATACTCTGTTTTTTAAGGAAAAAAGCACAGCTGCTGCATGAGCAAACACAAACCAGACAAAATTAATTTTAAAAATATGTCATCAAGGTCATAAAAACAAATATAGTGGATAAGAAACATTACTCTGATTTATGTATGGGTGTCAACAAGCTCACTGCCTGTTCTGTATTCAGATTAGTACTGACAGGAAAAGAAAGGCATTTGGCAGCAATGTCATCTGGTTGCAGTTCTGCTTGGCAGAATGAGAATGGGAAAACAGGAATAAAGAAAGGCACTGTGGCAAGGACAGATCCAAAACAGTCAGCCACTTGTAGGAGAACTGTGCAGTGCTGGAAGGTCTAGTAGAGGAGACCAGTTTGGTTTTGCTCCTCTGATGAATTCACAGCTGGTAACAGAATCAATTAGGCTGGAAAAGACCTCTGAGACTGAATCCAATTTATGACTGAACAACCACCATGACAACTAATACATGGCACTGGGTGTCACAGACAGTCTTTCTTTAAACACCTCCGGGGTGGTGACTCCACCAATGTCTAATCACCCTTTCTGTGAAGAATTTTGTCTTAACATCCAACCTAAACCTTTTCTGGCACAGCTTAACACTGTGTCTTTTCCTCCTGCCACTAGTTGCCTAGGAGAGGAGGCTGATCCCCACCTTGTTACACCCTCCTTCCAGGGAGTTGTAGAGAGCAGTAACATCATCCCTGAACCTACTTTTCTCCAGGCTAAACAGGCCCAGCTCCCTCAGCTGTTCCACATAGGACTTGTGCTTCAGAATCTTTACCATCTTCTCTGCCCTCTCTGGGCTCGCTCCAGCATCTCAATGTCCTTCNGTCTTAACATCCAACCTAAACCTTTTCTGACACAGCTTAACACTGTGTCTTTTCCTCCTGCCACTAGTTGCCTAGGAGAGGAGGCTGATCCCCACCTTGTTACACCCTCCTTCCAGGGCGTTGTAGAGACCAGTAACATCATCCCTGAACCTACTTTTCTCCAGGCTAAACAGGCCCAGCTCCCTCAGCTGTTCCACATAGGACTTGTGCTTCAGAATCTTTACCATCTTCTCTGCCCTCTCTGAGCTCGCTCCAGCATCTCAATGTCCTTCCTAAATTGAGGGCCCCAGAACTGGACACAGGACTCGAGGTGTGGCCTCACCAGTGCAGCGTACAGGAGAATTACTTCCCTGGACCTGCTGGCCACACTATTCCTGATACATACAGATGCCTTTGGCCTTCCTGGCCACCTGGGCACAGACTGGCTCATGTTCAGCTGCTGTCAACCAGCACCCCCATGTCCTTTTCCACTGGGCCACTTTACAGCCACTCTGCCTGGAATGCTGCAGGGGGTTATGGTGGCCAAAGTGCAGGACCTGGAACTTGGTCTTGTTGAACATCAAGATGGTCTCTGCCCATTGACCCAGCCTGTCCAGGTCCCTCTTCAGGGCCTTCCTACCCTCCAGCAGAACAATATTCTCAGCCAATAGATACAATCCCCTCACCCAAGCCATCAATTAAGATTTTAAACAGGACTGGGCCCAACACTGATCCCTGGGGGACACCACTGGTGACTGGCTGACAACTGGATGCAGCACCGTTCCCCACCACTCTCTGGGCCTGGCTATCCAACCAGTTCTTAACCCCGCAAAGAGTGAACCTGTCCAAGCCATGGGCTGCCAGCCTTTCCAGGAGGATGCTGTGAGAGACAGTGTCAAAGGCTTTGCTGAAGTCCAGTTAGACACATCCCCAGCCTTCCCCACATCCACCAGGTGGATCACCTGGTCATAAAAGGAGATTGGGGTGGTCAGAATCATTCATACAACATCAAATCAAAGTGTTGTGTTCTATGGAGAAGGCTTCATTTTAGGAATTCTAGTCGTATTGTTATAGAAGAATCTGTGTTTAGAAAGCCTTCACGAAGCAGAATCTTTGTATCCAGGGTGATAATATATAGGAACAATCTACCTTCTATAATAGAAGATATATGTGTTTTGGTATTCTTGAGGTAAGGTAATATACCTTATGACCAGCCACTTTCTTACTACTGCAACATGTTTTGACTAAAAAAAGAAAGTCACTGATGGGAAAAACTAGTGTTTCAAGACATAAGCTTTTTGACTTTTAAACTATTCATAATTGCAATTTTATGTTACCGTGATACAAATCCTGTAAGGTCATGCTGAGTAGAGGGACATGGCACCTGAGTCACAGAGTCATGAACTAGTGAAAAAGAAATGACGTGAGTTTTAATTATCTCTTTGGGATATGGAAAAGGCAAAAAAAATAGGCTTTCTAGAGACATTCCACATGAGGTCATCTTCACTCTTGTTATTTCTGAAATGTGAGGTTTGTAAGAGAATTTGTTTCTTGTTGGAAATGACTTCTTGAATTTCAGCCCTAAGATTAGTGAAGTTATTGGGGAGGGGGAAGGGAGGCACACACACAGGCACAATTCTAGAGTAATTTAATTTGGGGCTTTTTAGAGGAACAAAAGGGATCATACTGAAACTAACACATTCATCAGAAACTTAGTCAAGCTACTAAAAGAAATGAAACAGGGGTGGTGATCTGAAAAGCAGTATGGGAAAGAAATAATAGGATGTTGAATAGAATTCGGAGAAGCAGGACTGTTTTTCTGACATAAAGTTATCACTCTCAAAGGTAATTGCTGTAATAAACCTACCTCCAGCCAAAGAAAATCCATCCCAAGTAGACTATAAACCGCCAGAAGAATGTTGATGCCCCAAAAAAGACTTATTTTCTCAGAAGCATTGGTTGCTGAAGGTATTTCTATCCGTGTTTTTTCTTGTGTGAAAACCGCGAGTACTGTTTTTCAGATTGTGAGGAGGAATGAGGTGCTCTTTAAAAATATAAGTAAACCATTTTTCACTTCCAAACTGCAGATTCTCATGTAGCTCATGAAGCTGGCAGTGAACAAAATAGTGTCTTCTGATAGATGACCACTCACAGCCAAGCTCATTGTGCTTCTCGACTACAAGAATTATTTGTGAGGTCTACAGACAGTTTTAGTGTGAGGATCTAGTCCAAACCAAATTGGAGGAAGGAAACCACAGGCAGGCTTGAGTTCTTTGGATTATGGCTCAGACAGAGGAGAAAAGTTCATTTGTACTGCATAAGAGAGACTTTTCTGCTCTTCAGGTTTTACAGGGTGGTGTTTTTCGTAGACTTTAATTTGTTGTTGCTATGAAAGAATATTCGATACTAAGTGATTCTTTTGGAGTTGCCAGAGTGTCTTAGTGTCTTTTATCTGTCTCTTAGGAATAATATGTTTTTAATAAGCAGCCTTTCCTGGGAGCAAGATGGGTAGTAGTACTTGTAATGCAAAGCAAATACAAGTTTTAATTAAGAGCCCAATTCCTCCATGCCTTTATTTGACAGTCCACAGTACTGGTTGCACTTGCAGTTGTCATGTTCATTACTAATCTGCAAAATGAGCACTCACAAGATAAATGAGAGTAAAATACTCATAGGGTACGTGTAATTAGCACATGACTTATTATAAATTGGGGTGATCTCCTTCATAATTAATCAGGCTTACATTTGATGTTTGGAGGCAATCTGAATAGAAGATATTTCAACACATAAGAATAAATTCCTCTGGGGCATAGGAAGACACTGTGAGAAGTGGGAAAGGAAAAAATCATAGGTCTAAAAGAAATGTTATTTCTTAGTTGTAAACTAAGGCTCTAGCCAAGGCTAGAATTTTTTCTAAGAGCCTGGGTATGTAGGGATATAATCATGCATAACGGGATCTTGGGGACCCAGAGCAGTGAGAGGCCTGGTATCACCTGTCTGTACAAAGGCAAAGGAAAGGATTTAGAGTAAAGCTCAATATTAACAAACCTCCATGCCCCCTAGTCTGGACTTTTGTAGTAGCCCTGAATTTCTCCTAAGAAGAGAGAAATCCTCCTTTTTGTTTATTTGTTTACAAATTGCTACCATCTGTCACTAACAGATACCCAAACCTTATCCAACAATACAGTAAAACTCTTAGTGTCTGTTTTGTGGTATTCACCAGTTATTCCTATTCCATTTACTCTATACAATACATTTTTAACATGTTGGTTGCAGTGCAATGCTGATACAGGAGAAGCCAGCCTACATCTGTCTTGTGCCTCAGAGAATGGATTAACATTTCTCTCTGTTATGGCTGATTTACTGTAATTGTGTGTACACATGTGACCAACAACAAAGGGCTTATCTCAGGCCCCTCTGCAGAAAAGTTAACTTCTAATAACCTTTTTGTCACATTTTGCAGTCATGGAGACAAAATTTCTTCTTCCCCAGAATTTCATTGGTAAATTTGCAGTCTGCCTCAATTTGTTACATATCAGTATGCTAACAACACACTATAATTTCCATGGAACCTGCATGAAAAAATGAATGCAAGAGATTGCATGTTGTTGCACTAATGTAGTTTTTACACCTGGAGAGGTTAAAAAGCTCAGATTAAAATTCTATTACCTACCACTGGCACATCAAACTATTAAGCACTTGAGATGTGTCCAGAGCACATTAATTTGCCAAAGCCTGGTACAGCTACACTTAATTCTTGCTGCTGAAAAAATGTTAATGCTTAGCCTGCACTGCACCTGGTGTAAGTCAGGGTGACAGAACACCTCTGCTTGCTTGAAATTTTCTTTTCACAACTCTAGTAAAGAAGCAGGGAGAACCTTTCAACTTGATGTCAGACTTGAGGTCATATCTCTGTATCTGACTGCTGAAAACACTTGACAGAGCTGTTGGTCAGCCAATAGACGAATTCAGTAAAGCATAAGTAAGCTTACCAAACAAATTATTACTCTGCTTCTTGTCAGAGCTGTTCATGTGTTTAATGTACTCACACAGGAGTGATTTTTCTTCAGTACTGCTGGGGACAAACAACTTTTCAGGGCAGTGGAGGCTTGGCAGCGAGTACAGTCTGTAAATTATTATGCTTCAAACCTGAAAAGACGATGGCTTTCTACACAAAGCAGCCAAGGACAGCCAGGAGAATCCATTTCCCTGCTCTTCCACACAATGTCTCTTGCTCCTTGCTTGGGAAAATCATGCAGCACTCCACACTTTGGGTCATTACATGACTGGAGTACAGCAGCTCAGAGAGACTTGCACCAGTATTAAATAGGAACCCTGTTAACAAGAACCAGTGTTAAAAGGAATGTCTGAAATGAACCATGAAACAGGCCTGGGTTTTCTTCTCCTGGGCTTGTACCATCAGGCTGGTAACTTGACACTTAATGGTAGAAATATAGATTTACTTTTTCTGTAAGTTTGTTTCAACTGTTTCACTCCCCAAGGAAAAATCAATGAGAACTGTTGGTATTAGTGAAGATTACAGAAAGATGAGAGATAGAGTTGGCTTTTTACTAATTAGTTAACAATTCTTTTCTTTATAAGCTATTACTTACAATCCACCTTTGCAACTGGACATTTTAGTGTTTTGTCTTATTGCTTTCGCTGTCACTTTCCCCAATCAGTAAAAAAGAGCAAATTCATGGTTGAAAGGGATTTGCTGTTCCTTTGAACCATTTGTAATTTCACAAATTTTAGCTAATTTTGAATAGCCAGGCTTATAGTGCAATTTAGTGGTTCTGATATTTGAAAAAGTACAAAGGCTTTGCAAATGTATAAAGTAAGAGAAGGGTTACAAAACGTGAAGGGTGAGATGAGGGACAATAGAAAAATCACAAGGAAAAGTAATTTATTCAATATTCTGGTCACCTAAAATAATTTTCTTTGAAGTATTTTGAACAAAGTGAGCATTCCTTCCATCCCTTCCAGTCTGACCCATTCTGTGATTTGAAGTGGAGGAAAGCAAAAAAAAAAAAAACAAAAAACAGAAAAACACATGGTTGTTCCAAAGAGTCTGACTCTCCCACAGTAAGTGCTGGGCCAGGTTACCAGCTCCCATGAATTGGTGCTCTTCCATGGACTTGGGTCACACCTTTTCACTTCAGTGGAGTAACTGGCAGAGTAGTTGATTGTATTCTCTCTTCTGCTGAGTTTATTTTTGTCTATTATTGATTATAGATTATGGCTTGAGCTCAAATTTTTCTTCTCAATATTAATAACTTCCTTGGTTACAAGTTGATAGTCCAGAAACAATTCCACTGCTAGCATCGAGTATTGTACTGAACAAATTGTCCCTCCGTACTTCTGGGGAGAACTGAGGAGGTTATCTTCTCACACATTTCTCTTTATGGCTGTAATTGACACATAAAGCCAGGTTTGATAAAGGTCTTTATTGTATACTCCACAGCAGTTAATCTTGGTAGCTGAAAATGCCAGGACACTGTATAAATCATTCAATGGTACCAGTCATGTCAAATTCTCTCTCTGTTTCTGTGTAGCACTGCAGAAAACACTTCTCCCCAGGTGATATGAGAACAGATCAGGCCAATGGCAATGTCACACATGCAGCCAAATAACGTTAATTCTTTATAGCACACGCAGGACACGAGCCTGTGCAATGAGAGGTGCTGCCTCAGGGAAAGCTTTGTAAGAACAGAAGCCTTGTGGTTCAGCAGTCAAAGTAGGACAGGAGTGAAAGGTTGGGTTAGACAGCAAGTGGATGGTATTTCTCCATACTCTCCTTTTTTTGCATCTGATCTGCTCTGGACACTGTCACCCTGCACTCTGTCACAGGGGCTATGGCCAACCCATCAGACTTCTCTAGGAGTTCATGTCCTCATACAGCAAACTAGAAACTGTCTGCTACTACATTTTCTAGTAATGATCATTACCAGTTACCATAAGATTAAGGCAATATTATATTAAAGGTAAGGTAATAAAGTAGGGAAAACATTTTGAAAGAATCCTTCCTCTGGCATTCAGCTTGCTCTAATTCTCAGTTGCCTCTCTGAAAATGCTTTAAAATCTTCTGTGAAACTTATTCTCTTATTTTTGTTGTTAGGCAGATTCCCTCCTTACTAAAGTGTCCAATTCTTAGTGATCTTTCAGGAAAGGATTTAAATTCTGAGTCAGAAATTGAATCAGAGAAAAATATTTTCCTCATTAATTCCATGTGATCATCAAGTTCACCAGCTTCATATTGTCACTTAAAAAATCATCATGTCTCATTTCTCTTTGTTTACTCATTTTCACTAGGCTTATGATATTTTTAATCCATCATTTTAGGTGCCTACACTCTCTGGCACAAGTTTCTCAAATTCTCATTATTCCCAAATCATATTTGGATAGCTCAACACAGCAGGTAACTACAAAACCAAACACCATCATGCCCTGTGAAAGAATACGTGAAATCCATTGCATTCCCTACCCTCCAATTCTTAGCATGGAAATTAGCACTAATAAATTCCTTTTCTTTCTAGTGGTAGTGAAGCTAGTTCACGTCAAAAAAGTTCTGTAGTATATTCTATGCCCTGACAAATTATTTTCATTACAACACTTTTCATTTAAGAAAAATGTTTTGTTTATTCATTTCAAGTGGCAAAGCAGATCATGTCCAGTGGCTGTGGAAAGCAGTCATGATGGACTAGGACAGGAACAAGGACTGTGTTCTGTCTTTCAAAACAAACGTTCTCTCTTCATTCCTGTCGTGCTCCTTGGCCAGCCCATTCACCACTCTGCTATCAATGGTTGCTCAAGCCAGAGACTCTCATTTACTGTAGCAAATGAGCCAATAAATCTAACATGTCATAATCCCAAAGCCAAGCAAAAATCATGCAGCTGAATTTTCCACCAGATTACTTCTGCATAGCCAGGGTAAACCCTCTGTTCAGTTTTAATTAGGATCAACTGAGGACATGACCAGCTTATTCTAGCTTGTAACACCGAAGTTGTATTGTGGAATGTCCAGTTGTGTATTGTGGAATGTCCATGGATTTAATTCATGCATGTTGATAGTTTAGAAGAGCTG
The DNA here is from genome assembly GCA_013398175.1 of Climacteris rufus. NCBI lineage: Eukaryota > Metazoa > Chordata > Aves > Passeriformes > Climacteridae > Climacteris > Climacteris rufus. The sequence continues at coordinate 713,013 of VZRZ01005631.1, forward strand.
GTCATAATGCATATTGAAACCAGGACCTCTTTACAATGACACACTCTTTTCTTCTCTCTATGATTATCAAATGGGAACCTGTGTGTCTCCTGTTGTCGTGTATTCTGCTCTTGGAGACAAATCTAAGAATCAGTTCCAGGCCTGGGACAATCCACTGCTTCAGCCTGGACCAGATGTGACTGAGGGGGAGAGGGGAAAGAGGGGAGTATCTCTCTTAACTTTCTTACCTTGGGCAAGCAGGGAAATATTTTTTTTTTAGAAAAGGGCAGATCTAACCACCATACACTTTGCAAATGTATTGACCCAATGTAGTGTTCCAAGACATTCATCACCCTCTGCTTGTCTCTGCTTCAGGGTAAGACAAGCACACAGCACCAGACATCACAGCTGGACAAAGGACTCCACAGACTCCTTCTGCCTATTTATAATTAAACTGCTGATACAGCCAGGACATTCTTGGACAGCACATGATAAGAAATGTAATACTTCTACAGTGTAGGGGAGAATAATTTTCTTCAAAGACTTCTTCCTCTCTTTAAGGTTGCACAATCTTGATCCTGTCCTTCTTCCTGTGATTCAGATACTGCAAGTTCTTTCCATACTGAAGCTACATTGTCAGCATATCCAAATACACTGGCATTTTCTCCCCCAGGCTTTGCTATAGCTGCTTCTTGCCTTCATGCCATCTACTATATGCAATCAAGCTGCATTGAGAATGAAAGGTATTTTTAAAAAGGGAGAACCTAAAAATCTATTGACTGTCTCTCCTAATCTTCTCCACACTTGTGCTACAGCTGTGCAATAATTTCCTGGACAATGCTTGTGGAAGCATTTTGTGGCCATATTATGCAGTCCAGCAGTTACAAGTCTTGAGTAGCCATTCACTTGTAAATGATAGATTATCTCCATTTTCACAGGCTTAAGAAAGTGGTTCTATTAATATCATTACACTTTTGATATTTCTGAAGTAAGGCTGCCCATCACAGCACCTGCCCATCACAGCACCTGCACATCCCAGGAAAAAAAAAAAAAAAAAAAACAAAAACAAAACACTGATTGTTTTTCCCTCTTTTTCACTGATGTAATATGCTTTAACTCCATTGATTTGTTTCTAATGGCCAGAGGGAGAGTTGTGTAGAGGAGGAACAAGAAGATAAGGACTGTAGCAGCTTCACTACCTCACCAGACTAAGAGTCACTCCAGACAGCATCTTGCAGATGAGTTTGGCAGCAGAAACCTAGGGAAGAAACAGAAAGGACATCAACAGGGACACCTTTCCCCTGTTATACTGTTTCAGCTTCTGATGGAAACTTAGAGCTGTTGTTTTGGAAGATGCATTTGTTTGGTTGTGTTTGAAAGCTGTAGTTAGACTGTCCTTTCCCTGAGCCTGTTCAATCCCCTTGAGCCTGACTCTCCATCCTGGTGCTGATGGTTTGCTTTTTCCATAAACATAAACTCTCACTCATTAGCACTGAATTCAGCTTCTTCTTCAGACCACTCAGAAATATGCTGACAAGCACAGACGCAGCACAACTCCTCTGGTGGCCTCTCCATTAGAAAGAAGTCCATTTATACCTTCATTTGGTTTCTTATCTTTTCACAGTTAATTCAAGAGAGGACATCCGCATTCATTCCACAACAGCTTAGTTACTGTACAAGTCCTTGGAGATGTGTCTCCTCAAAAAGTTTTGTTAACTGAAATACACTATGAAGTACACTGGGTCACTGTTACACCTGTACTCATTGACTCCTCTGTGAGACTTGATTTCCCCCAGAAAAAGCTGTTTTAACTTTTTCTCCTATACCTAATTTATCCGTGTCTCTATAATTCTATTATTTTTTAATAACTTCATGCAATTTTCCTGCTATGAATTGTGAATACTCACTTATAGCTTTCCTAGGACAAAAGCACAGTTCTGTATTACCTTTTTCAGTGATATAAAAAAACTTTCCTTTTACTTTATCTTGTTTGTTCCAAAATGTCTAAGAAAATAACAAAAGTAGAAATTATAAGTTTGAAAATATTTTTAATATCAAAATATCTCATGGAATAATGGGAAAGAAGTGGCACATTTGCCACACTTGGAGAACGCACATAGGGTAGGATTTTGAAAATTAAGTGTATTCATATCTTTTAGTATGACTAACAATGAGAAACCCCTCTCTCCAGGATGCAGTTTCATCAATATTTACTGAGGCGAAAGTTAAACAAAAAAGAGAAAGGAAGTAAGCAAGAGAAGGAAACATCAGTTCTTTGGGTTTTTTTTTCTTAAGGGCTTCACTGCTGATGTATCTTCTGTCTCTATATAAGAAATTCCCACAACTTTAGATGACTACTAAAAACAGAAAAAATACACAGAGTTCTCAAAAGTGAAACAGGATGTTGTGATGTCCTTGAAATGTCAGATATTCCAGACATTAAAAACTGTTCAGAAACCATCTCTAATGGGAATGGAAACAGAAACTTGGTTCCTTTTACTTAGCTCCATGCTGTGAGCAAATGGACAAGCAGACAAAGAGCAGAAGTCCCAAACCACACTAAAACTGAGGCACTGCACGGTGGTGTGTGAGAGATCCTTTCACGAACCGTGCCTGAATCCTGAGCCTTGCGCACACTGAGGGCTCACAGAGTTACTGCTCTCTGGGCATGAGGGGATCTGAGGCAAACGCTTTGCTTTTTTTGTTTGTCTTGCAAATTAGTAAAGAGCAAAACAGGTTTAGGTGAGGGCAAATTGAACTTCAGTACTGCTTTGCTTCAGAACTTCTTTTTTTCTTTCTTGTCTCTCTCATTCACCTCTCTCTAACTGTTGCCATTTTTCCCACAGCCACAGCCTGAGTATCTCATTTTGACTATTCCCTAAAGCTAAAATACAAAGTCTGCTGTCCTGTCCCTGCTCACCTCCCAGCCTTATTGGTATTTTTTTACTTTTGTTCAAACCCATACAAACAATTGATGCTCCATCCATGTATGCCTTCAAGCCAACCTCACTGCCCTTCAGTCTCCACTCATGAATGCCACAAATGGCTCCTTTTACTGTCTTTCTGCTGCTTTTAACCCTCAGGGACTCTCTGGTCTCTTCTTTCTTCTTACTCACTGTTGTAATTATATTTTTCTAGTCTATCAATTATGCCACTTACAATGAATTGTTTGTTTGCTATACTAACAAACACCATCTGCTTCTTCCCTGTGCCCTCTATAAAACCTATAAAAACCATGCAGAACTGACACACAGCAATCCCTGAAAACCTCATAAACCATAAAAGGAAGCCTGAAATAGGCAATAATAGTTGGAGTTTAAATATATTCATTGACTTGTTCATTATAATGACAGGGTCATGGGGGCTCTGGGTGTCAAAAGCCAAACAGTTGAGAATAAAGACAGAGACTGATTTATCAGGCTATGAATGGGGTAATGAATGTCAGATTTGACCTCCTTTCTCTACGAGCCACACGGTCAGGTACCAGCTCTATATAATCTATTTAACTCTGGTCTGCGGCCTGTTCACTCCTGTGTCTGGAATCCCTACAGTTCATGCAGACCATGGTGATCCATGCACACAAAACCAGGGCTGGAACTATCTGGAAAACATTTATTGTGGCTGGAAGATATATTTTGAAAACACTTTGTGCTGACATGTGTTGTTCAGGTTCGATCATGGTGGCCAAAACCCTCCTAAAGTCTATTCTGTAAGCTTCCTTTTTGGGTAGAGGAAACTACTGTGGAGAAGGGAGAAACATAAAGACTTGCACAAGGTTTTCATCTACAATTGTAGTCCTGAGAAGGGCTAGTTTCCATCCAGTCTTCCTAAATCTCATTATTTCTAATGGGCTCTGGGGCGAGCCTTTAGATGCTCACTGTGTCTACACTGGTTCCTTTTCTTACAGCTTAAACTGTTATTATATTGAATCACTCTGATCCCGACCTAGGACTATCTCCCGTTCAATCTTGAGGGATTTGGACCTCTAGAGACCTCAAATACAGGCAACAAAACTCCCAAAAGATTGCCACACAAAAAGAACATTCTTTTAAATTTGCAAGGGCTTTTTTTTCCTTAGAGAAGGCAACAGTGGTAAAATCAATATTAATTTTGCATTGCTCAACTCCATTCTCAGGAGAAACATCCCAGTGCATTACGGTGTGAAGCCATTTTCATTTTATCATGTTTTAATATCTGTCAGAAAGCTGCAAAAAAAAAACCTGCTACATTTTTTTTCTAGCAAGGAAAAAAATAGTTAATAACTTACAGCGACTTAACAGAGACTACTCCACCTGGCATATTAACTGAAAGAAGATAGGCATTCTCACCATCTCAATATTATCCTGGCTTTACTGCTCTCGAAGAGAAGGTGCTTAAGCAATTCCTAAAAATAGTGGCCCAGGAACACTTCTGAATCTGTGTTTAGAAATTTCAAACACTTGCACCCTGATCCTACAATAAGGGGAGACCTGCCCTGCCCCTCTTCTCCCTCTGGTCTCTGCAAAAACACACTTTACATAGGCCAGAGAACAACACTGCTGTCAAGCCATTTAATCAGTGCAGAGCAGCTCTGGTTTGACAGAGTCTCCCCACAGCCCCAGCACTGCTCAGAGCAGAGAGGAGAGCATCTGCCCCGATCCTCTCTGCTGGCCACTGCCAAACACACCCTGGAGCAGTGCAGCATCTGCTCCACACTTCTTCACTGACTGTCTCACTGGGAAATGGGACTGACTCAGCAGGAAATTTTATTATTAGGATTATTATGGCTGAGAGTTACTAAGCCTGGCAAAACCCTAGTAAAATAACACACAAAAGAGAGGTGGTTCCTGCTGTGCTGTCTTCTGTAGATCTGGGGTTGCACAAAAATGGGTTGTTTTGCCCCTTTTAATTGAATGCCAACCTTCCACAGCAGATAGCACAAACGTCTGTATTAACTGTTTTCTCTTCTATAAATTGGCAACAGAACTTAAGGGTTGCTGTACAGGCCAGAGATGAACACAGAGCAGCCTGGAAGTTAAATGGGTTGTTCAAGGTGATTTTTCAAAGAGCGCTGGTTCCATTTCACTCCCACACCCTGCCACACCACAATGAAGTTACTCAAGACACTCAGGGTGAAGAAAGAGACATTATTTTATCTAAAGAAAAAAATATCTATAGTTCTTCTCCTGCAACATTCTCCCCAGTCTCAGGTATGGCTGCTAATAATAAACTCTGCAAAGCAAGTATCAGGGTTTGAAAGAGAAATGACAAGAAAGGGAATGAAAGGAATGGAGCCTTTGACGGCTACTTGCTCCCTGAGTGATTTGCATTTGTTTTCAGTGCTGGGAACAGTCAGTAAGATTCAGTAAAGTCACCAAATACATTGTAACCCCTGTGTCGAGTTTCCATGGATAATATTAAGGTTTAGCTTCAGGGTTTTTTCAACTTCCTAGTACTAGACGTTTTTGTCAGTGTCTCCTCTTTTTGAGGCTGGAAAATTTTTTTGTTTTTCTAGATGACCTTTAATTTCTAAGCAATTCCCTGAGTAACAGTCATAATTATTGCAAAATCCTGGTTTCTCATTTGACAGGTAGTACAAAACAAAGCTGGACACATGCAGATCAGCACTTTGACCAGCACACTGAACACCGTTGAGACTTTAATCATAGCAACTCTCAAAAGCTTTTGTTAATAAACAGTCACTATGTGACCCCTCAGTTTTCAGAGTCCCTGCAGCAAATCCACAGCCTACAGACAAGGAAACACACATCTGTTAAGCAAAACACAGCCACTTACTTTCACACCTAAAACATGTCTGCAAAAGCCCAATGTCTTTTAAAGGGATTCTAGAAGAGATGGAAATATGTGTATTTTGGGATAAAAATCTAGTTTGACTGGAAGGGAATAAAGAACAAAATTTCCCTTGGGCAAGGTACTCTTTAATGTGCCAGCATCTTGCAGTTTGCATGGTTATGGTCCAGTTCTGGATGCTCTGGGGAGAATGATTGATCCTGCTGCTCTGGCTGCTCTAACCTCAAGGTAGAGAGGAAGGGAAGGAACTATTGACAGCAATGCAGGGAGAACAGAAACCCTCCAGCTTTTGCTGCTGGGTATCTTGGTGAGAGTGGGATGAGAAGTCTGTCCCTTGTGTTCTCCAGGATCAGCCTCCTGACATTCTCCAGATCACTGCAGACTTTTCACATGTGAAAGTGGGGCAGCCTTTTTTACCTCCTTATCTATCAAAGTCTGTTGTGGCAGCTGAAACAGAAAGCTTCAGCTTTTCCCTCTCAGTTCCATGGAGGCATCCCCAGGGAGTCTGCCACTTCCTCCCTGCCTCAGCCCTGGGCTCTGTTTTGGCACTCAAGTGGCTTTCACAGTCCAAGGTCACTGCTATGGTGTCTCCTCCCTCACAGCTAACCATGTTCTTCCTCAAAGTGATGACATTCATGTTCCTAACCCCAAAGGCTCATAGCATCCAGAAGAACACCTTCTGCAGAGAGGGCTCTGACTCCAGCAGGGTACAACCCTGGAGCTTCCACCCCAGCTGTGCTGTGGACCTCTGTGCCTGTCTGTGCTGGGTGCCAAAGAACACCACAGCAAAGAGAACCTACTCGTTGGAGATATTTGATCCAGGCAGGCAAAACACACTGAACGAGGGGGAAAGGGAGTAACCAGAATGTAAACACTGTCATTCTGTCTCCTCTCCCTCTTACTCTGTTCTAGCCTGATCATCTTTCAGGATGTTGCATTATAAAAGCAAACACCTGGAAGCTCAGCATGAAACACATCTTCTTCCTGGTGTACGTGATCACTAGCACAGTCTCAGAGCTTGCTGTGGACAGAGACATTTTCTCTCATAGATCTCCTGGTCTGTTTTATACACTTTGCTTGTTTGTTTGTTTGTTTCCTAAAGAACCATAGCCCCACGCTTTAACTGTCCCCCACAAGAACATCCCTGTTTCCTGCTCCAAAGTTGGTCTTTCTGCACGGCTTTAACTGTCCACCACAAGAACATCACTGTTTCCTACTCCAAAGTTGGTCTTTCTGCACTCAGGTTTTAACTTCCCTCAAATAACAGGTATGTTCCACTGAGAACTGCGAAGAGAAGCATAATGGGCAACTGCTAGGCTTCATCTAGAGGTAACAAAAAAAAAAAAAAAAAAAAAAAAAAAAAAAAAAAGGACTGCACCAGAGGGAACAACCATGAATTGTCTGAATTGGCCCCAATAGCGAAGCCATTTTTAGGAAAGTCTGTCATTCAAGGTCCGGCTGAGTTCACACACTGCAATTCACAGAACTAGTGTCATTAAGGGAAAGAATTCCTGCTCTGCTCATGTGAGCTGGCACATCACTGCCCCCATGAGTACCCAAGGGATGTGCTTCAAGCAACCATTTTGGGTAGTTTATTAGACTTCTACTCAGAAATAGAATGACAATAATAAATAGTTTACAGCTATTTGGTGTTGGGTTTTTTTTATCATTGGAAGAGTTTCTCTGCTTGTAGCTTAACACAGGATGAAATGTTTCTGATTCCTTTTGTAATTGTTATCAAGTGCTGACATTGAATTTGAACTATTGAAAGAGAAAAGAAACTCCATTATATGACCCCTCAGAATACTACATTAAGATTTGTCTTCTAGCTTTTACAGTTTCTTTTGGACTTAAATTTCCGGGAGTTCATTTGTAATGTATAAATCTCTCTACGAGATTAGTTTAACTCCACCAAGAAAAATCACAATTTAGGACAACACAGACAAACACAGAGAAGACATTTAAAAAATCTTTTTCCTTAATCAAAATACATACTTCTAAAATGTTGGATGGTTTTGCTTTTTATCTTTTTTTTATCTATTATGGGATTGAGTCATGATTTTTTAAAACTCCAAATTCAAGAGGAAATTCAGGTTAGCTCTTTGAAAATGCGTGACAAGATTGAAAACAACTGCTCACTGAAGCTCACTTTGCTGCCAAAACGCTGTCTTATGATAAATGCATCGTCTTCTAAAACCATTAATCTGGCTTATATAAAAATACTCTGTAGCATTTCTGTACAGGCTCAAAACCTAACTTCACTGTTTTTTGCAGGGAGAGCATTTAGGAATCACAAGGAAGCCATAAAATAAGGCAATCAAGCCCCAACTTCTTAAAGTTAGAAAAATGACAAAATTGTTTTCAAGAGTTGAAAGCTTCTGAGATGATGGCGGAAATGCTGCAAAAAATGCTCACAGAGCAAAAAGGCAAAAGACTAGAGCATAAAGGCTCCTTTGACAGCCCCTACTTACCTTCCCAGTCTCCTTGAGAGCTGTCACTTGTGTGGAGCCAAGAGACAGATTTGTATCAGTTTCTGACACAGAGCTGAGCAGAGGTGTAGTGTCGCAGAAAACCCAATTTACAATTCATGCTGTTGCTGAGCCTGAGAGAGGTGGGATCACGCCCCGTAGCTGTGTCCCCAACATTCAAAAACCACCTCAGCCAAAATGGAAATGTCCTGTGCATAGAGGGCACACTGAACAGCTTGTCATCCCCTCCATCTCCCAGATTTTGTCAGCATGGGAATGCACACACTCAACACTGTTCTGTAGCTTCCCCCATCCAAGCAGAAAGATTTGCTGCAACCTCCCTCCCTCCCTTGCGTTTCCTCTCCATGTTAAGTCAGCATCAAGCTCCTGACATACATCCCCCTTCCCAAAATAGACAACAGCTTCCTCCAGCAATGTCAACACACTGCTCCCATGTGCACCGTTACGATGCAAGATGGTCTTATTTACCCTCCATACTTTTTCTAAAAAATCTCTTAAGGAAATTCTAGAGAAGGTCCCATTTCCCTTCCATATCTTCAAGAGTGACACCTTCTTCTTTGGTCTGAGATTATTTATGGTAAAAGCAAAGACTCCTACTCAATAAGTCCCTTCCTGTGGGACCCTCGAGGAGATTTTGCAGCCATCATGACTCCCTGTGATACAGCAAGATCCTAGAAAATTCTTGTACATTGGAATCCAACATCAAGGTTTCTCAGTTTAATAAATTACTGCCTAACACCTGAGACATAATAATTAACCATCCTACTTTTCCAAGGACATTATAAGTAAGGAGTAAATCTCAATATCAAGGAAAGAGGGTTAAATTAATATATTTTACTTCATATTTCTTGTGGAAGTTTCCTACCACAGAACAGTAACTCACAGACAGTAACTCACTAAACCACAGGCTCAGTCAAGCCTTTAAGTTTGAAGTGTGGTGGGATTTGATCTTCTCGGTCCATATGAGGATGTTACACAACACCCACTGAAAAAAACCATCTTCACCACCATGGAACAGGTCCTGCACAGCATCTTGCCTCATGCATGGAAGTGATCCCTCCCATCTAACACATACTTTGAGGCACATCTGAGGTACAACTTACTCTTCCATGTAATCATAAAATTATTAAGATTGAAAAAGACCTCTAAGATCTTTGACTCCAACCATTAACATAACACCACCATTTTACCACTAATCCATGTCCCCAAGGGCCATATCCACACATTTTTTGAACATTTCCAGGGGTGGTGATTCCACCACTTTGCCTGTTCCTATGTTCGACAACCCTTTCATTGAAAAATTTTTTCTTACTATCCAATCTAAATCTCTCCTGTTGAAATATGAGGCCACTATCTCTCATTCTGTCACTTGTTACCTGAAAGAAGAGACCAACCACACCCTCACTCATGCTACACCTCAAGGCATGTGGCCATGAACTGCATCTGCCAGATAAAACAGTGGTGTCTGCTCTGAATCTGTACGTCAGTACCAACAGAGGATTGCTCCTTTCATCTACCTCTGATTTCACCATCAGTGATAACAACAGATCTCAGAAAATTAGATGTGATTTAGACAGTGAGCCAGTTCTAGAAACTGTTGCTCTTCCATCCTTTCAGCTACTGAGCCTTTTGGAACAGCTTGAGCTGTAATTAAGTGTTCAGCGCTTTTGCATTTTTTATGATATGCTGATGCTGAGTTTTTGTGTCCTCGTTAATTTGCCAATGAAACATGGCCTGTAGAATTCATGTGTTTTGCTGGGGACAAACTGTTTAGAAGACAGTGTCAGGAAATTACAGATTAAAATGTTTCCCACTCAAAAAGCCTAAGAATTCAATGTAAAGTGACTCTGTAATCTGTTGTCCTCAGAGGTACTGCTGATAAAATAGGTTTGATTTTATCTGTGCCAAAGCTAGTTAAAGGAGAATTGTTTGTTACTTTAGAATCTCATTATTAAGGGCAATTTGCATATTTGAAAAGGAAACTTGACTTCCTCTAAGTTCAGGATGTTGGAGTGGGCCTGCAATAACAGAATAGAAAATTGATCCTTTCTTCTGGTATGGGTGGGGTTTTTTAAGAAGGTTTCTTCTTCTTTTTTTTTTTTAATTTCAACATCCATCTGCTTTTCTTTAGAAAGGCACACCTTCAACCTAAGGACTTCAAGGCACTGAATGAAAGCTGCCTTACTTGCAATGTCCATGGAGGGATGTAACAAGCATGGCAATAGCTGTCAAACCCACCTAGGCCTGCCCTGCCTGGTTGTAAGTCTCATTCAAAAGTTCTTCTTTTCCTTGTTATCACAGTACAAAGTCTAATTTTGCTTCAAAAACAATTGGTCAATGAGAACTCCTTTTCCCAACACAGTGATGTATTTGGTGAAGAAATTTTACTTGCAATAAAAAAAAATTTTGTGGTGATTTTTCCCCAACATAGTATATATAATGTGACTCTGCATTCAATCAGCTGCCATTCACTCTCCTTGGATATTTCCCAGCAGTCCTGTGCCAGACCCCAAAATGGCTCAGGACTGGTGTTAATATTCTCCCACTTGTTTTGACAAAGAGCAGATGCAAGTCATTGAATGAATCTTCCAAAACAGTTGGCCTAACTGAGGAAACAAAACAACCCATTCCTCATCCCCAGAGTCAAGTGTTTTTTTCCCAAGAGGCTTTTAAATTTGACTTTAAATATGTAACAAGAGATTTTTGGTTTTAGTTTTTCCAGTACAAGGATATTCACTCCAACAGAAATAGATAAGGAACTAGAATGCTGTCAACCTCCTTAAGAATTCAACAATCCCATGAAAATGTATGGCTTACTCAGCTCTTGGTTAATGCCAAGTGAAGCTTGTGGCTCCGTAGATAAGAGCTCTGGAGCTCTGGAGAAACCACCTTACCAGGAGTGTTATAAATGCTAGGAAAAGTGCCATTTCCCCAGAGGAGGCTGCAGCACGTTTTCTGGTCATGGAAGTGCTTACTGTTCAGAAGTGTCTATTTATGTTGCCCTGTGACTAATTGCATTATACGCACCTTGTAGGGACCAGCCAGCAGCTCCACAGCCTGTCATCTCTCTAGTAAATCACAGTGATCAAAACTGAAATGCCCTTTTACTTCTGTCTCTTTCCTTAAATGTACTTTTTTGAAGTTAAGAATGAAATAGCAAGTGAGGAACTGAACTAAAGAGTCACACACCTAGCCAGTTTACAGTAGCACAAAGCTGCTACACACAGAGGAGAAAATGCCAGTCTGCACAGGCAAAAGAACATGGTTCTCCAAGGTCACACAATTCAGGTGATGCTCCAGCACTGCCAAAAAGCTAATGGCTTTTGGCTCAGAGTTCTCACTCAAAGGTGTTTGGGATGGCCATTCTGGGACTCTCCCCACTGCAACCAATTGACTCATTGAGGTTTTAGTCTCTCTACCTTTACAAAATGCTCAAATGGAACAAGTTCAGAAAGACAATGAGTAAAAATGCAAAAGGGGATTTCTCAGGCTATTACTTTGCCATTTTCAGCACTATGTCAGGGCTTTGGGAACACACAGGGTTCTGTGTGTTGATGACTGTTTTGCGCTTTGTCCTAGAGGCCTCTTTTTTTCTGAAAACAGGCCAATGGACCTCTTTCTGTTTTGCACTGCTTAGTAAGGACAATCCTCAATTCCAACCATCTTTTCTGCCCTTGGAGCCATGTTCTTTCACTTTGTGGCAGACAAAGGGCTGTCCCACTGCCTGGGTGTGATAGGAAGGCAGTGGACAAAGACAGCAACACAAGGACCACACAGACTCCAAGTTCACTGTTTCATTCAAGCAAAACTAGAGCAGGACACCTCCCACAGCTGCCAGCAGCAGAAATGTCTAATTATTTCAGCTGATTCAGAGCCTGATGCCTCTGACCCTGTCTTGCAGACAGCGTGAATGCTCCAGGTAAGATATGAAAAAATATCTCAGAGTATTGAGAGAGATTTCTGTGTTATTTCTCATAGTGAAAACCAGTAGACAGCTTTGGTGTAAAGAAAAATTGGCTACTTTCTGCTTGTGAGCTGTCTCCCAGATGTCCTCACCCTTTTTTCCACGTCTGTGGTCTTTTTCCCCCATGGGTAAAAAGGACATTATTTCTTTGCACTAAACATTAATGATTCATGTCTGTAGGGGCTGAACTGGAAAATTTCCTAGATTATACACCTGCCTCCTCTAGAAGGACTAAATGTACCAGCAGTGGGTGGACTTACTCAGGCTCCTATTAAGCAACATCTGTGGGTGGATTTTTAGTCCAGCTGTTAACATGTGACTTACTCTGCAGTTAGATCAACCATGTCAATGGAAAGAGTAGGCTTCAAATCTGCTATTGAAGGGAAGGATTATAATAATTACTGTCACCATTATATATCTTGGAACTGCCAGTAGATAGGTTCAGAGCCCCACATGTCAGCTGAATAAATAAGAGCTTGCTATTCACAGGATGACAGGTCAAATGCTGCAAAGTCTTTTAGGGAAGTCATTCATTGACAGGAAATGCCTACTGAGATATCAGCCACAATCACAACAATCACCTCCTGGTTCTTTTATGGATTTCCACCTCTCTAAAGGAGATCAGGAGCTGCAACTTGTTCATGTCACACCAGGAACTAGGAAAGTCAAGTTGTAGAGCTGGCAGGTGGACTCCCATTTTATCATACAAATAGAACACACAAATTAAAAGAGTCCAGGGTTAATTTGTCACTGAAAAAAAGCATGTTGAGGGGATGTAAGGCAGTACTCAGTGCCCTGACAAAAGATAATGTGCCAGCAGCCCAGTCTTCTCAGTGCTGAGCTGCTGGTTTCACTGCTTCTAGCACCCTGGCAGAGAAGGTACAGGCAGATGGGCATGGTAACCTCTTACACCTTCACACTTGGGGTGCACAAGGTAAGCTGACAGAGGCATTGTACCAGGTCAAACAAAACACTCCCCTTTAAAAAGAAATGAGAACAAACTGCCTAAGTGTGGTCAATAGCTACTTTCGGCTGAAATTCAGTAAGATTTGCAGTTATTGGGCAAAAAATAATCAGTGACAGTAAACTCAGCACACACATTTAAAATTTTACTGCATTTTAATAAAAACATGTTATTTCTAATTAATGAATCTAATTATAGCAGTATAGATTATGTATATATAATTATCAATCAATTGTTCTTCCATCAACTTGCTTTTAGTTACTTCCTCTTTAATTAACTGATTTTTACTTTGTTTGCCTATGTTAGCACTGTACTCCATGACCTAGAAGATCACTTCTTATCCCCCTCTTCCAGTCTCATTTTTCCTGCCCTGCTTTCCATAGATTTGACGTTAAACTTGACTTCTTTCTCTCCTGTTTACCAACTCCTCTTCTACCATACACAGTAGCCAAGGGTTTCATACCACAAGCAGTGGGAAAGTCCTCCTGAGACCACAGAAACATGAGAGCTGGAACAGTGGCAGGAAGTAGCAATCAGCTCAAGCAGAAAGGTGAGGGGCTTTCCATGTTATCCAGGAGCATAGAGTAGGGACAAGGTGGCTGCCAGTAACTGGGATGGTCTCCAGGGATGGGATTTCTGTCCTCTCTCATCCCCTCCCAATTCCAGCTGTGTGGGAGAATAATCTCCTTCTCTGCTGGAATATTGAAAAACTCTCTTGGAAATGCCCTAAACAGAACCATAGGCAAAGGGTTCACACCAAATACCGCCAAGAAGCATCACTAGGGCCTTTTGGGTGTGTGATGGACAAGAAGAGAAAGGAAAGAGGGAGGCAGTGCTCTATTACCGCGATGCCTGTTATTACGGCTTATCTCGGTAATCAGTCGAAGACGCAGAAATAATGAGAGCCGGACTTCGGGCTGTGTTCAGAGCAAGGGCGGAAAGGGGGGGAAACCCCTTTCGTTTAATTCTTATATACACTTTTAGAAATCACAGATCATTGGAGAAAGTTAACACTTCCGTCTCTAACTATATTGGTTACAAGAAGTGTCCGTCAAAGGGATCTGTGTCCATGGGAAAGGAATGTAAAAGATAATTTTTACAACAACATAGCTATGTTTACAGAAATCGTCCTTGAGACTGTCTAACAGAGAAAACTAGCTATTGTACAGTGAAAAATGGGCAACAGTGCTCTAAGAATCTCATTTTCCCTGCAAGCTGGAGAGATACTGGGCAGTGATGATACACCAGTTTGGATTCATGTGCAGCTATTCAGGGTCAGCTTCAGAGCAGAAGTGGAAATGCTTTTCAGAAGTGTACTCAGAAATGCTAATTCTCCCTCTCACATCTCTTACACACGGAGCATATGAAGCCCAGAGCCACACAGCCCAAGGAGCCACCAAAAAAAAAAAAAAAAAAAAACCAAAAACAAAACAAAACCCCCTCTCTTATTACCTCTTTATTCTTTTTTATGCCCTCTAGCTGAAAGTCCTCTGGTTCCCATGTTGCCTGTGGTTGATGTCATGTGAACTGATTTCTATCTACTCTGCTCATCAGCCAAAGTGCTTAACTGCTGCTCAGGAGGCAAATTCAGGTTTGGGAACAGTTCTTTGTTATGCTGACATATTTTTTACTTTTTCGAAATGAAGTACTGCATTTGTCCATGAAACCTTTGCTCTGACCAGATGTTTCCTTCACTTCCCAGAGATTTGTGGGCTCACAGAGGGCAACAGACCCTAGAAATTTGGTAACAGGCTGCTCACAGTTTCTGCTTTTCTGATGCTCTGTTAAGAGCCATCTCAGCAAACATAATGATACCAACACTGTGAACAAAAAAGTGCCCTCTCAAGAGCCTTGCATTAATCATTTCTGCTGTCAGGAATACCATTTTAATCCTTTCTACCCCTACAGAGATGCCAGACTTACAAGTCCCTTAAAAAAAGAGATAATATCACAGTTTAAACATCTTATTAAAGTTAAATTGTGACATGTATGAACAACTCATTTAGTGAAAAGACCAGCATAAAAATTTGGCAAGCTGGAAAAGGAATTTAAAAGATTAATTTGTCAGGATGCAAGTCTGGTGATAAGTCCTTGCGATGCAGCATCTTGTATTCAAGGATGCCTCAAAAAGTGATATGGCTCTAGGAATATTAAATATTACTCAAATTGTACAAGAAAACCCATACTGTTCAAATTAACACCATAACACTAAGAGACTCTACCTGTTATTTTTTCTATTAATGGTCACGCTTCAGCATTCAGTTGAGGACATTGCAATGTAAGGAAAGTCAGGAGAATCAATTTCAATACTATTTTAAGTGAAGCTGTTGAATGGTGATAAAAGCCTGAGTGGATACTCGTACCTAGAAGCAATGTTTGAATTTCATTTTAGCTTACTTTTTGTAAAAAGTTGGGTTGTTTTGGGGGTTTTTATGAGGGGTTGGGATATTTGGTATAGGATTGGTCAGAAAATGTCCAAAGGAAACTTTCCAGAGGAAATCCCTATTTCTCATTAGTATTTTTTTTTTTTTTAACAAACTCTATGATTTTGTCTCAGGTTATCTGTCAGAGTTCTGAGGTTTGTTCAGAACAAGTTCACAAACAGAGTTCATTATTAGTAATATACTTTTGCATATTTCATACAACTTTTGAAGTTCACTGGTTTCCAGATGGATGGTCAGCACCACCCTGCTCTGAACAAATTGTGTTATTCCATTGCAAGCACTCCTCTGCTGAATTGATTCTAATTTGATTCAGATTGAGAATTTCCTGATGGAAACTAAACATGTAATAACACAGTCTTTTTATAGTCATTTTTTCTGATAAAAATTACTCCTTCCAGAAGCAGTAAAGAAAATTAAGTACTGCAGCAAATGAACCATGCAAAATTATTTCTCCACCACCAGTGATGACAGGAAGCATTTAAAACAGCTTTAAATGGTTTATTGTATGGGCATAATGGCACATGGGGCAATTACTCCAGTCTGAGATCTACATTGAGGCTGGATTATTTATTATTATTTAAAGATTTTGGGAGCATCTCTTTCCACAGTGGTTAGGTGCTTATTTGCTCATTAAAGTTAATAAATTATGTGCACTTAGAAATAACTGCCCGCAATGTTTGCAATTATAGACCCTGTCATTTCATCAGATTGAATAGAAAAACACATCAACCCAATAATCAGACAAAACCTAAACCTCAGCATGCCATGTACAGCTTAAATTCTTGATAGGCTTAACTGCTGTCAGAGAACTTCAGAACACAGAACCTCAGTCCCCTGGCAGCTGTACTCAGCATCACCTGCCAGCTGGGATAGTGACCTTGGAGCTGAACTAACAGGGACAGTGTTATGCCTTAAATAACAAGCCTAGGCTCACTCCAAGAGGTTTTTTTCTTACATTACAACTTGGCAGGGACCCCCACTGAGTCTAACATGGTTTTGCACAGGAAACGGAAGCTCTTGGCAGGATACAGACTTTGCTTCATATCAACGGATCAAACCACAGAAGACCCTTAACTTCTGATGTCTACAATGCTAAAGGCCTTGGCAGGGGTGTTAGGGCCCTTCTGAGAATCTGAGCCAATGTACTCACCCACCAAAAATGTGGATTTAACAGAAAAGGGATGCTAGATCAAGCACAGAAGCCCTGAGGCACTTTTGTGAGGCAGGTAAAGGGTCCTTTGAGAATATTGTAAAGAATAAGCTAAATTCAAAGGCTTCCTCTGCGGAAAGCCAATTGAGCAGCTCCAGAACCAACCCAGAATGCCGTGCAGAAGACAAGTGATGGATTTGGCCTCAGGCCACACAACCACTCTTGCACGACAGGCTGTGCAGAGATGTTATCTCCTCCTCTCATTTTGAACCAGGTCCACTGAGAAGAGAAGCTCTTAAAAATTCATTAAGGAATAAAATGAGCAGAAGAGACAGGCCAGTAATCAGGAAACTCACCTGGGAGTGAAAAATCCTGGGCAGCACACCGTGCTTTAAGGTCCGTGGAAGGAAAAGTGTTTAAGGGAAGTCCTTAGACAACTACATCCAAGGCTACCCAGGGTCTTCAGGTCTATGAAAAATTTATTAATGCAAAAGCTGTCAAAACATGATGATGAAAATGAACACTAACTAAATAATTCAACACATATATTTTCCTGCTAATTAAAGATTATAATCAAAAGTGGTAATGATTTTTGCAATCATGAGTTAAGTGTGTGGAAGGAAAAAGAATTCTCAAAGGGTTTTTATTAGAATCAGTTCTAGGGTGTTGAAATAAAGTTGAAAGAAACAGAACATAAACAAGTGTTAATTAATCAGGCATGTTAATAGCTCAGTATCTGCATTTTCTTAAAATTTGAGGCAGCTCTGTCATTCCCTCTGCAAAACCTCCTTCATACACAACATCACTCCAGTAAATTTTGTCTCACTTTATGAGTTTCCCAAACTGGGAAAGGATCTGATCATAAATCAAGACATTCAAGGTGAGTAATTTTTTTTTTTACGGCAATGCAGTTTAAAATTAAGGTAAATAAAGTATTTCTTTGATTGAAGTGGTGTTTAGCTACAAAAGCAAAGAACTCCTCTTTTGATTTAATAAGACATGACATCACCCTAAAAAATAGACCTGTAAGAGAAGGGCAAGGTCAGAGGAAGCCTGAAAAGAAAAGGTATGTCTCTCCTTACCTTTGGCAGAGTCTGTATGGGGTAATTGTGTACAGTGGCCATGAAGAAAACAATAGAGTTGTTAATAATTGCAGTGATTCAGTCCTTGAATTCCTCCTAAGAAATAACCTGGCAACAGCCCGAAGAAGTATCTGTAGGTACCAGGTGTAAACTATGATGAAATCCTGTGTGCTTCACAGAAGGAGGTAGAACATTCTGTCTCCTGTGGATCTATAAGCAAGTCTATTGCTAAAGGCAGCACTGCAATTCACTTCATTTAAGAATGTGTCAGAGGGACCCTGATGCACTTCATGTGTTATGATACTTAATGATTTTAGGCTTTTAAAATGAATGAAATGTATTTTATCTATCTATCCTTCACGCAAGATAAAGATTTCCACAAAGGAGAGAGAGATAACATCAGTTCACATTTATAGGGGCAAATCAGAAGTCCCCTGAGGGATCCAAACTCTTCTGCCCTTGTGGTTCCTTAATCCCCCTGTGTCCTCACTTTCCCCACTCTCCAAACTCAACAGCAGAGTTCCGTGAGCACACCCAAATTCCTCAATTATCCTCTTCTTAGGAAACGTATTGCTGTGATCCAATTACCTTCTGGAAATCTAAGTTTTTCTTCATGTCATTAATTCCATTTGCAAAACCATTTTCTAATGAATTTTAAAATCACTTCCTACTCTACATGAATGTTTTGATTAACTCTGGGGTCATGCCACTTACTCAGACTTGGTTGGGTTATGACTTTTTTCTAAATGAAGGTCCAAGATGGCAATACCAAGATCCTGAAAACACAGGAGGAAAGTTTCACACAGAGGAAAACAAAAACTGAGGGTAGATGGCTTGTTTTGTGTCATAACTACTGCTTGGTACTGTTCTCCCTACTCATTTTTTCCTACTGTTAGATAGAGATGTTTAGAAGAGTATTAAGGTCAGTTTGTATGTGATTAAAAGATTACAAAGAATTTGTATACAACTAGATTTTTTTTTTCTGTTCATGTAAAATCTTAAATCAAAAAATTCATCTTGTCATATAAAATATGGGAAAAAATAACAAATATCTTCTCTGGCTTTTTGCTAGGTTTGTGTTTGATTAAGAAAAGAAAAATTGTTTTACACAAAGAAAATGATGATTTACTCTTCTGCAAAAGTATTTCCTTCTAAGTCATTCAAAATGAAATGCAATTGCAATGCTAAACAAAGTGGAAGAATAAAGCATTAAAATGGGCAGAATGAAAATAATGTTGAGCTACAGGAAGAATATTTTAGTGCATGTTTTAAGCTTACTCATCAATTAGTATTTTAGAACCGGAATGTATCAAGTAGGAGTTTTTCTCGTTAAAAATCAGCAAAGTAGCATGCATTATGTCAAAGTAAGATATTTTTCAGGTGTTTGACTGTCTCAATCCCTAAAAGTTAAAAATGGACCTGATCTGAATGCATTAGAGGCTGACTTTCCTATTTCAAGAAGCTGGTGTACTCATCTCTACCCATGCAAAATGAATACAAATCACTGCTAATAAAACATATTTTCAAAATGCTTTGGAAGAAAAACTGGTCTGGAGATGTCATTTGGTCATTCTTTCTCCCTTAAGACAAGATCAACTCTACCTATATTATGCCTTGCTGATGTTTGTCCTACTTATAAATGTTCTCAATAAAGTTTCAGTGATGGAGTCAGTCAATAATAATGGCAAAAGGATTGGGAAAGTTTACTAATTTTCATTATGGCCTAATTGTTTTGAAACATTAATAATTTTATTGCCTATAATCTTGATGGAAAGATGCACCCAGGGAATTTCTAGAGGATATTAATTGTGTTTTCATCGCACCATTGCACTGATTCGCAGAGGTGAAACAGTCTCACAGTTACAACGATGAAAACCTGATTTATTTCCTGATTAGTCCTGATTCCTCTCCGTGATATTAAAGGCCCAGTGTGGTGGTTGGCAGGTGGTTAGCAGGCCATTCCTTCCCAAGACACAATCACTCTTGCATCAGCCTCCAGCCAAGGGAGCCAGAAAGGACCCTGCTCACCCACAAAGGTCTGAGTCACAGAACCTGCAACAGGAACATCCCACAAATGCTATAAAAGAGAGTAACACAAATTTCTCCCTGCAAAGCCTATGTTCTGCTGTATCCCTTGTACACATTGGCAGACCCATTCACATTGGCTGAAGTGCAGAATCTATGCCACAATAAAAAAATGTTTTTAAGGCATTTTGTGAGCAAGGAAGCAATGCTTAACCCTTCACTCATTCCATAGGATAAGGCAGCAAGTATTTTCCTTCATGTGGCTCATTTGGGGCATCCAAGGAGTGGCATTTCCAGGGTCAGATTATTTTATCTTAACTAAGGATCAATATTTGCAATTTTCTGTCACCAAGTAAAAATAGAAGATTGAAGAAAAACCTTTACACAGAGGTTGATTCCACTATTGTGATTGGTACTTAGATTTATTCTAGGGTCTAGGGTGGCATTTGCTTCTTCTGAAGTTTCATGGGTCCCTTAGGCTTTCATGTGCAAGTAGCAAGAAAGCACATGGTAAGGACAGAAATAATTGTGGCAGAACAAAACATGCAATAAGGTATCTTGTTTAACTGTTCTAGGTAGCACATGCTATAGGATGATAAAGCAGGATGATGGTAGCACTGGTTTCACTGCAGTGTAAAATTAACCATAAGGGTCAAACTGAATGGAGTTGGTACCACGCATCTAAGCTCAGACTAGAAATTCAGGGAGAAGCGTTAGGTAGGACAGGGTGTGCTCAAACCCACTACAGAGATGTAGTTACACAATCCCCTTTAACAGTCTTTAATAATACTAAGTGGTGTGTGAGTGGGAGCACTGAAGTGTGCACAGACATTCTGCTGCTATTCACCTTCACATAGGTAAATTTCTTTAAAGTGGGGGTTTTATACTTTTAATTATTGGGTTACATTTTTTTCCTGGGAATTTGTTTTTAGGAAGTTACAAATTGCTCAGTTCCTTGACTGAATAGTAAATGTTTTCCTACTTCAATCCAGAAAATAAATTTGCTGCCTACCTAAATTTCTGCAGCTACCACTAGAGCTCTGTCTGTTAGATGGCTGGGACTTAGACCATTCCTGACATCAGTAACATTTTTTGCTTACTCAAAATGAAGGTTCTGATCCATTTCCATTGTAGAAGGCTTTCCCTGGATTACTTCTTTTCACCCTCACTGCATCCTCCCAACATCCCACAGCTCTTTAACTCAGATGAATCCACCTCCTTCAGAGAAGAGGGATTCTTTTTTGCCACTGTTCTAACAGATGAAAGTTCAGGGCAGATCTTTAAGGATGACATAGGAGGTTAGGTAAGCAGTGCTGAAAAGCCTGCAGCTTGCAATCAGGGAGTAATGTTGTTGGAGAGGAGTGAGTGAAGGAAAATCCTAACACTTCCTGGATTTTTCCACATGTTCTGATGTAAATCTCTCTCCTCCTTCTCAAGCAGAAGCAGGCTGTAGTGGGACCTTCAGAGAGAAGGTCTCATTCCCCCATCTGGAATTGGGCAGCCATAGTGATGCACAGAAAGACAGAGCTGGCTTTCATGGCCTGGAAACAGTTTATCTGAAATGCTTTTACTCTAATGAATAATGTTTTACTTAAAGCAGTTGTCCAGTCTTTTAATTACCTCTTTCATTACTTCCTAGGGAACTAACTGTAAGCCAAATCGCATTCATTGAATTTAAATTGCTTGGATCTGAGAGGCTTTTTCTTCTGGGCTTTTCAGAGGCCTGGTACTTGCTGTGGAAGCTATCCTGTAAGAACAAATTGGGTTTGCTTCCCCGGAACCATACCTTCTGATTATTGTGGTTCTTTTACACTTGATCATTAGATGAAGGCAGCAGCATCAAATGCAGAATTCTGCTTGACACTTGCTGTGTGTAAGCAAGGTCTTCAACACTTAGTCTGACCCCCTGCTTCTAAGTGGACATTGTCTTTTGTTTTTAAGAAATCCCCTGTATCTTCATTCCCTCCTCAACTACAGTCTCTAGGCCAAATTGCTGTTGATCTCACATCAATATGGATAGTTTCTCCTCCTGAATGGCAAGTGATTAAACAGTTTATGGATGTTTGAATTCAGTGACTGTGAAATGTAGAGAGATCAGGGTCTTACTCCTGTCTGAAGACAGAATTTTGGAGAGCACTTCAGTCTCATATTGTTGAAGTGATTGTTGAAACTTGGAGTGTCTAGAAATGCATCAGCCTTGCAATCCCTCTACCGCCCCAGGTGCCTACGTGTCGCACTTTTGTTAAACAGAACAACTGTGGAACACCACGTCTCAGAAAGGAGGAACAGTTTCTAATTTTCATCATTCTCCTTGTTTTGCACTGATTTCCTTCTTGGTTTCACACAAGGGAGTAGCCAAGAGAGTTTATAATCTGATTGAAGTATGACCAGCTTCTCTCGTTTGGCTGAACAGAGCAGTTCAGTCTGACTCCAGAGCTGAAGTCTGTTAAACAGTAAACCCTACATACACAGCATTATTGATAGAAATGCATGTTTCTCATGAAGGCAGCTATTACTACCCACTGCTACTACTACAGGCAACGCTTAACCTGCCAAAAATCTCACTGAGGAGGTGGTTTAGAAGGACCAATTCCTTTGCACAGGTATAAATCTCCAGAAATCAGTGGAGATGTTTATATTGACCATAAACCTGAATACACAAACACACACACACACAAAATAGGCAAAGAGATTTCACTGTCTGCCTGCACAAACAGTGAAAAAGCCCTAAAGGGAAGGTCTTGTACTCCTGTGATGTGACCATAATATGGGTCAGAGGAAGCAGCAGGAGGTATCAACTATTCCTCCTCAGAAAAGGAGGCAAAGCTAAAGCTCTCAGGAAAAGATTCTTGATGATCTTATAAGAAAAGCAGAAGGAGAATAAATAAGTAAAAGTGCTGGTGTCTTGAAAGGTTCTCAGGCAGCAGGCCCTGCTGCTTAGCCTCGTGCTATGCCATTATTATGGAAAGCTTGCAACACATCCTGGAGCACTCCACTGGCAGAAGGCAGCCTCTCAGCAGCCAGCCTTGTGCAGCCAAGGATCAGCTCTGTGATTTTGGTGAGCTGACAAACATCCCCAGCCCAGCAGGAGGCCCTTTCTGAAGGAAGGAAAAGCAGCAGGGACTCCAGGCTGCAGCAAGGCTGGCATCAGGAAGCACATGCCATCAGCTGCTGGCATGTGATATCTGTCAGTGAGCTGGGACACCAACAATGGGGTTTCTGTATCTCACAGCCACTGAAGTCAGTGGGTTTTGGAGTAGATCTGAACCTCCTTCAATGTGGCACACATTGATTGAGGTATTTTATTAAATTTTTTGAGGTATCCTGCTCAGAACCAAAATTTGTGCCTTAAATCCAGTTTGTCTCTCAACCAGATGCAGTTCTTGCAGATTTCAGAACTGCATTTCTGAGTGCTGGTGAAAAAAAATACTTGGCTTACAGAATATTCACCATTCACTGGTAAATCATTACAAGAGGCTGACATGACCCTGGTTCACTGGGTCTGAAATTAGACATTTAACATTTCTCGCTGCACACTTGAATTAACAAAAGAAATGAAGAATGTAGAGGCTGAAGTAAACAATAGCTGAAATTGTTCCTACGTATACAGACCCAGACCCACAATTATTTATGCACTTAGCTCCGATGAAATCTCCATGATACAAGTATGATGGGCCTATCTGCAGAGTCATGTTATCATGTCTGACACGAATTCCCACACCTTTCCATGTGCAAACTGAAAGCCATGCTAGGGAAACAAAAGGTGCCACTGTGAAGTAAAATTATAGCAAAGAAAATAGATTGGCCCTGTGGCACTTGCCCCTCCAAATGATTGCTTATCTGAAACACTATATTGACAGAGTTTCCTCTTTCCCTGTGTAGAAATCTCAGGTCAGACCTCATTTTAGAAGGTGAATTAGAGGTTGTTTTAAAAGGTGAGCTCTGACATGTCTTTATTTTCTGAAGCCAGTGAAAACCCAGGTTTGCAAACACTGCCATAGTGCTTTCTTAAGCAGAGACAGCTCTTTTGTTTCCCAAAAGCATGACGTGGTTGGTCTCCCTGAATGCAAGTTAAAACAGAAATCTAAACCAGCTCTGAGAGAAGAAATTGCATTAGTGGAATTGGAAGTGTTCAGAGATCCTTTTCTGGTTCTCCAGAAACATGAAAGAACAGAGTAGAAAACAACATAAAAATTCCTGCATGCACGATGTCACTGACAGGAGGGTGATCAACTTCTGGGTAATATGCTACATTGTTCCCTGAATAAAACAAAGGTGGAAGATGCTGTTCCTTTGCAAGGCAGCAGAGGTAAGCAGTGGCATGAATTTCCTTCCCCCAGATATTTAATTGCACACCAGCAAGAACCAACTCAGTAGGACAGTTCCCAAAACAGTGCAACTCCAAAGACTTATCTACAGAGGGCATCTATCTCCTTAATATCACACCCTTGGAGATGGAAATTATTTGATCCTTTTTTCATTTCAATTCCTTTCAAGGGGAATGTTGCCAACTCCCATAGACCTAGTGTTTACTGAGAAACTAAAGTTGTCATTTTTAGCCTCTCAAATGTCAGTGAGAGTTGAGGAAAAGGCTGGTTTGTTTACAGACATTTTTAGCATGATGGTGGAGAATAACCAGCACAAAAAAAAAGTTCATCTTTCCTACCCATTCTTATGTCCCATGATGAAAACTGAAATAAAATAAATTTATCTCCAGGAAGATATGTAAGGTTTTCTCAAATGAGCACAGAATTTGGGTCATTAAGATGCCCTCAATAACTCCTGGTAACAGCAAAAATTCATGAAGAATGCATGTGCTTCAAGCATATCCAGAGAGAGATGAGTCCATCAGTTCACTAATTGTGCTCAGCAGCCTGATGGAGCATGAACTTCCCTTTGCAGTGTCACAGTGGCAAATCCACTGCACAACCTGCACTGGGTCGAGGGCAATCACACCATGCTAGAGAGGAGTTGTCATCCTTGTGGCCAAGATACCTGAATATTGGAAACCCCAGCACAGGTCATCAGATCTCAATGAGTGGCACGAGGAAAGGCTTGTCTAATCCTCAGAGACTGGCTAAAAGCCTGGCTCTGCAACCCAGGGAAGGCCATCCTTTATGCAACTGTTGCATGCCCACACACATACACACACACATATCAATGGAAACATCCTCTGCTTTCCAGATCCTCATCATCTGCATGCTGGTCTCCAGCTTAGATTATTTAACAGAATAAATATTTCATCACCCATTTCTCTTAGAGGAGAGATGACCTGTCCCAATTCCCAGGGAGAGCAATGAAAGATGACACTAATCTGAGCAATGCAGTTCTCTACAAGTTGGGGTGGGAGAGGGCACTAGCAGATGGATTAAGAACCTCCTTAAGTCTTTCTGCAGAAATCTGCTCCCTCTGAAAAAACACCCTCTGAAGCTGCTTTTTAAGTCACCTAAAGGAAGAAACTGCAAGAGAAAAGCAAGACTGAAAGTGCTGTATTATTCTGAAGGAATACTGGTTAGTTTTGGTTCATTAACGCCTTTTATTTTGAAGGACTGCTCATCTCTTTGAAAGTTGAAATGCAGTCTGTGCACCAGAATCCTTTCACCTGGCACCAAATGCAGCAGTTTAATGGCATTCATCTACTACAAATGAGGCATTAGGCCTAAAAGCAAGGAAAATTATTAGCCATGAAGAAAACCCCAAGCTGGAGTCCATGGACACAATCGCCTGTGTTGATGGCTCTTAGAGCAATACAAAGACACCCAGATGTGAGACATTACTCTTCTAGGTCCAGAAATTAAGAAACTATAGGATCTACCAGACAAAAGAGATGTTGCTTGCTGAACCATAACAATTCAGGTTGTTCAATTTCCATCCTGAATCCTTCTTGGAGATCTGCCAGCATCTCTTGATATCACAGCTACTCAAAATGTTTGTGTAGAGGAAAAGATACTGGCGTATGATACATGTAGTCCTTGCTTGCAATACAAACAATACATGTTTTGTAAGCAAGAAGGCTTTCCTCATGATGACTGAATGATTACACTAAGAGAAGGAACAGATGCAACAGATATAAACATTATATATTTTAAAGACTGAGACATTCTGCATTCACCCTGTCTCATGCACTCATGTAGAGTTATCTCACTGTGGTGAGATTGAAGGGTTTGTTTTTTTTTTTGCAAAATCCTCATCCAAACAGTGAGGAAGCTGAAGGTTGATGCAGCAATTGCCTTCAGGCTGCTGGTTGCATAGCAGATTGCAGCAGTCATCAAAGTGTATCCAGACACACATTTTCATCCAGTGTTTTCGCATTCTACCTGCATTGTTCCTGTCAGGCTTTACCAGTAGCTCCTGAATTAGCTGCTTTTGGTGAATTTAGAGTAATTCCCTTAAAACAGGAGTCTGATGTTTTCCTTACTTCCACCCTCCTGCTATGCTTCTGCATTCTGAGGTGATTTGGTTGTCCTGATACTGGTAGTCAGTTTTGGATGGAACTCACTTCTCATTTTTGTAAATTAGGATTTTCACAGATCTGAAATGAGTTAGCTAATCAAAATCTTGATCAGGCATACTTGCTTGCTTGAACTGTGTCTTGGGTACTTAGTTATATACCTTGCACATATATACATTGATACCTTTGCAGTCTGAGTCCAGTGATGATCCTCCCCCATTCTGCTGGTTGAGCCCCTTGTGAAATAGAGTAAAAACTTGACAGAAGGAACTCTCTCTTCTGGAGGAAGGGAACAGTACAGAAAAATAGAGAAGGTTACATCTACATCAGCAAAACTGAGGGATAGACTTGCAAAACCTTTTCACTATTGGCCATTTACACAGGACTGACTCCTGAGGGTTCTTGCATAGAACACGAAGCAAACTTTGCAACAGACTTTGGTCTTAACACAGATATATACAAAAACAAGTTTATTTCCTTGATCTCTAGCAGAGTCTAGTTTCAGCACAAAGACTGAAGAATGTGGATCTCTTCACACAAACAAGGGAATTATTTTTTGATCAGTGGGTTGCTTTTTAAAATAATAATTATTCTTATTATTGTTATTATAGTTATTATCTATTATAAGCAATACAGTGTACAATACATTATATAATTATTATAAAATTATTATATATGTTTGTTATAAGCAACATATATTTATATATTCTGTATTATGTATTAGGTTATATTATGTTGTGGTTTTATTACTTTTATAATTTTATCATTTTATTACTTATTATTTATTATATTTGTTATTACTATGATTATTATGGCTACTATTACTATAATTACTTTTATTATTATTGGGTTTGGTGGTGGTGGTGGTTGGCTGGTTCCTTTTTTCCTTTTTAAGTGAAAGTATATCAGGAAAAAAACAAAGCTATAGAAAGGAACAAAATAAGGGCTTGGTGGATGTTCTGCTTTCTTCCATCCATGACAAACAGGCAAGTTTGCTGGGTAGTGCTTCGCTGAGTGAGAACCAGCTAAAAAACTCTGGACTACTGGGTTGTGTGTGTAGTTAAGTGGTTCATCCAGAGCCTGGTGATCTGTACTCAAATCATGTTGACTTGTTGAGTTTGGGATTTGTACTTCACACTAGTGTTACACCAAGACTCATTGGCAACTCTGTCTATACAAGGAATGCAGAGCAACAGTCCCTGTCCCTGGTTCTAGATCCTCTGGGAGGACTTTGGGAACATAGTTGTTGATGTCTGTGGGAGCAGGATCATGTCCTGACCTTACCAAGTTTCCTATGCTCCTCATTCTCGCCTCATTTAAAAGCCACTTACGAGACTTTACTCAAACTTTCCAAATAATTTCACTTTTAAATATAACCAAGCCTGGGAAATTTTTTTTTCATAAGGGGAAATTTGGGAAAGTTGTATCTCTGTGGAAAAAAAACAAAAAAACAAAAAACAAGATTGTATAATGCAAGCTGTTGTAAACCTTCACTCTGGTGTTTCCGTTTGCAATTGTTGTTGTTATGACAAAAACAAAGCCAAGGAACTATTGGAAAGGGATACTTGCAGATATGAAGGAGGACATCACAAGGAAGTCATTGCCATTTTTTGTGGGTTGGGATTTGTGAAGCAAGGAACATACATTTGTTAGACTGGGTGGGGAAACATTTTGACTGGCTGTGATGAGATGGGTGCACAGCACAAGGCTACCTAGGAGCAGGAGGAATTGGAGTCAGTGGCTTAAGAGATTTTTTTCCCTTTCTATGCATCTTGCTTGAATAGGCAGCTGTAAGCATGCTGGGGAACTTCTAAGGCCACTGGTTAGGCACAAGGAAAAATTAAAGGCCCATGTTTGATCTCCAAACACTAAGATGTTCAGGTTCTTAGGGCTCAACACTTCGACTACTATAAATAGCCTCGGAGATAACAGTCAGTGTTTCGTCTCCACCTGGGGGAAATTTGATGGTTATTTGAAGAGCTTTTTTTTCCACTTTATTTTGTTCCATTTTCAGGTCAAAGACCTAATCCTGCTGTAGCATTTATTTAATATAACTCTTTTAAAGTGACTTCTTGCAGTTTTTCAGGTTCGCTTGAGATTTTGAAATGTTAAAGAAAACAGCGTAGAGCCTTTTATTCTTTGTCAGCATGAGAAAAAAAATCATTAGATTTAGAATTCTAAATGAGAACATATATCAAGGAGAAAACAGGCCACCAGTCTAAAGAAAAAGGATGTGATGCTTACATTCTTGGAAGAACTGCAGAAAAAAATATAAACATTCCTCATACACAATGCTTTAAGGCATTATGAATGGATCTTTAAAAATTCATCTGAGTTGAATATAGACTTTCAAATTCCAACCTGAGGTGACTTGGATTTCATTGTTAAATACATTTAAACAAAAATCCTTTTATGTTCTCCAAAACTAATAAGAACGGGAGGGAAAAAAGATTAGATATGTGCAATTGCAAATACTTTTGACCCTGGAGGTTTTCGACTCCCCAAAAGTGAAGATTAAGAGAATGACAGGAACTCCAGTAACAGTGGTTTTGTATAAATGGATGACTTTTTCATCATTATTTTTTCTTGCTAGCTTGGACTTTCTTTTCCCCCAGGACCAAATAGAGTGAAAGGAACCAATGTTGTTATTCTGGCCCAACGAGCTCTCTCTCCCTAGGTTCCCACAGTGCCTAGAGGGAACCTTGCACACCAGCTGTAGACCACTGCAAAGTCCTGGAACACCCCCAGGCAGTCAGGATACCCCCTCCTGATCCACACAGCTGTGATGGGATGAGGAGTGGGGTGACAAGCACAAACTGTATTTCCAAGTTATTAATGTAGGTACTGAGTTCTGCACCATCTGTCCCATCAAAGCTGCTAACCTTCACCTCTCAAAATATCTAGCACAATGCTTTGACATCTTGCAGCTTATGTAAAAGGCCAATCCTCCAAAGGTCACAAAGGCCCTGTTCATCATCTCAACGTTTCTGTTACTGCTGCAGTCTAATCTCAGCCTGCATTCTTCTCTCCAGGAGGAAAGCTTTATGATGGGATTTCCTGCCCAGGGTTGTTATGTCACCTGATTTTGAATGCCAAAGGGTGTTTATTGTTCCAGGCCTGTACTTCATCATAATGTCAAATGTCAGAGATGAAGAAAGAAGACACCATGTCTGAAGGTGATTTTTCTCAAACCTTACTCCATCTGCAGCTCCCCATTAGCTACTGGATCATATCCACCTGATGGACGGACCCGAAATGGACCTGTTCTAATTCAGAATTAGACTTTAACTAGTTAGTGATCTGGCCCAAGACTTGTGCTAAACCTGCAGGAAATGGCTTGAACAATGCAGAGCTTTGGCTGCTGGCCAGAAGCAGAAAACATGAAAGTAAAATAATATTGCTTTGCTTCCATTTTCCCGCAGCAGTCAGAGCAGTGACTTGAATAGAGGAATTTTCCTGTGGAAGAAGCCAACTAAAGCAATGATTCAAGAGTCTCCACAGAGCACATTCCCAGAGGGAACTAGAAATCTAGCAGCAAGCTGCCTTCTGGTTCAAATTGAGAAAGAATGGTGACTTTGATGGGGTTATAGCTGGATTCAATTAAAATGTTTTCTCTGTTATCTGAATCTGATATTGTCCCTCCTTTTGCCACATACCAAAAGGTCCACTGAATCCCACTAGCCCTGAATTCTTTCTGGGCAGTTTGCTCAGTTGGAGACAAGGTCTGGAAGTAGAAATGCAAGAGAATTCGTTTAATTATCTTTGCCAGTATATTGCAACATAAATGCAACTGCCCAAAAATTTTCTAAAAACTATTATAATTTAAAGTGATATCTCCCAACGTTTCCCTTTATTTTGATGGATACCATTAGTTGAATTCTGATCGTTATTATTGTAGGACTTTGTGTTGTTTGCTAAAAGAATTTTATTTGAAATCGTAGAATATTGCTTAGAGGCTTTTTATCAGTCCTTTTTTATCCTAGTTTTTAAAGACTTTCAAAAACTTTGCTTTTCAGATGACTCAAAAAAAATTCACCTTCTCCTACCAGATGTATGAAAAAAACTTACAGAATTTACTTCATGTAATCCTTCTTCTGTGCTGAACTGTATTATTTTTATTTATTTTCTTCAGATTAAAATAAAAAGTGTTTTTTAAAAATACATATTAATATAGATGTCTTTAGTTACATGGAGGTAGAACCTAAAACCAAAGATGTTTTAGCAACCAAAAACGTCTTTTACCTGCTATTTTCTATGTAACAGTCGCAAATCCTTGGTGAAAGAGCATAAGAAATTAGACACACATACAGTGAGTCTCCCTTTGGCATCCCCAGAGCTTGTGTTGCAGCTTTCTGTGGTAATATATACCAGAGAGACACACAAATCTGTGCTTTATTCTGTCACCATGCACCGGGAAAGCTCTTCATTAATTTAAGAGTCTCAGAGAGACTCAGAAGACTGGAAGGAAGGCAAAATCTGTGGAGGGATTTTCTCAGATGCACAGCACAGCTACTTTGCTATACCAAGAACTGCACAGTGCCTTATATTTGATGTCTTAAATATTAAATACAAGATACACACATTACAGGCAGCTTGTTCATAGTGTGACAGTGTGACTACACACACACAGACACATTTTTCCTGCTTGAGCACCAATAGTGGTGGTTGTGGTGGCTGCATCTGCCTTACAGAAAACAGACTCATGGCATCAGCTAATAAAGTACAAATTGAAGTAGAAATGTTTCAAAAGTACTAATAAAGAAACAGGGCCAAACACGAAAAGCAGGCATTTTTTTAAAACCATATATTACACAAAAGTTCTAAGCTAAACTTTAATAAACAAAGAACTGATTCAAAATAGAGAAATGGTTGCTCTTAACGTGAAAGTTAATATAATAAGGGTTACTGTGATATTACTTCAGTATGTAATAACCAATCCATCTTTATGGATGGATTAATTAAGACATTGAAAGAAAATGTCTGATATTAAACAGAAAATGGAAAAATAGATCAAGAAAAGTGTCTGAGGAAAGGTTTCTGAATAATTAACTGGCTTGAGATTGACCGAAAATCCCTCTTACTTTGTCAGCATTATTATTATTATTGTTGTTGTTGTTACTATTATAGTTATTGTTATTTTTAGTGCTTTCCATTTGAACTGTGCTAAACCCATACAGGAAGTCTTCTGAGAGGAAGTGCTACTGGTCCATTTTAGGATGGGATGAGTAAATCCATGGAGCTGCCATTATGGGGACCCTAGAAGACTAGCATGTATTTCTCGATAAATACTGATGGGACTTCAGGTCTCCACTCCTTTGTGAGCCACCTCGGGAAGAAGAGCATTCCCATGACATACACAGACCCTGCACATGCAGGTAACTGAGAGCAAAGCAGCATCTGCCAGCTCCGAATGGTTTGCAAGTGTAAGGATGTTATTTGTCTGGGTAAGTGCAATTGAGGAAGTGCAGGTGCACTTTATGCTTATTTATGTTCAAGCACTACATTTACTCAACACCAGGGACCCTGTCTCATTACATTAGTGAAGTTATCACATTTGAGAACAGCTGTTGAACAAAGTGTGTGACCTAAGACTAGATGTACAGAGAAATGTAAGTACCCAGGTTCACCAAGACATCTCTGAGGTGCTGCCTAACACAGAGATTGCTCATTTCTGTTTGTTCAAATGTCTTTAGAAATGAAGCTCTGCAGCTTCTCTAAGTGCTGGTGCAGGCCATGTGAGCTGCTGAAATGGTCAGCAGAACCAGCACATTCCTGCCCGGCCTAGGGGACTATCTCAGAGCAAGACTCCCATTTTGGGAACCTCACCCAAGGTTTCCCATTTTTTACTGTTCTCATCAAGAGTTGTGCTCAAACCCTGGGGGTACTTAGAGCAGGCAGGGTGAGATGTTGGATCTGGTGACTTTGCATTCCTGAGCAAGGGTATGGGATGAGAAAAGCTCTCCCATCTCCTCTGCATTTCACCTACGAGAAGAGATTGCACTCAGACAATTCCCTTCAGTGAGCTACACATGCTAACTAGGATCTGGGCTCCTTCTTAGCCACACACATGACATCTGAGCTGCTGACAGATAACATTAAGTCCGCCCTCACTTATTCAGTGTTTCTACCATCATACAGCAGTGCCCAACAGGGTGTTGGTTTGTAACTCTCATTTTTTCCTGATACATTTGGGACAATTGGGTGCCTAATTCAGGAACCTAGAAGCACAAGAATAAGGCTAAACAAATTCATTTATGGGGCTCTACCTACAGATCATTCACTGATTCCCTAATGTTCTAGAAGCACCAGAACTTGTCTGTCTGCACTGATTTTTGGGCGGGACCTACAAAACCTACCTGTAATCACAGCACTTCTCTGTGCTCATTGTGCACTCGTTACTAGAGCCAAAAAACCTGCTCTTGATGAGGTCCATCAGCTGGCCCTGTTAAGCCAAGACTCCTGCAGAAGACCTGTTCAGAGAGAGGTCAAGTAGTGGTATCAGACAGAATCGCAGTATTCTGAGTTCTTTGATTCCTACCCCATATAACCATACTGTGCAAGAGAACTGCATGTCCAAGATAGTTCTCTGTGTTGATTTGCCTTTTGAAAAAAGGTTTTAATGAGAAAACCAAGAGTCCCTTCTGTGGAATTACATTTGAAAATGGAAGCACAGCAAGGAAATTTCCCTTTGTAACTAATTTCTGATCTCTGTAACTAGAAGCATCAATACTTTAGCAGCCACTGCTTTGGATAATTGGAAATTAGGGCAATTCTTTCACAGAAACTGGTGTAAAGGCTGACTCAGCCTGGATTTCCATGCTGTGGGTTCATTTTCAGTGTCAAAATGAAAAGACTTGAGGAAAGATTCTCTACCCATGAATCAGAGGAAGTTATTAATTATTGAGTCACCCAGAAAAAAAATCTATTGCAAAAACAAGAATAAGTAGGGGACTGTGTTCAATTTGAGCAAAGGTTGCTCAAAATTTGTTTAAAAAATAAAAGCTTGAACTGTTCTAGCCCTTTCAACCATTAAAAGTTCATTAGCGTTGCCAAGGTAGCCTGAAAACTTCAGGGTGCACAGTGTCTTAATTTGGTTACGTCTGCACACTTTTGGCAAGCTATGTTATCTCTTAGCAACTTGCTCCGTTATCATTTATTACACAGCATGGAAAACATTGCACACACTGGCAATGTGTGAAGCAGTGTGAGTCCCAGAGTGATATTTTTCAAAGTATATATGAACTTTTCCATCAGATTTTAGTACACGGCAGCTCAAATCCTTAAGCTTCCATAGGACTTTGATAGACTGAGGCTGAGAAAGCTCACAAACCACAGCCTATTTCTTTCTTAAAGCACAGAGAATTCCCTTAAGTCATTATTATTAAAATGCAGGTAATCAGCAACACAGCCACTAAGAAAACCACACTGTCAGACAATACATTCAAAGCACTATAAAACTGGCACACTTACTGCTCTTACAATCCTGCCTTTTTGAAGCAGCAGAGCAGAAGTGCACACACCAGACTAGGTAGCACTTTCTCTATCGCAGCCCTGAATACTTCTAAGATAATTTTTTTCTTCCTTGAGCAGCTTTCTTCCTGCAGTCTGTGGTTGTGACAATGCCAGCACATCTGCACAGAGGGAGGCCTGGAGATACTGGGTCCAGAGTGTTACTGGGTACTTCAGTGGGCGCCTGGAGCAGCCTCAGCAAGGAGTAATGGGAACCATCCGTACTGTTCTCTCTATTCTCTCTTTCAACTATTTTATTATTCACCTCTACATTACACCATGATTTGCAGATTTGAAGTTTGGCCTGGGGGACTCTGTCTTGCTGCCTTGCAAGTTAATGAAATTTTGCACATTGGCAGTTTTCGTCTTTGGGCCGCTGGGGCCTGTAGTACACAAACACAGATTTACCCAGAGGGAGGAGGCAGCCAGAGGTCAGTGTCCTCCACACTTGCTCTTCTTGCAGCACCATCTGCTTACAGTCACATCACAAGGAAGGAAGGGCCTCTGCTGATTAATAGTGGCTTTTGTCACTAATGAAGTGACCTCCAATCTTGCACAGGTGTGCCCATACATATGAGATGCTAGAGCAAAACATACCCTTTCAACAGGAATCTGCATGGTCCAGTCTCAGTTTAGTATCGGGGTCTTTTCTTATCGTCTCAATAACTCCCTGGATTTTGTTTTGCTGACATTTCACAGAAGACACCTTGATCACCATTGACATTTCAAATGTAAAACAAATGATATTGCAAAAGACTCAAGAATAAATCACTCTCCACATAAAAGTGACATACAATCGAACAAGTCACAGCTGAAGAGCAATTTGCTCTAAGAAGAATTTTCTGGGTTTTGTGGGCTTTGTCTGCATGATTGTCTGTAGATATATACTTAAAGTAAATATTATTAAATTATTTCTGATTTATTTATACAGCATTATCTTTCCTACCTGCAATGAAGACGCTGTGTTTTACTTTTAACTATATCATGTTTGAGATCTGAGAGCATCTAAGAGAATTTGCTTAATAGTTGTATTTTTAACTTCAGCAATTTTTCAATCTGTCTGCCTCCATCTTAATATTTCTAAAATATTAGCTATGGTAGGCAGTAGATTCAGTTCATGCATTTTTGTACCCTGCATTTTTCAAATTAAGGAATACAATAAAGTACTATTTGTTTAACATTTTCTTGTTCCTACAAGCCCTATGATTTTGCTAGCTGTCACATAAGCAATACTTCCACAGAAGCTAAGGTAGGAGAAACGAGACAAAACATTCCACCAAGCATAATGCAAGGGTAGTGAATGTTACCATCACCAAAAAGAGCAGATACTCTTTGCAGAGAAATGTAGCATCACAGGTGGCTGCAGGAATCTGACTTTGTAGTGATGAGAGCAGACCTTGCTGTAGTAATGCTGATAAAATGTACTGAGAACATTAGGAAAAATTTTTTTTTCATACTGTGTGATCTCCAGCACATCACTGCAGGTTTTAAAGCTCACTGAAGTGCTCTCAAAATCAATGACCACTGCATCAAACCAAGGCCTGGTCATTCCTAGGGCTACTGCACAGAAAGTTCAGTCCAGCTTGGCTGACAGCTCCCATGTGACTACGTGTAAGTTGTCTCCAGTGGGTCCTGGCTGCTTTTGCCAAACCATCTCTCAGGAGCACTCCTGTCTTCATGCATCTACATTGCCCTCCTGAAACCCAGCTTCTTTGACCATCTTGGAAAAGCTCCCAAGTCCATAAACTGTTTCCCAAAACTATGAAAGGAGACAAGCAAATCCTACAGGGTTTTCAGGACTAGAACTCTATATTTCCTGGTCCTTTTGCCTAATACATAAGATGGAAGAATTTTTTTTATGATAAGGGTTGCAAAACGCTGGCACAGGTTGCCCAGAGGTGTGGTAGATGCCCCATCCCTGGAGACATTCAAGGTCAGGTTGGACTGGGCTCTGAGCAACTTGATCTAGCTGAAGATGTCCCTGCTCATTGCAAGGGATTCAATGACCTTTAAATGCCCCTTCCAACCCAAAGAATTCTATGATTCTATGGCATCTGCTTTGAGTGTCCCAGAGGCTACATCCTCTGGTCTAAATGAGCATACATTCCATGTGCACTGCAGCATTACATTAACCCAACAGGGATGGATGATGGGCGAAGTTCCATGTGGGAGTTACAAAGTTACGCTCAAGGGAAAACAGCAATATCCAGATTCACATCAATGTACTCAGTGTTATTCAAGCTTTGCAAAAGCAGGATTCACTGTTTAATTTTGCAAGGAGATGCCTAACAAAATCACACTTTTAACTGAAATTTTATATTGAAGCATCATTATTGCATCTCTAAAGAAAAGTTCTCATTAAGTGAAAGAGTGAACGGACAGATGCCCTAATAATAGCTTGATTTGAAGTGTAAAGTGGGTTGAAGTACTCAGCATGCCATCTTCTAATCAGGAATGAAAGTTTTAATGCAAGGCTTCCTGACAATCACAATTTTGTAATGCTTACATAAATGACTCTGTAGATGTGTGTATGTTTTTTTAATTTACTGCATGGGTAAAGGAACGTATTTCCTGGTAATGCAAAATAGGATCTGACTACAAATGCAGCAAAGGCTCTCTGCACCTGTGAAAAAAATTTAGTTTATCTCATCAGAAACCCCCCTCATTTACAGAAATAACTTGTAGTCCGGAGATTATTTGCTTTGCCAAAAGTACAGTTAAGGATCTGCTGCTCTGAGTGTCATGTACAATAATCTGTGCATATACTAGGCAGCACTCCAACTGCTTGCACCCTAAAATAACCTCCTTGCACATTGAACTCTTAGGGACAGCCCATGCAAAAGACCCTGTGAGTTCAAGCTTCCTTTGAGTTTGTGTCCTCAGGAATCAGTCAAAGGCATCAAAAGAACTCACAGACTAGGGAGATGTTCTTCATCTCACCTTTAAACACACCTTTCTGTTCCTCTCAATGTTGATAGGTATCTCCAAAGTTGTCGTAAAGGCTATAGCCAAAACAAGAAATTATTTGTGGTTCTTCCCTCAGTCACACTTAGCTGCACTGTCAAGTCTCTCAAACTTCCAGAATATTAGAAAAAAAGAAAGAAATTACTCTTCCTTACATTGTGCCAATGGAACAACCAATGATGATGGGGAAATCAGAACAGAAATTGCATCTCAAAGTATTTTCAAGTTCAATTTCTGCTAGACAGACCCAAAACCCTTCCAGAAGTCCTGTCTAGCTTCACCCACTAATATTCTAGAAGTCCTCTAAGGCTGAAAGAAGCAAGATAGATGCCAGATGGTCATACCATTAAAGTAACTCTAGAAAAATCTGAGGCAGCTCCACAATGTTTCTCCTGGTGAATGATTAGTCAGGCGAAGTCTGGCTGCAGGGTCTTTGATCCATGAACATATCTGTAGTAATTGGGGTCATGGCAATTCCTGTAGGTAATGCATTTTAAAAGGCCAAAGTCAGTAACCCCTCAGTAATTGAGGCTGTTACTGAGCAAATGACACACTTTAAAGCAATGACATTATGTCAATTATGTGGGGTGAAATCTAGAAGTGAATGTTTGTAGGAACAAATAAGCGCTTGATTAAAACTTAGGTTAAACCAGTACAAGTTTAGTCCAAAATCCCAGATCTGGTCAGTTCATTGTTCACCAGTAACTTGAGTTCAAGAAGGAGCCACTGGAGAAGTCACTTCTGACACTCCAAGCCATGAGCTGAAGCTCCATGGCAGTAATGGCAGAATTTCTTCCAACAGGAGAGGGGAAGGTGACTGCTGCTAACCCAAATCTGTCCTTAAGGGGTGAAAGGCTGCTTTTAGCGAAGTCTGGAAGGAGGAGGGAAGGAAGAGGAACCGCTTTTGGTCCCAAACTATTGCATCAGTCCAAGATGTCCTCCTGAGCACAGTGTTGTACTTCAACCCTACCAAAAGAACAACTGCAAGAGCAACTAGGAAAGGTGTACAACACCGAGGGCTTATCTTCAGCTCTCTGCTAGGGGACATGCTGCATATGAGAGCAAGGAAATAATCCAAAATAATCCTGCCAAAGAATAATTGTTTCCCCAAAAACATAGTGCTACAAAGAAAATAAACACGCACTTCCATTAAGAGATTTAATCAATCTAGCCCAGCAATGCACTATCAATATGAAACAGCATACATTCTCAGCATTCTCATCCCCAGATCCTGTTTTCCTAAATATTTGCAGAGAGATGAAATGGTGCCAGAGCTACTTTCATAGATGACAAAAAAAAGTCACCTTTTTTCAAGGATTAATTATTAACTATAGTTATGAGATATTGCAGCAGCTGACAATTGTCTTATTCTCCCAAGTCCTATTCATAGTAAAAAATATATTGCATGGAAATTTAACTTGTATAATTATAGCCATATGCTGTCTCAAAGGGTTCCAATGCACTTTAGAAACAGTACAATATTGGCTCAGATATGGGCCAAACCGTGCCCCTTCTGCATCTGCACTGTAATCACCATGGCTTTACATCACTGTTCAGAGAGAGCTCTGGCTGAAAGTGGTCTGGAGCACTGGCAAAGAGACAGGGCCATATTTCCTGCAGAGGACCATTGCCCCAGGGCCCTGATGCACTTGGACCCTGCAGTGCTCCCTGCTGTGCCACAGCAGGTGAGCACACACTTCAACAAGCCATTCCCATCTGTCACCACATGACAACTAGCTATTGCTCTGTGGGTAGCTACTCCACTAACTAGGATTTAAGGCATGTGATTTAAGCTGCATAACATTTATGGTTTTTTTCAGGGCTTGCAGTAGAGCTCTATTTCTTCATCTCACATATATCTCACTATACTGGAAATTTTCAGGCAGAAGGCAGATGCCAGAGGAAAGATCACTGCATAATATGCAGTGAAGATGGAATATTGTATACATAAATATTTAGAAACATAAACACACGATGTAGGAGGTGTTTCAGATGGATTTCTCCACACAGCATTCATTGTGTATAGCTCATTGCCTGACAATAGGTTATTGATCTATTATACTTTGAAAGCATCTTTTTACTTACATAAATTGTCTCCTTCTGAGTGGGACTGAACACAACATCCATTCTCTTCAGTGAATACAGGCTGTGGTTAAAGCAGGGGGGATCTTCCTTGGTCCATCCCTGCCCTGGCCTTTCCCAGTGGCTGTGCTTTGTGTGGTCTTTGCCCCAGTGAACATGTGCCCTAATGGGGTGGGTTCAGAGCAGCCCAGACATATTGTTCTTCTTTCCCCTCCTCTTTGCTGGTAGATTGACCCGCTGACATTCACCTATGAAGTTAAAAATTATCCCCACAACTTTCATTTCCATCTCCCTGGGTTTTGGCATCAGAGTTTAAAGAACAATGGTGAGATTTGACTTTACACACAGAAGGATGGATAAAAGTAAGGTCATTGTTTCCTCATCTTCCTTAACAGAACTATTTTGAAGGTAGTAAAAAACACCACATCTGAATACTTAATATTCATAAGAGGTTTAGTCTTATTTCAACAACCTTGAATAAATGATAGGGAATGTGATAGCACTGTGGTCGCAGCTTATTCTAATGATCAAAGCACTTCATCATTGGGGAATAAATGTTCTACCTAAGCAAAAAAAATGTTAATCCCTAAACAAATTTATTACTTAGAAAGAAAATTCACTTACAATTGTCCCATTAACTCTGTAAAAAGAAAGTAGGAAGATTATATTGTATCATAGATTTTCTAACTATCCTGCAGTATATTTAGCTGAAACAGCTTCAGTGAACACTGGGAATAAACATTAGTTTCTGCAGTTTGAATATCATTGTGGAATTTTCCCAGCTGTACAGTGCAGCACACAGTACATCCTGTTCATAGTAGTTTGCAAGCTTCTTCCCTCTGAAATGACACATAAGCTGGGAAAAGAACTGACCTTCGCTTTAATTTACAGCTCAGACTGGTCTGTCTTCTCCACCTCAAAACCTTTGTTTTTTGACCTACCAACCCAAACAGATCCTTTTTTACATTGCTCAACCCTGATATGTCCAGCTCCCGAGTGAAGTCACTACTCCTCTACCTGAGGGCAGCATGCTTGGCAGATTTTTCGCATCCTGGCAGCTCCTTTAAGCTCCATTCCCACCTTAACGAGCATTTTATAGCACTTTGTTCCAGAGAATCCCCTTGCCAGTGAATCCCAAGTGATGTTCAGAAAGAATGCACTGTCCTCAGACTTCCAAGATACATCTCCAAATCTCCTCCCAGATACAAGCATTTTTCAGTGTTCCAGCCACAGAGCCTTGGAGATTCTATTTACTTCTGTTTATACAGGAGTAGCATCTCCTTTGGAAATGCCCCATTCCTCTCTTTATGAACATGCCTGCAGCACCTGGCACTGGAGTGATTTCTCCTCTTATCTCACTTGGGTTTCTATTTTCTATACTGAGGCAGTACACTGGATTTTTATTTTCTCTTTAACAGACCATATTTTGTGAAGGAGAAAGCTTTCCTACTGGAAAAGAATGGCAGGAGAATGATGTCTGAGATGACTAGTGTAGATCCCTAATCACTTGCAAAATCAAAAACAAAGGTATAGTTCTGAATTTTAATCTTCCTTCTGTATTGGGATTGAACTGATCCCATTTTTTATATACACTGCAAAAAATAAAAAGCTACAGAGAAGAAATACTTACAACTCTATGAATATAGTCCTAGCCAGGATTTTTTTTTAATTAGCAAGCACTGGATGGATGGATGAATGAAATCATGCAAAAAGCTATGAGCTTCTGAAAATCCACATAAGCAAAAAAGGCAGTTCTTTCTCTGCCCTGATAGCTTTCTAATCCATTTTTCCTGCAACAAAACTCTCAAGTAAAATCCATGCATCGAGTACTCTTTCATTCTTGGTATGTAGAGCACATATAACATGACCTCTTTCCCCCACAGCAATATATTATGCTGGTGAAACATTGTGAAATTAAGGACAAAATTAATTGATTCATTGTTGACATGTGCAGAATTTCCATAGTGCAGAAGATGCAATGCATGGTTCTTTACCATTCTTTTTCTAATCTAACCAAGCAGCTGCCAGGCTATTAATTTGAACTTACATCGTATTTTCCAGCTGATTTTATTATGCCTGTAGTTACTGATGATGATCTAACCTCCACTGTGTTTCTCTAGGATGAAAATATGGAAAGAGAGGAGCTGATATCCATGAGAACAAAGATAAATTAGTGGAAATAAATTATCCAGTTTCATGTATCAAAGTTTATAGGAAATAAAAGGAAGAACATTTATCAAAAGGTCTGGAGAACACGTGATCCTTGACTGTCAGCCTGTATTCATTTACAGAAGATTTATCATTCTCAGGGGCTTAATACATTTTTACAGTCACTTGACTAGATAGTCATTAATCATTGTATATTTTCAAGATCCTAACTAAACTACAAATTCAAAAAGTAATAATTAAAATCTTTTAAATTATATCCTTATGAGTC
Source organism: Climacteris rufus (assembly GCA_013398175.1). Lineage (NCBI taxonomy): Eukaryota > Metazoa > Chordata > Aves > Passeriformes > Climacteridae > Climacteris > Climacteris rufus. Next base: position 754,343 of record VZRZ01005631.1, read on the forward strand.
TTGATTCACAGGGGCACTTGAGGACATGCCATAGTTGTTGATTTAACTCCTGATTGGAGTTAATCATCTTTCTGAAAATCATCTGTACCTTTCAATTTCATTACATAAAAGCAAGCCTGATCAAAAGACTGAATGAATTCACTACTTCCTTTTCACTGATTTTAATTGACTCTCTGGTGCTTTCAATAAGAGCAAATGGTGTGACCACCCAACTCACAGATTGAGCAGCAGTCTAGAAAATTAGCAGCAAGAGTGGATGATTTCTGTACACAGAGACGATGTACATAGAGGGTCTCTCTAACTTGGAAAAGAAATAAAAATATTTGGAGCTGCATCAGTCCTTATGCAGCTAAAATACTTTCCTATGGGAAGTTAAAATACTTCCCAAGCATCTTTCCCTGGCTGTGATCAGAAGCAGAATACAGAGCTTAGGGGACCTCACTGACCCTTGTTTGTATGTCTGTAGCCATCATTCCTGCAGAGATCCATAGTTCTGTGTCTGTGCTGACCCAGGAATTAATCAAGACACTTTCTTCTTGAGAACAAGCTGCTTGACTGACTTGCAATAAATTTTGAAGAACATTGGGAAAATATGTTGTGCTGGTATATTTAATTTTTTATAAGTATTTTCTGTGTTATTTCTTTATCTTTGCATGTTTATAAAGTATGAAACCATCCTACCAACATTTTACTTCATTCAGCATTCTCTTCCCTGATTCTCACTCCAAGCAAACAGGAAAAAAATATCAGACTTATTATTATAAACATGATACAAATTACAACCATTGCTGAATTTTTTTTTAAAGGAAGCTGTTCTGTGCTACACATGAATAAAAGGTCTTTACTATAATTGGTTTGCAGTGTCAAAAAGAAGCAAAAAATAGCAAAAAAAAAAAAACCAAACCAAAAAAAACAGAAAAAAAATGAAAAACAAAAAACACAGAAGCTCAGAAATTAACAAGACACAGCATGTAATGAGGCTTAGAGGCCAAAATCTTTGCAGAAGGGATTTTGGTTTTTTTCTGGGCAGAAAGAGTTGGTGCATTCCTGCATTTTGTGTTAGGATGTCAGCTAAAAGCCAATCCATCTGCTCTTTTTCACTTTTACAGGTACCTGAGTAGAACAGCACAGACTTCATTAGAGTCCTCTCTGGTGGAAGAAACAGCTAAAAAGATGTGCACCCATCAAGTATTGAACCTAAAACAAACTTTAGTCTTTCCAGAAGCAAACATTTTGCATCAAAGACAATTCTGGATGAATCAGGCTATAGTTCCCAAAGGTTCATTGGAAATTCATGCCTGTGCTTGTCAGGCCAAAGCAAATTAGAAGCATTTCATGCAATTTAGAAAAGCCACTTCCCAGAAAACTTCTGATAACCCTATTTGCCACACCACACCTGGCAAAGAGTACTCCTGAGCCAAAGGACAACAATATGAAAGGAATTCCTTTCCTTTTGAGAGTTTTCTGATTATTAAGACCCATGGACTGGATTCTCTAAACCCAAAATGCCCTGGATCCTATATGAAGGAATATATAGTGCAAAATCAATGGATTTCAACCCTGTATACATAATTGCCCTAATTATTTTCCAGTTTCATTGCTCTGCTTGATTGCAATTACAACACACACACCACTTAGTGGCCTTGCTGGCATTACAGAGAGCCAACTTTTGGATTGAGTTTTTGATTCATCACATTTGTATGCTGAAGTCTAAAGTTAGTTAAAGATTTCCAAAGGAAACATATCTTGCTGTCAGAAAATGTGCCAGATTAAATTTCTTTCATGGGAACACATTGATTTCAGTAAAACTGAGTATCAAAAATGGAAACAGATCATGAGACTTCTTGTACAATAATAAACTAAATTATGCAAATATAAAATTAGAGACAATACTGGAAGAGCTGAGATCCAAAGTAATAGATCTTTAAAAGTGCTACTCTTGATGATTCAAGAAAAAACAGATGAAATTTTTTTCAGATTTTCTCATGAAGTAGACATCTAGTCCCTTTCAGCTCTCTTGAATGTAGAGTTTATCAAGACTCAATGATATTAAAGTTCCTACATTCATTACCATCCTCACAATACTTGGGATTGTTTAAAAAGCAAAGCTACTGCAAATAACACACTGGTACCCTTGAGTGAGACACAAAGGCACACACTCCTAGAAATCATTTAGCCTCAAGTCAGAAAAAAGAAAGGGAATAGCTCAAATACCTGAAAAGATCTCACCAATATCTCTCCAGTTATCCCTACATTGGTCCATTTTGAAATGTAAGGAACTACAGGTGACAAATACAGTCTGCTTGAAAGATGTTGTTTTAAACCTGCAACTCTCCTTCGTGAGAATCCAGATACTATTTTCTGTGCTTAGGGTTTGTGCTTTCCTTTTGGATTTTGTATTTGTCACTGACGTTGGGCTCACTAAAAATCATTTCTGTCTATCCAAAGTCTGCACTGTGACAGCTTTACTGCCTAAGTTCTGTTCCTGCGGAATCTCTTTGTGCTAAGCAGCTGACAGATACTAGGAAGGAAAAAGCTCAGATTTGCAAAAGTCAATTATTTGAAATTCTTTACATTCTCTTTTACATAACCCTATTGCACTGCTGTCAATTTCTTACCAGCCTTTAGTAAATTTTCTTTCCAAGTAAATGTAATTTTCAAGGAATACATCCAGCTGGCAAATGTGGAAAATGAAACACGCTGTCCAAAGAACAAGGTTAGCAGTGTCATTAGCTTCATATATTTTTCATCAAATAGCAATGCACCACCAGCCACCATGACTTAACCACCTGGGCTCTGGGTGAACCTGAGGAGCTTTTCCATTCCTGACAAATTTTTCACTTGTGTTGGGTCCTTTTGTCATCTGGGCAGACTTTTCTCCACAAGTAACTAGAGAAAAAATGTTCACAACTTATGAGACAGGCAGTGATGGCTGGTGGTCTAATCCTTCTAGACAGAGCTGAGGATTTCTGCTGCTAAAGGCAGCCTCTGGAGACGCCCCTCAGTGTCTTGCACAGTCCATTCATACCATTGCATGGCTACACTGGAACTGAATTCACACGGTACAGCACTTGGACCACTCAAAATATTTGGCAGTTCTCCCCTGCAGGATGCTTAACAACCAGGCTGCAATGGTATTTAATCACCCTGCTGTGAATCTGGTTTGGCCACAAAGCAGTTCTGCTTCCAGCTCAGAAAGGAAATTTTAGAAGTAATTTTAAAAAAAGTATTTGTACTTAAGGAAAAACAAAAGTGTAATTATACTGCTCCCTTTCTTGTTCTGTCCATCGTGAGAGGTATGGCATTTAAACAGAAGGAAATTTGAGAACCCACATAGTTTGCCAAGATCTCTCTGCAAACACATTCGTCCTTATAGCAATGACAACACAAAACACAAACATCTTGAGGAAATGCAGGAGCATCAGCTGTCACAATATATAGAATCAAAGAACTTTTTAGGTTGGAAAAGACTTTTAAGACCATCAAGTCCAATTGTTTATCCAGCACTACCAAGTCCACCACTAAGCTGTGTCCCTAAGTGCCACATTTTCACATCTTTTAGATACCTCCAGGGATGGTCACTCCAGCACTTCCCTAGGCAGCCTGTTCCAGGGCTTGACAACCCTTTCAGAGCAGAAATTTGTCCCAATGGCCAATCTAAAGCTCCCTGGTGCATCTTGTGGCCATTTCCTCTTATTCTACCACTTGCTACTTGGGAGAAGTGACTGACCCTCACCTCACTGCAACCTTCTATTAGGGCAATACACGGAACACCACTACAGAAAAATTAGTTATCAAAAAAAAAATAAAAACCAGGAAAAGAAAATATTCCCACCAACATAGCAGAGAAACAGTTCAGGTGCAGACAGGCTTTCCTTTGCAGATGGAGCCCTGGTCTCCAGGACACAAACTGAGATCCACATTAAGCCCCTTGCCTTGTCAGTATCCTTCCTGTGTTATCAGAATCTTCACAGATCAGCTTATTCTGTGAAGCAAAATTTGGACATTACATCAAATATTCCCAGGGAAAATGTCATTCTGTGCCCTCTCCACTGAACCTGCTCAATCATTTACACACAACAGCCCCGGTTTCAAAGCAGGATCTGAGATATGGCTCAGCCACCAGAGACAAGTTTTTGTATTTTCAGTTTATTCTGGCCACAGTTCATGTGTGCTTTTGTGTATTGAAAGTTACAATCCTTGGCCGAGCCATCTCACCAAGTATATTAAGGATCTGACCCATCCCTTGTTGAATGGTGGCAGAACTCCCACTGACACCATGAAAACAGGATTAAGCACTAATCTTTTATGCAAAGCATGAATGCATTTCTTTTCAGCTCCTAAACTGCAAACACCACAGAGGTCACTGCATTTTTCAACTCTATTTTGTTTAATATTTGCCCAGTGTTGGGTTTGCTGCAGCTTTTATTAGGAGAGGAGATGGAATTGCAGCATTCATTGCTTTTAGAATTATGAGAAAAATCATGAGTTCATCCTGACACTAACAGCAATTACTGCAGAAATTATGACCAAATAGGTTGCAGACAAAACCCCATTTTTTTGCAAAGAAATTTAGAGGCCAGCATAAGAATTGTTATGGAAAATAAAGCAGGATAATATAGCACTTAAGGGAAAAAATGTTCATTTTACTTCAGTGAAGTTATTATACTTTATCTTTGGTCCATCTACTAATTGTTGAACTTAAGAGTAGTAATGAGATTTGAACATTTTTGTGTAAATGATGTTTACAAAAAATACTGGCTGGATTTTCAAAATCTATAACAATTTTAATTCATACCTGTCTTATCCAAACTCCTGACAATTTAGCATGAATGCTAAATTCTGCCAGGAAAAGGAAAGCTATTAAAATATTTAAATCTCTTTAAAAACTCTCTTGAAATTATAGATAGAAAACACACCTTAAAAAGAAATAGGACTTAAGGTAGGACTGTGAAGTCAGTTATAAATCTGGAGTGCTTTCTGTAAAATTATTATAGATTTTCAGCTTAAAGTCTTTTTCCAGACTTTTCAATACATTAAAAGCAAAAGTGAGGGGGGTTTTTCTGCAATTGTGGAAACTTGGGATAACAAACAAAAAAAGAACCTGATTTTTTATTTTAAAAGTAGTGCATTTTATTACAGCTGATGGGCAAATCACTCATGAAGTAGTGTTTTATTTCATTTGCTGAAATTTATTCTGAATTTTTACTTTAACTAATAAAGAATCAACTGACTTTTCCTGGCAAAAGACAGGAATTTCACAGAATATAAGCACCCCAGCCCAGCTGCCTGGGAGCAATATCTGCTCTGCAGCACAGGGGCACAACCTGCAGCAGCCACAGCCTTCTCACATTTATGACTGTGGAGACAGTGAGATACACTCAAGGAAGCAGAATTTACCAAGTTGTGTGAGGACACTCGAAAGAGCAGAATAGCCAAAAATAGGAAAATGCCTGCCAGATGGCTGTGGCTGACAGTGTCCTGAGACTGCCCTGCTGTGTCATACACCACACCTCTGTATCATGCTGCATGGGAGCAGGAGCTTGGTTCCCTTTGACAGCGAGGTTATGGGCTCTTATTCCTGTCCTCTGATAGATTTTCCTGTCTCCATCCCATTTTGCATCATGGCTCTGATTTTCAGCTGTCTGCCCACAGTTCTTGCCCATAGCACTGGCATTGTTACATAGGAGGTGATATAATACTTATGTGCTGCTCTCATACACATCAAGCGTAAGTTCTCACCACTTTAAGTGTTGCTAACTGGAAAACAGAATTTGCACAATTCCTGTCTGGCTGTTGTAGGCTTATTTCATCCACCAGAGGGAAAGGTGACCTTGGGTACCCCAGGTACCTCCATGACTCCCCAAGGAGGAATGAAAGCTCATGTCAAAAGGCACTGAGCCCCAGGAATGGGCCACAGAGTGAGTGCTGTGGTACTGCCATCCACCTCACCTTTCCCAATAACCTCACACCAGAATGTTTTCCTGGACCAAAGGAAAAAGGAAGTCACTTGTGTACTTTCTTCTCTCTTTCACTGCATTTTGTGGATAGGTCAGGGCCCTTCTCTGGCTTTTGAAAAGCCAGTTTCTGGGCCTTTCATCAAGCACCTGGCTCTTTTCAAAAGGAAAACCATAGAAACAGTTCTTGAGCATCCCTTATGCCTCTTCAAAAGACATCTTTATGATTATGAATGCTCTTTCATGGCTTTTTGCATTCGGACAGAAGGGAGCTTCCCTGGACAGGCTATGAATGCACAGTGAAACTCAGAGCATATTTGTGTATAGCCTGGGCACCACGGTGTCAACTCATTTCTGAAAAGAAAGTAAGAGAAAATACCAACCCAGTCCTAAAACTGTCAGCATTAATGTCTGATTCTGGGACGACACCAGGAAATTCCCTAAAGTCACTGTTTCCTTGCAACAAAATTAGAAGGGAGAGTGAAAAAGCCTGCAGTGTGCTGAGAAAAAGGGAAGGCACAGCTTTGTTTTTATTTGAGCCAGCGCAGTAATGAGTCCCAGCTCAGAAAACACTCCACACCCTTGTTTAGACACAAACAGAGGAGGTCCAACTTGTGTAGGAACTGCACCTGTTCAGCTGCAGAGGCAGCAAACTGGGAGGCACTCATCCACCCCAGCAAGACCAAGAGCAAGGATCCTCCTGTCCTCCTCCTGGTGTGTTCCTGAAATGTCATGGGAACACGGATCTTCCTGGTGGCCCCAGCATTTCCACCAACGATGAAGGCAGCAGAAGCATGTGGCATGTGACCTTGGCAGCCTTGTTTGCCTTCTGCATCCTGTTTCTAAAGGCTTGGGTTCAGTTCTGAGATCCAATGTCCTTAGGGTATTTTCTTACTGGAAGGGAAAGTTTATGCATATTTTTGGGAAAATATGTTTTGATTTGGTTTTCTTGTTGTCCCTCCTTCAGGGTCTATTTTTTCCAAGTGTCAGAAAAATAAGATGCTAGGTTTCAAAGGGTCCTACAACTGCACCAAACATGATCCAGATGCCAGAGAGAAGAAAACACACACTGTATCCTCAGCAGCCCTCTCCATAGCTCACTTTGTTTACTGAAGAAGGTGAATAAAAAGCCTGTGGGGAATGATTTGCTGATAAAGCAATAGCATTTCTCTTACTTCCAAAACGTGCTTGCCAACACAGAAAGACACTCTGACCACAGGTTGTTCCTGGCAAAACAAAACAGGAGGGAGTGGGAACCTTTAAGGAGAAAGTGGCACAGCAGAGCAGGGCTCACCCCAAGCAGAAAGCAGTGTAACCATGGAGCTAAAGCCATGGGCCATTACCCTGGGACTTGCCTGGCACACTTCTGAGGGCCCTGCCCCAATGTTCCTCTGCACAGCCATTAGAGGCAAGTGGGAATTAATAGCTTTGACCGCCCTTAGACACAACCACGCGCAGCACGTAACAAACAGAATGCTTGGGAAAGAGGGAGACTGAGCCACATCCATGTGCCAGGCTGCTCAGCAGCTACTTCTGTATTCTTCATCTGAAAAAGTCCCAAGGTTGTTTAATTTCATCCCAAATTCCTGAAAGCCTGGACTCCTGATATCATGCACCCTGATCACCTTACAGAGTTGGATGAAAACTGAAGTTCACTGTGTACAATTTCCCGTGCCTGGCTCTGTAGCTCTCCACCTCCAGCTGCAAGCTCAGCAACACTAAGTATTCAAGCACAGCAAAGCACTTTGCTGCAGCTGTGCCCAACAACACAAGAAAGCACTTCCACTAACTTTTCCTGTCAGTCTCAGCACTTGTGCTGCTGTTGTTCACCTCCCCAGGAGAGCAGAGCTCCCACTCAACCTACAAGAGCCACCTGCTTTCCCCCCAGCAAGCCACCCATCCTCTGCCATGCATCTTCCTTATAGGCAAGGTTTGGTCCCCCAGCCCCTCTTCACCCAGGTCTGTTTGCATTGTTAGAATAATGATCTCCATTTCAGGAGGATCTTTCCTCCAGATGGATCCAAAGCATTTCACAAACTGTTAATTAAGCAAGCCAAACTCAGCAGAGTAGTTAGCATTGCACAACAAATCCCTTTTGGATGTTAGAAAGCAGATGTCTTATCACCAGCCCAGCATGAGTAATGAGGGCTATTGGTAAGGAAACCCAGCCTGGGGAGAAAATATCTGAGTGAATCACAGGTACCAGGTCAGATAATTTATGGTTTCCCCTAAACAAGAGGCACCATAAAAGGGAGGATGGTTCTTTGCCTCCACTGCTCCCAGGGAGGGGCTGCTTCAGACCCTCACTGAGCTCCTGGAGATGCATGTCCAGGTCCCTGCCTCCATGTTCTGAGGTAGAGTAGTCAATGGGGAATAAATTAAAATAAGTTACTAAAAATTTCTTCTTGCTATTCAATTTTTCATATTCCTTATGGACTGTTTTTTCCCCAGAGGTTAAAGCCTGGATCCTAAAGGCCCTTAAACTTCATAGTGGTGATGGGGATCAAAACCCCTGAATCTCCACAAGATTTTTGAGACTGCAGTACTGGAAGAAGTGAAATATCAGCAGAAGAAAGAAATCTCTGCAGATGTAAAATTACCTCACTCCATTGGCACATGAGCTATACAAGTGAAGGATGTGTCCTTGAATCCTCTTCTGACTCATTCTGGGCTTTGCTGGTGGTGAATAAGGCCCTTCTTACCCCCTGTAACCACACAGACAAAGCATGACTGCATCCATGTCCTCATTCACGAAAGCCATGGAATCCATGTGACGGGAAAAAATGACATCATGGGCCAAAATGTCCACCTGCCTCTTGTATGGCCATGTCTCCCACCACTCCCATGGGTCCGTCACACAGGAACGCTGGCCAGGAAAATGGGACTGAGGTCCCTGTTAAACACCAAATGTCAGGAGGACAGCAAGAATACTGTAAGGCAGAGTAGAGAGATTAGCTACCATTATAACCCTGGCCCAAATTGTTCCTGCCCCAGAAGCCCAGTGAGAAGGTAGGTCAGGAAGTACAGCATTTAGCTGGCCAGCAGAGGCCAGACATGGAGATAACCAAGGATATTTTACCTGTGCCATGAAGTCAAGGACACGTGCAGGTTGCTGCAATTTCCCTGTCAGGGAGGAGTTATAAAACTGACAGTGCCAAACTGAGACAAGGCTCCTTTTATGCCAGGATGGGGCTTTACTAATCATGCTTGTATCTGATTGTGTCCCACTTCATGTTTCCAAGGCACAATAAAAAGCTGTGACTAAATAGGTAACTTCAATGTGGAAATTTCCATTTTAAACTAGCATCATTCCAAAATAGAAAAAACAATTTTGAATATAGACAGCTGACCAAAGACTATCTTATTTGCATAATGAGTGCTCCCCATCAAACAGAAAAATTAAAGCCCTTTGAGTTCAAGTTTAACATTAGCTGCATTCTTGAAAACTGCCCTGGGGTGCAGAAATATGCATAAGTGTTTCTACTCTGGTGCCAGAAGTGATTGTACCTTCAGGAAATGCTTTTTAAGCCAGTTTCTGAGTCTCACTCAAACTACTTAAATACTTTCTTGCAGTTCCCATGCTGAGTTTTGTTACAGATTCCATTATAAATGCTGAATCCCAAACACCTCTCAAACTACACCCTTTTGAAAAGCCTAGGAAGTCACATAGGTATAAGGGATGCTCATTCCCAATAGGATTTGCCACAAACCATAGACCCCTGCCTATATCTGATGGCTTTCTGAAGTCCTCTCACTCATATAATAATGGCATTTATCCACAAAGCTCATTGATGCCTGGGAGGCCTGAAGAATAGTTAGAAGTCTTGTTCGGGAAGTTTTTTAAAGTTTCTCTTTTTCTACTGTTAAGGTTTGTGTAAATGCAAGGTAAGAAAATTGTTCTTGATGTTTCATTATTGAGAAAGCAGCCACCACTGAGAAGACACAATGAGACTTTCTCTCTCTTCAGGCAACAGCCCACTAGACAAATTGAAGTCTGTTATTTCTGCAGAGTTCCCATTCATATGGAATATTTTGAAATGCTCTCATAAGCAGCAAATTTTAGAACAAGACATTACAAAATACGAGAAAAAAAATGTGACTCCAGTCTAATTTCCCTGCAGTACTGAGTTTGGTTTTAAAGAAAAAGAAACTGTGAACATAGAAAAAGACATAGCTCTGTTTTTACAAAGATGAAAAAGAAGAAAAAGATAAAAACTTGTCATTTGACTTGCTATTTACCCAGAATTTCTAAATTCTTTGTATAAATTCAAAGTATATCACGTATGAAGAAAAATAGACAAAGCTTCCCTACTAAACTTTGTGATGAAAAGCACATCTTTTTTTTACATTGTACCTCTTTCTGAAATGGCACAGAGAAGTCTCAACCCAGTGATCACTTCCACCTCTGGCATTGTCAGCTACAAGAAAATCTAACCAGAAAGAGGACTTTGATTAGGAATAGGGGTATACTCCTCATTTTCCTACAAAATATCTGATGATGCAGAAATCAACATCTTTTCCTTGGTAGAAAGGAGGGGGTTGCTTTTTATAAACTACAAATATTGATCAAATACTGTTCTGTTTTCTTGTGGTTCTCCATTGTCTCCTCAGTAAAATGCACACAGTTATGTAATGATAAGGGTGACCCAGGATAAGGACAATCAGCAAAGAGAGTTGTCAGGCTCTCTGTCTCGTCTTCTGGTTAAGACAGGAGCAGCATTAGATCTGCTTCAATGAAGACATGATCTGCTGGACTCCAAACAGGCATGACCAGAAGAAATTCTGTGTTTAATGTTATAAATCCCTCAAAGATCCATTTTGATCTTAAAATCTCACTTGACAGCCTAAGTGTTAGCTTGCAACTTGAACTCATGCTCAAGCTGAAGCCTTAGACCTTCAGTTCACATGGTGGCTGCAATCTGAAACAGAGCAAGTATCTCAGCCAAGGCTCACAGAAGCAGATGAAAGGAATTGGCTTGAACTGATGTTGACCCATAACTGGGCTACATGGACAGTAAAGTAGATTTGGGATCATAGCTTAGGAAACACAGCAGACAGGAAAATGTTTGCAATAAATCTTGGTGCCTGCACTTTGTGATCAGCTCTACTAAATAAACAGATCAGCTCTGAATAGACTGCAGTGCTAATTGCTATACCTTATCCCTATATTAAGCCTTTCTATCACTTGAGTGAGAAGCAGACTTAATGTCCTGTGGACATTACCAGTAACAGCCCAGGAGTAATACCTGAGAAACAGCACAATTTAAGATCTAGCCACTTTCACCTTTATTTCTACATTATTATATAATTACATGCAGTGAATAGATATGGAAAACAATCACAGCCTTGGCATGGAGAATTTCTGTACAGATATTGCATTTACAAAGTATATTATTACTGACACCTAATTTAGTCTGTCAGAGTGGCACTATGAGGGACTAATTAAAGTCGAAGTAGAACAAATGTTTGTACTCAATAAAAACGCCAGGGAAAATATGGACAGATTTTACCAATCTGCACACAGCTCATTTCTGTCAGCATGAAGTGTTTCTGAGGTGATGCATTTTACCTACTTTAAAGAAGAGTCTGTTTCACTAAGATAGCTCTCAATTTCAAAAAAGCAGATCACTGGCACTCACTCTTTGCCCAGACATGCTTACTTAACCAAGCTTAAGATTTTTAATTTTGAGTCTCAAATCACATTTTTAAAGTTTTCTCCTGCTTTTCGTGGTCCCAGAAATCTATATCCCAAATATGATAAATCTCCCATACCAAGAAGGAGAAACAAAAGCAAACAAACAAAAATGACAGGCAGGGGAAAGAGAAGGAGGAGGTAAAGAGAGAGCGTGGTATTCCCAGCACAACTGTTGGACCAACTCACTGGTATTTGCTTGTAGGAAGCAAACCCCACGACTACCAGGATATTTTGCAGGGCTGGGGCAAAGGGAGAAAGGATGCTGAGGCTGTTATATGCCAAGCACTGATTATTTAAGCAAATGAGAATCTTTCCTGCCACAGGCCAGAATTTTGAGGATGCCCTAAAAAGGCCTGTTTTGAAATTCATTGAAGCTAGATGATTTCAAGACAGCAAGTTATAGAGCCAGGTACTCCTGAATAGCTGTTTACTGTTTGCAGTGCATATGCAGAGAATGAGAATTTGCAATTACTCATTCTCAGTGCCTAAAATTACCTCAGTTTTGTTATCAGCATTTGGGACACGGAACCTGCAAGGCATCAAAGAACATCACATGTTTCTGATTTATGCTTCTGAGGTTCGGCAAGCCTGGGAGGCAGGACACAAAGCTGTACATCCCCAAATCCACCACTTTGCCATATCAAGCAGCTATGTGACATTCAGTGGCAGTTCCCAGCATGGGCTTTGGCAACAGAGCAGTGCAGCTCTGGTGATAGCTCCAGGTGAGAAGAGCAGCTGGACTAAGCTCCAGCAGGAATGGCTCCATCCTGTCCTGTGGGCAGACCACTTGAATGGCAAAAAGTAAGCTGTGGATGGTGGTTTAGGTTAGAGGAGTGACAAAGAGGTTTCCTGTCTGCACAGGAGGGCTTTCAGAAATGCGGTATGAAACATATTTCAACATGTCAACTAGGAGCTTAGAGAGGCTCAGCCCAATGCTGGCTTTCTTAGCTTGGCTGCAGAATATTTTTCAAAGTCAATCCTTTCAAATTATTTCTGGAGTCCCACATGTACCCTCCCTCCAGGCAAAGCTGGTTCCTTCTATTGCTTCATTCACAGAGTTGTTCAGAGTAAAGTTATTCCCTGCACATTGCTGTTACTGGATCACATTCCTCCCCCTTGTTCCATGCTAGATATGCTCCTCACAGCCTAAACAATGTTTGCATCCAGGCAGCATCCCTTTGTTTTCTACAATACCAGCCCAGCCTGAAGGGACAGTGCCTGGTTTTAGAGCAGCTCCTGTCTTTATTCTTGAGATGGTTTTCAGAAGGGCAGGAGCCGAGCTTTCCTAGAAGAATAGTCAGAGGCTGGTGCACAATTACACTGTATTACCTTCAGTCAGATAAATCACTTTTGGGGGAAGAGGTTCATAACAGCTCCAGACATGCCTAATAGTTCCACTGTGAGTCTCTGGATAAAGCCCGGGACTGGAAACAAAATGAAATCATTACATGAAATTATTTGTACCACTGCACTGCTTGAGAGCCCCAGCTAAATTGAGACCTTACTTTAGCGGGTGCTGTGCAGAGCCAGACAGAGGAGATTTCTGGCTGGAGTATTTCTCATTTCAACACAAAGGAGACAGGCAGGGGTGCACTTGTTCCCTCTCTTCCCACAGGCATGGGGCCAGAGGAAGTCCGGGCACAGGCAAGGCTGATGTGCATGACAGCAGAGAGCAGAGGTTTTGCAACACTACATAACCCAGGTAGCCTTATTTTTATTGCTGTTATTATTAAATACATTATCAGAGGCTCCTCAAGCAGTGTAAACCAAGATGATTTCCTCAAGCTATGCTCCAAGAGGCATATTACACCCCCCACCAAAATTATTGAATTAAGTGAAGTATGCCAATTATCTTTGCTTATGGCTTTCAAGGCTCGTGAATGCTACTGTAATTGTTTTCATAACACAGATCAATAAGTAGAGCCCAAAACTAGGCCCTGCCTGCCTGAGGGAAAAAGGCATTAAGTGTAGCTGGCTAACAGCTTTTTCAAGAGAACTTTCTGCTCACCAGACAAAGGGAACCCACTGTAAACTCTCACCTTATTTCTCAGGAAAATATTTTATTTTCGAGTCAGTCTATTAATTGGTTTCGAAAGAGAGAATAGCAAGAATTTTCATTTGGAATTAAGGAAACAAGTTAATTAGCTAGGGTTTTCTTAAAAAGTCCATAATCTTAAGGCATTGTAAATTAATCCACATGTTAAAGCACCTCCCTCCCCCCAGATCAGTGTTGTCAGATTTCATGTGTCACTTGGATGCAATCAGAGATCTGCTAGATATTTCACGAAGATCATGCAAGTAAAGTTTGTATTCAGTTGTGAACAACGGGAAACAGAAAAGATACAAAAGCCCAATAAAATAAATGAAAAAAAATCCTCACCTCTTGCTATGTTGAAGAACTTTTTGTGTGTTTGTCATTTGCTACAGGATGAAATATGCCTTGTTGTTTATGCAGCAAGGTAGCATATTTCTGAAGACATAAATAAAAATATCAAGGTGAAACACTGAGGAGTTTATTAGCTTATTTATTAAGAGCTCTTTATACTTAACAACCTAAAGCATACACAGAGCAATTTGCAATCAGCACTTTTTAAGCTCTGAATAATCCATTCCTTAAGCAAGCTTTCCTGCTTCCTTGAAAATATCTTTCATGTCTTTAAACATTCAAAGAGGAAAGCCAAATTCATAAAAGCAACTTCTTAGCAATGCTTTCTCTCTGTCCCTTACTCCATCGTATTTCCTGCTCTCAAGTGAGTTAATTATTTGTAATTGTAGCTACAGAGCCTCCGGCCAGGGCGGGACTCAGCCCAGGGAGAACATCTCTCATGGGTGGGATCCAGCTGGGCAAGGGACCAGTGCAACCCAGGGATGTGATACTGGCAGAGCTCTTAGCAGGTGCCTGGGTCCCCTTTCCTGGTTACAGCTTCTCCTCTAATCAGAGATCTCCTTCTCCAAAAGCCCTCCTTCCACAGCCATCTCCTCTCCCATTCAGACTGCATTCCCCCACTGCTCTATTCCTCCCTTACACACAAACTCCCATCTCCTCCCTTCTCCTTCAGCTCCTCCAATCCCTGCAGTACCTGAATGCCTTCTCTTCCTTCACTAGCCAGTTTTTTCTTTCATCCTCCTTCTCTCTTTTTGCCTTTTTCTTATTGGTTTTCTCTCTTTTCAACACAATCTACATTAGAAAAAATATTTCTGCTGCTAAATAGAATTTGTGAGATGTGCTGTGCTTATTCAAGCCTTGCATTCACAACACCCAGGTTAGGTTAATATATTCTCTTAATTATCTTACTGGCTGGCTGCAATACGTCATCTTAAATCAAGTTAGCAATGTGTAGTGCACCTAAAGGTATCTCATAGAGTGCAAATGAACCTACAGCTTCCTGCAATGATCATGCAAGTGAGACACCTTCTGGCAAGGGTAACATGAAACAGACACAGATAGTTTGCAAATAACACCCCTTTTTTAAGTAATTCATGAAAACATACCAAATACCAAGAGATGAGTAGGATGAGAGAAGTAAAATTCATGTTTCAGACACAAGTCCTGAAAATCTGCCATTTTTACAGACTTCCTTAGACCTGAGAATCATAGCATAGTCACTTCAGCTTCTTTCCCTGATTGTCTAAATGACACTTCTCTACTTCTCTGGACTGGAAGGCTTTAGGGATCATCTCATAGTAGTTCCTTAAATTTTCCTCGAATGCAAAAGGTAAAGAATATAAGTTTCTGCCACACCCACCTGGTACATTTCAGGACAGCCACAACACATCTGGCACAGCAAGATTCTCTGTGACTTCTCCTATAGGCTTTGCACTCACTTGCTCTTGTTGTTGTTACCATTAATCTGAAATAAATAATATTAGACAGAGAGCATATGGTGAATCTAAGAACTTAATACAGGCAGTCAATTCAATTACAGTTGATAAAGGAAAAGGTGGCTTTTCAAGAAAACAACGAGACAAGGAACCAGTAAATAAATGAAATATTAACTTTATTTGTCATGGGCCAGGCTAAGGCTCTGTCTCCCACCAAAAAAAGCATTACTAGAGTTATACCAGAGAAAAATGTGAGCAGCACCTTTTTTGTCTTGACACCACAATGAAACACCAAAAATTCATGCTGTAATAGCTCTTTTGATTGTTTTTCAAATCTATATACTTCCCAGTCTTTTATGAACACATTTTTCTGAGGGTGAGAAAGAAAGAGACCCAGGAGCTTTGTTCCGAAATAATGCAGTATTTCCGAAATCTGCAATGAGTAAAAATAGCTTCATGAATTAACTTACTTAAACTTTGAAGGGCAATCTTTAAAAAAAAAAAAAATCCAAACATTTTGGTAATGTGGTAATACAACAGCTCAGGTTAAAAGCAATGTAAACTAATCAATGTAAACTAAAGGGAGCACTAAAACAGATCCTCATTCGTACATTTCTGCTGCCAACACTGAGATCAAATTGGATCCAGCCAGCAGCAATGTAAAGAAAAATACGTTGTTATCCAAAAATTAATCCTAAGCAGCCAAAATACAGGATACATTTTTGAAACAGAAGATGACACATATAACAGCATCATCATTGGAATAATTTCATTTAATGTGACATCTTGAATTATTAGGAAAAGCTAGTTCAGTGGATAGGAAATTCCAGAACACACATCAGCTTCCTAAGCTCCCACAACCTTGTTCTAAGCTCATGAACACATCAGACACATACAAGTAGTGTCTATTCAACTGAAGGTAAATAGAAAAAGAACAGACTCTGACATAGGGCTCTGTTTGCCATGTGTGGATGTGATTAAACAAGACCTCCCTTGCACTGTATTTGGCTGATTGAGTCCTACAGTCCTTGTTTGTATTATCAGGGGTTTGGAGACCATTGGATCTGAATGCAGGAAATAATTTTCCCCCTGTTCAGCTTCTTTGTAATTTAGTGCAGACAACTAAAGAAGGGAAGGACAACTTTTGCATTTTTCCACAGCATGGTACAATGTTTCCACAATCATTTTCCACCCGGTTTCTTCTCCCATGGTAGTTTTAAAGCATTCTTAGCTTTTACAGCATCTTTTTTCCTTGCTGGTGGTACTTGCTGGTGATTAATGTCTAGTTAACAGAATACATTACACAAAACAATCAGTGAGCAAATTAAAATGATCTAATAGCCCTTTCTGGCTTTATACATTTTGAAACCATTAGAGAGGCAAGCATACCTGTGCCATTGCAAGGCAAAAGATCCTGTAATGTTTAATCTGCTTGTGATTTCTGGGAACCTGTCCAATGATGTATGACTGCCAGGGGAAGACAGCATTTTCTCCCTGGGGACTCCACTGGAGCAGGGCTTCCCGATACATCATTAGCCTCCACTGCACAAAGTCCTGGTGCCTGAGGTGGCTTCTCTTAAAGGGAGACTGCAGTGAAGGGAGGGCGGTCCAAAGGAAGGTTGCCTGAACTTTAGATCTTCAGAGATTCGACAGTTAAGCCAAAGGGTGTTTTTTAGGTTTTACTTTAAAGGAAAAAAAAAAAAAAAAAAAAAAAAGTGAACAGGTTTTTTTTTGGGTAAGAAAAACATTTTTTTATAGATTTCTTTTGGCTGAAACAATACGTTCTTGGGGCTTGCGTTTCTGCAAGAAGCCATATTATTGTCTGAAAAATCAGTCAATTAATAATATTTAACACATGGGAACAGCTCCAGAGTAAATACTTCCTCCTGGTGTATGGCTCTTTAGAAGTTGTACAGAATATATCTCCTTCTCCTACAGACCTGGATCATTTCACTCTTCCCATTCCTGCCGTCTAGAAACACCCACAAGCTGAAAACTCCTAAGCCGGGAAAAATAAATCTTAGACATCCTTTTTTCACGTTGCTCGGTCTTGTGAAAGGAGCAGGCTGCTCTTCTGGCAGGTCTGCAACTCAGCAGACAACACAAGAGGGCTCTGTGGCTGCACAGAGCCGGTCCCACCACTTGCCACTCCACTGCACGATGGATTTTTGCTCACCTGGTCCTTCTGAGCCGGCCAGAGCTGGCTGTGGGCACCCCCTGCCCACGGCTCCAGGGTGAGCACGAAAGCTCCCTTCTCCTGCCTGCAATGTCCTTTGCTCAGGTCCCTTCTCCTGCCTGCAATGTCCTTTGCTCAGGTCCCTTCTCCTGCCTGCAATGCCCCTGGCTCAGCTCCCTTCTCCTGCCTGCAATGCCCCTGGCTCAGCTCCCTTCTCCTGCCTGCAATGCCCCTAGCTCAGGTCCCTTCTCTTGCCTGCAATGCTCCTGGCTCAGCTCCCTTCTCCTGCCTGCGATGCCCCTGGCACAGCCCGGCTGGGGCACTGCGGTGTCTCCCCAAGCGTTGGCTGGAGAGGTGACCCAGCAGCAGGGCAGGCAGCAGCCCTGCCCTGGCAGCTGATGGGCTCTGCAGGCAGCCCATGCTGGAAGTGCCTGCCCCCTCTGTGGAGTCACTTTCCATACAAGCTCAGAGCAGGCAAAGCCCTTGGTTTCATTTTAGCTCTTTTTCTTCTGAGTATTAAAGCTTCAGCTGCAGGCAGAGCTGGCCATGTGGATGGTGTCTGCAGTGCGTGACCAGGAACAGTTCCCTCTTGGGCCTGATTCCTTTTCCCATCTCATCCCCATCTCCATCCTGGGATTTCTCTCTGGAGCTGCAGTCACTACTCTTGCTGCAGGAGCCATAGTCTGAGCGATGAGGTGGCTTCTCATTTTCACTATGTTGCCACCACAGCTCAACTAGTTTAGTTCAAGAGATCTTTCTGGAAAATTTTCCTGCCTGCCTCACAAATCTGTGGCATTTGTTACAGGAAGAACAATCTTCCTTCTCACTGACAATCTCTGACATTTGCTGAAGGCCCTACTCAGCCTCAGGAACAACAGGTAGCTGCTGGCTCCATCACGGCTTTGGCATTGATGGGTTCCTCCCTGTTTCTGCAAAAGTGTCACAGACACCCCTGATTGTCCTTAAAAAATTCCCCTGTACCACACACCCATGGCTCTTCCTTGCTAACTGACCTTGCTTTTTCCAGCCATCAGAACTCATACATGGCATTTTTCCAAACTCAACCCCTTACTCTTTTGAAACTGACACCAAAGAAAATCCCAGTCTACTGATGGAAAAAAAAAAAAAAAAAACAAAAACACTTTTATCAGGTAGAAACCAAAAGTCCATGGAACATCTCTCTGGAGTGTGGAGAGTGCTATTACAGTGACTGTCACAGTTTGTCAACCATCCCCGGCCTGCCCCATGTCAAAGACAGGGTAACCTGAGCACAAGGAACACCACCCTGTCCAGACCATCTGTGCATCCATCCATGCAGGCAGGAGCAGCAGGAGCCTGCACTGAGGAGCTTTACAGCATTTGCTGTACCCAGCATTTCCTCAGACTTTAGACAGACTGTAACCCCATCAGTGTAGGACACTGACCCTTACCCAGGGCTCCTCTCAGCGTGTGGCTGTCAAAACTCCTTCATCTCCATCTAATCCATCCCATAACATGCACAGTGTCCGGCAGGTCCCAAAGGATTGGGAAGAGGGGTAAGTTTGCCCCCTGCCAGCAGGGTGACAGCAGAGATGGCACAGCTGGAGGAGCACAGGTCTGGCCTGCCTGCAGACACACATTCCCAGCCAGCCAAGTCTCCAGGTGGCAGATCAGAGGAGCCAGCTGCTCTGATGGAAATGAACCTGTTTTCTCCCTCTCACACACAAATACAAGCCACAGATAAAAGAAGTCATGCTGGAAGCTGTTATTTATGAGGAGTAGTTCAACACAGATGACTTACAGAGCAAGTAGAAGCTAAGGCTCAGGCTGAGATCCCAGATAAGAGAGGCAAGGGGGAGCAGGTCGTTTCTAGACATGTATCTCAATACACAATGATGAGAAAAGGGTTGAGGTCAGCTCAGAGCTCCCAGGAGCAGAGGAGATATTGAAGGGTCTCCTCTCACTGCTGGAAACAGCCTGCTGTGGAAACCACAAGGAGAGACATGGGACTGCAATGGGACACAGGCAGGGACAAGGAGGGAGGGAGTGGGGGACCCTGTGGTGAACCTGTCACCAAAAAGACATTTTTCCAGTGACCAAACTCCAGCCTTCCCAAGATCTTCACAAATATTTCTAGCCTACAGAAATACAAATAGCATCCTTAAACCTGATGGAAAGAGCCTGGGGAGGGGTGGATATTTGTTCAAAGCCAAAGAGACAAAGCAAAGGGAGGTCATCCTCATGGAACAAGTTGCTTCTCTGTGTCCATGAGCTGATCAGTGCCCAGTCCCTGCCACCCCCTGATCCAGCAGGCCTCCTCCCAGGATAAAGCAGGGATGAAGCTACTATTCCTTGAACATGTCTGGAGAAGAGCAATGAAGTTTCCTTTCCAGAGTGACACAACATGGAATATTCTAGCTCAGAGCCCCTCACAACCTGCCCTCCACAGAGGCACAACCTCCTCCTGTCCCTCTCCTCTCATTCATGCTGCTGTGTGTCCATGACTGAGCTCTGCCTGCAAGAGACAATTCCATTTCAGTGCAACAGATTCAAACTCTAATTGAGTTTTCCCATTTAAATCAAGGCAGGAACAGCTCTGCCAGCCTGCAGTCATAAGAGCTATTTTTGAAGAGAATTTTCAAACTAGCCAGGAAGTCAAATACAACATTTTTAAACCATTTTAAAGTGTGTACATGCACACGTGAGTGCACTTCCTTCTGCAAGCAGAAGGAACAATTGCTCCCTGTGCATGAGAGGAGCCAGGTTGCCTTAATTGTGTGGCTGCTGAGATGGCTTCTTCGTGGCAGCTGAAAACAAAAGAAATCTTCAGTTTATGTGTGTATTCCTGCTTTAAGTGACTCACTGCAATGGAAAAAAACACAATGCTTCTTCTCTTCTTTCGGCCCGTCTCATCCCAGACACCATCTATCTTCGTGCCACTCTACGGCTGCTTGCACGGTGGTGTCCCCTCCCTTCTGCTCCTTAATTCAAGTGCACAGTCCAGAGATGATTTGGGATAGCTTATCCCCCTCTCTGTATAGCACAAGGAAGGTCTGTTTATGATGAACACATCAGATTAGGACTCAGATCCAGCTTTCACATTCAATACTGATTCAAACTTCTGGTGAAACTCTGTTTCTTTTATTATGCAAAAGTGCAAAAAAACTTTTTCTTTCATCCTATTCTCTTTCAATGCAAAGTCCAAGGCACTTTCTCTTTGGCAAGATTTAATACCTTGAACACCCTTTCATCACAAATTATATTTTCAACTTGTATTTTTCTATCACTTTCTGATATTATCCTCTAAGTACTGTATGACTTTTTAAAGAGCTAATTGAACTCCTTAGTGGATGTTTTGATCCCTACTTTAATAGGTCTTTACAGTTAAAACAGTGTTAGGAATAAAATTCAATACTTGCATACTGAGACAGTTTCAATTTAATTGATCCTTTAGTAAGGATGAGAGTGATTTGCAGGGTTTACCAGCTTACAGATAAATTCACCGGCATGTTTTGAAGGTTCAAATACTTAAACAAAGATGTTTTTCCTAGGATAAAAATGTTAGCCAAAAAAGCATACATTTTCCTGTAGAACAATTAACATGTAAATGATGATGAGCCCATATCATTTTGTGCTATAAACACAAATTCTCAGCTGCAGTGAAGTCTTACTCTGAATTTCTCTCAAAGCAGGGCCAGTTTCACCCATGTCATTTCCATTTATTGGACCCCTAATCCACCAGCTTGTGTCTAAGGACCTAATGAAAGTCACTCCCTAAAATTAAGATAACCAGCATCCACCTCTCTGCTCTCATCCACTAAGCCAGTCATCTCTCTGTACAAGTTATCATCATCCCTCTGTGCAGTGAGGAAGCACATCTGAAATCCAAGGTTATGGCATGGAAAAGCCAGTTTTGTTTTCCCACTGCTTGGAATTGTTTTTTCTGGGATGAGTCAATTTGGGCACAAGGAAGGTAGATGTGATTTCTTCATTTCTGTTTTACATTAGTAGCTCTTGTTTAGACTCAATCTCAGATATTTAAATGCATTGCAATATTCTGGGTATAAAATTGTGCTGTGACCTTTAGAAAAGGATCCTGAGGCTAAAATATCAGTTGTGCCATTCCAAAGACAGCTCATTTCCCCATACAGAGCTTTTTGTGTTGCTAACAAGGAGCCTGGTTTTTATGTTGTTCTTCATGAAAACAGAAGCTCAGCCTTGGCTTCATCTCTCCTTGAAGTAATTGAGAAGTGAAATCAGCCCGTGTTTTATGACAAATGCAATTGATAGCTTAGTTGAAAATTGGATTTTCTTTAGAATAGAAAGCAAGGAGGACAAACGTCAATGGAAATACTCTTTTTGGCATCCCTGTGCCTTGGAGCAGCTCTTTGAAGATGGGTTTTCTGGGGGGAAAAAAGCAATGATTAACTAGGCTCTGAAATTACTTCCATAGTCTAAACCCTTAAATATTTTACCATCACATTAAAGAAGAAGCCTCTCCCTGCCATGCTTTGCCCTTCAAAGCCAATTCTCTGCAGAGATGTGAAGGAGCAGACAACAGATACGACCAATGCCAACTTACTCAGAGATCTGGAAATCAAAGTGTGTGTGTTTCTGGATGGGGCCAGCGTTGCTCAGAGCTCAGACATACCTGGTGTGTCACTTGAGCTGCAGCAGAAGTCCCCACTCGCTGTGTGTGTGGCACACACAGGAACTCCTACATTTGATGACATCCTGGGAAGGGCCCAGCTGAAGGACGTCAGGTTGGGGCTGGAGCACAGGCTGTGTGAGGAGAGGCTGGAGCACAGGGGATGCTCAGTCTGGGGGTAAGAAGCTTAAGGAGGAACTTGTTGCTGCCTCCTACCACCTGAAAGGGTTTCATGAAAAAGGAACCATTCTCCTCTTGCAGAAGCACAAGGAGAGGATAGGGGACAAAGACCACAAAGACAAGGACACAAAGAAATAAATCTTCACCATGGAACACATGAACCACTGAAACACAGGACCAGTGAGTTTGTGGACTCTCTATGCTCAGCCCAAAGCCCTGAGCAACCTGACCTGGAGTTGTCCTTGTTTTGAGATGGAGATTGGGCTGGACAATCTCCAGAGGTCTGTTCCAGCCCAAACCATGCCTTGAGTCAGTGCCTTACAAGGGATTTAACATAACTTGATTACCTCAGGCTAAGACAGGGTATCCAAACCCTTACTGAGATTTAGAGATGCACAAGAGCATATTAAGCTCAGTGGGAGTCCTGTCTACATCAGAAAAGATACTGAAAACTTCAGTTAAATTTTTTTTCAGCAGGCATTGAAGTTTCAGTAACTCCAGGGCTGTTAGTAACATATCTCAACATTGAGATTATATCACCATTTCAGATAAGCAGAAAATTTCAAAAGTATATGTCTGCTCTTCACTTAGTTTCTCTGATAGCAGCGATGTTCTTCCTAAATATGCAGGAATTCCTTCACAGAAGTGTAGTCTAGATATACTGGTGTATTTTTCTCTTGGGAAATATTTTTATCAGATATTGGTTATGGATATAATTTCAGAGGAAATGCTCATTTTTTTCAGTAGTCTGTGGAATCACATGAAGCATCAAATGCTAGGCAAGCATTGATTTATTTCTGATAACGAAGTATGAAAAGTATCTATATACATATATATGTGATATTGCAACCATATCTGTTTTAAAACTCTCTCTTAGATACAGAGCACTCTTCCTTTGCATCTGCTGCTGCTTTCTCAATAATTTATCTGTAATTAATTATTGAGATACCATTTTTTTAATATAAGTAAAACCTTAACAGCACAAAACACAGAATCTTGAATTCAGCATTGAACTGCTCAAGCAGACACAGAGTAGAAAGGCAGAAGAATTGTTATTAGCATACAAATAGATGAGATAATGGAAAAGGGGATATACTGCTCAGGAAGCAGTTTTAGAAATGTTATTTTTCAAGTGTTCTACAGGATGGAAGTCCCCATTTAATAACAGCATTTTAAAATTGTCATTAAGGACTTAATCCTTTAATGTGCCACATGTGGGTGGTTGCTGTCCAGATGCCAAGTGAGGCTGGGGAGGAGGTGAGCATCATGAGAAGGGGGAGTTCTTCCGCTGAGCATCATTGTCCTGCAGCCTTACAGATCCTCCCTGCACCACCCCAGAGACCACAGAGAAGATTTTCAGCAAAGTGCAATCAGAGGAATTAAAGAAAAAATGAATTGGAAAAAAGTATCTGAAGTGCATTCCTTTTAGGAACAAACTCAGATTTCTAAAGCTTCTTAATCGCTCATTAGCAAAGGTATGGTCACAGGTCCCCAGGAATCAATAATGGTTTTTAATATTAATGTACATTGATACTAATACATATTTTAAGAATTTACCTACCCTTAGCTGAAACACAGAAATTGAAAGCTACTGTGCTTCCAGCATCCTGCAAAGCAACATAAAATGGATTATCTTAAACAATCTTTTCCAGAAATGCTTGGCACAAATGTATGCCGAAAGTTGCACCTTCTCACCTGAGAGATGATAATTTCATTGCTTGCAACTATCTGACTGTAATTTTAAGGAACTATTTGTGGGCCTCAGAAGAAAACTTGCATTGCCCTTTTATGCCAAGGCAGTGGATACAATCTGAACAAGGAAAATCCTCATTAAAATACTCTTTAAAAGAAAATAGCTGCAAATTCCACCTAACATTCTGTATCCTTGGCCCAGTCTAACCGGTGTGGCCAGTATCTGAATCTCAGGAAAGTGTAGAGATATCTGTGGATGAATATCACATTGGCAAGCGCACAGAAGAGCTAATCACTTTGCAGGATATTAGGCTATTTTTGTGTCCACAAGGCATTTGAAGTCATTGTAATGGGAGTTCAGCAAGATGTGTTTCAGGTATGGAATGGTTAAATTACAGCTGCTGCTCTCAGCATTAGGAAAAAAATTTAAAAGGATACCTCAAGGACCTAAGCTCTTTATAACCTTTGAAGCAGCAAATCTCTGACAATACTTCATAAAGTAAGTACTGGAAGATAAACAACTGCACCAGTACACATTATTTTCAGTTAAATTATCAGATTCCAGCTGGCACAAAAGTCAAGTCAAGCAAATAATTAAAACTTCCAAGAGGAGCTATGTGCCTATGGGGTTCATCCTGGAGTCACTGGAGTGATTCACTCATGTAAATCCTAATGCCTAAATATCTTAACGAAGATATTTGGAACTAGAGTATTCATTGTTCAGATTTTGGTCAGAAGATTAAAAGAAAATCAGGACTAAGAGAAGGCTCAGCAAAATAAATATCATATGTCACTGATCTGCATATTTATAGCTGCTCTACATCTTTGATCTAGTGGGTAAAACACAAAACATCTCAGGACTCCTTGATATCTGACTTTGATATAACATCTTTGATATAACATCTATATATAAATTACCCAGGCACTGTGACCTCGACATGTGTGTACCAACAAGTGAAATTATTGGTGTTCTTTTTCTATGCCAAAGGTACTTTCCAGTTGGTATCAATATAAGAAATGAAACTTAGTGTAAATAGACTGAAATATCCAAAGAGTGACAAAAAAAACCAGCTGAGAACCTGCTGGGAACCTGAAAGAGCAGAAGTTCTTCCTGTGCTGCTGGATGATATGGCAACATTCAAAGGAATCTCCCTTTGAGGTGGATCATTGCCAATCCTCTCCCAATTCTAACTTTTTTGTTGAAATATTTCTTGAGCTTGACTACCCTCCCAAATATGGGAAGGGGGAGAACCTGAAAATTGGGCATTTTAATCTTCTGTGCTCTCTCTGTTGTCAATGGAGATACATCCTGGTCCTAGTACCTCTCCCCGTGGTGATCTGGAGGTAAACTGGCAACACAATACTAAAATAATCCCTTTTTCACAAATTTTCACCCACATCAGAGGTGACAGGGACTGTGCAGTGGACAGATTTGGAGGCTGTAACAAATGAGGTCCCCAGGTGCAGAGCCCTGATGCCCTGCAAAGCAACACTTCAAAAAGATGTCCACCAAAACCATCTGAAACTTGTGTTGAAAGAGATTAGATGGGAGAGAGTAAGAAGGGAAGCAGAAAAAAAAAGGAAGTGATAAAAAAGTCAAAACAAAAGGTATGGTGAGAGAGAAAAGGAGCTCAACAGAAGAGCTTCTGAGTCACTCTTTTACTAAAACTTCCTGTAAAGTTCAAAAACCCAACTGTATTTTATCTGTGAGCCTGCAAAGATGAAAAGAGCAAGGAGCAGAAGCTTGTAGCTTTCATGTTTATACACAAATGCTTCGAAGGAACCTACCTCTGCCTTACAACCTCATTCAGTACTTAGAAGTGCAAACACAAATTAAGCAAAGGCTTTGAAGTCCTCAGCTATGAAGAAGTCTCTGCAGAACAAGGAGTTCTGAGCAGAGGCAGAAAGGTGCCTGCAGTGTTGGAGGAACACAAGTGCAAGGAGGCAGAGACAGAGGATCTTTAATCCTCTTTTAATCCTCAGAGTTTTGCTTGTGCTAAGACTCTCATTGAATCCATAGGGGCAAAGTTTCTGGCCTGGCCTGTCAGCATTGTCAGAAGCCTCTCTGTCAGCCAGCTCTGTTGGCCTCAAGCAGACTTGGTGAGCACACACTTGCCAGGGCTGGAAGGCTCTGAGTGGATGCAGTAGGAAGGGAGAGATCAGGCAGAAGAGGTTCTGCTCACCCTCCCCAGTGCTGCTCTGCCCAGGATGAAATTCTGCTGCAATCGAAACAGAGGGTACCAGACACCTCCACATCAGCTCTTGCTGGGCAAGGTGCCATGGCTGAGAAATCCTCCACCGCCACAGGGCACCACAGGTACCCCAAGAGAGTCCTCCAAGTAAAAAAGCTCAAAATATGTGGTATTCAATGCATTCTCTCCAGGCTGGATGGCCTCCATGGGCCATTTCTATCCCATCCCTCTGACCATATTGCTCTGTCTTTGGATGGCTCTACTCAGCAATACACTCCATCACTTCTCCGGTTTGGCCCCATCCAGACTTTACCAAGAAAGTGCTACTAAGTTTTCAATGAGTGTCAACACAACAAGGGAACCAGAGAGAGGAGATCTAACTAACCTATGATCCACAGGACGCACCATAAGTATCCAAGTTGGTACAGGACACCAAAGAGAAGGTCAAATTAAAGTAGTGTTGATGTGCAGGCAAGAACCAGAATCCTACATCCCAGATGAGAGCTAAAGGAAAAACCTGCAGAAAGTGAGTTCTGCTTGTTTTTGGAGCCTGAAGACTCCTCGTTTCGCATACAGAAAGGGAATATTGACTTTGGCAGCACAGTGTACACCCTACAGGGCTCCAAGTCTCTTAAGCCTGTTGCCCCTACTTCTTTTGTCCCATAAATTCCTCTTAGGAATGAATGAATTTTAATATTAAAACAATCTGCTTAATGACTTTTCTCATGTATGGCCAAGATCAAAAAGCAAATGTTTAACCTCTGACCTCAGGGCTAAATTACAGCATGGTAAGTGATGAGGACCAGCTGCTCACTATTTATTTACTTTATAACAGTAACAACGCCACCACTTCCAGACAGCAATTTGAACTCCTGCTGGGGTAGCACTGAAGGGTTTTTTCCTCCATGGAATCAAACAGTTCAGGTTTTTTCCCTCAAATTTACAGAGTATCTGTGTAAATGCAAATCATCAAATTTCTGCTGATCACCCAGATATTGCTGTTAAAATACATGGTCATATATACATATATGGGAGTACATATATATATATATGTATTTATGTGTGCATATGTAATCTATATTCATAGTAGTTTTAAAACCATATAAATATGTCCATGTGTGTATGAACACACACATGCAATGCAAGAAAACTTGGATCCCTCCTTGGAGATATTAAAAAGTCATCTGGACATGGTCCTGGGCAACTGGTTCTAGGTGGCCCTGCTTGAGCAGGGGGGTGGACAAGAAGACCTTGAGACCATCTCAAACATTTTGTGATTCTGCAGTTCTATTTTTCTACCCAAAGGCAATTCTTTAAGTTGGCTGTCTTCTAATGGCATCCATCTCTGGAGCATACAAACAATTTAGCAGCATGTTTATCCAGTTCCTAAGGTCCCAGAAGAAGTTTTTCTTTGCATTTGTTTTTCCTTTTGAGACCTGCTGTGAAAAGTTCATTGTTTTACTCGTAGCAGTTCAATAAGCTCCAGGCTGGAGCACTGAGCCCAGTGACAAAAGTTAAATATCCCTACACTCAACAACTTCATGGAAGATTTTAGTCTCTAAAGTAAAATGCCTGTAAGTTTTTTGCCTAGAAGGATAGATTCTGCAAACATAAATTTTACAAAAAAGTTTTTCTTTCCCTTGGTGGTGAGTTTTTCATCCTTAGAGCTATCTCTAGGTTAAAATTAGATGGAAGAGAAAACTTCTCTAAGCTTGTCATGAGAAATGTTGTATCCCAAGTTACTGAGAAATATTAATGAGTGTACTAATGGATAGAATTAGGAGCTTTAATGACTTACATTCAGCGGCCTGGAGCCTTACAATCTATGAAGGACTGAAGGAAGGCTCCCAGAGGGTCTCATGATGTGCTGATTCTCAAATCAATCCTTGGATCAGTTTCCTGGGAGTGCTCACAGACTTAGTAGTTTCAGGCACCAATTCAAGAAAATTGTCTTATCCACTATTTGCCATTGCAGATACTCCAGAGTTTTCAGCACCCAGCAACCAAAACAGGGGAAGCTCCTGATTTCTAAAAATTTTGCAATGTGTTTAAATTCATTAGTAGGTTTTAAATCCTTGGATTAGCCCATATTTTTAATTGCTTTCCATAGTTTGACCATTTTCTGAACTGAGTTACACAGTTCTAAATCTGGTATATTATGCCACATAACCAAGTGAATTCCAGACTCTTGCTGTTCCAGCTAGGAAGAGATGATAGGTTGATTTGGGAGCTTTATTACACAAAGTCTCTTTTATGTCTGCTTGAAGGTAATTTTGGTTTTAGTCGCTTTGTGGGCCTCAAATAAGATAAATAGTTGTCATTATTTACTATTGACTTTTTTTTTTTATTGCCCTCTAGCAGTAAATGCATTTTGCTTAACCACAACAAAGCCCCAAGGACTCTGCTGCGAGACCCCTAAAGCTTCCAGCAAAGAGGAATGTCCATCATCTCTACATCTAAAGCAGGGTCCAGCATTACAGTAGAGAAGAAAAAGTGACACTTGGCACTTTTTAGGAGATTTTCGTATTTCATTTTAGCCATTTGAACCCCTGTGGTTCACTACCACAACAAAAGAATGTCTTGAGTTCCTACAAAAGCATAAACCTGACAGGATACTTGGAGGTAGAAAACCAGGTAGTCCAAACTCTGTCCTTGCAGTGAGTGTCAAGAAAGAAATTACAGAGCTGAAAAGAAACCAAGATAATCTTTATGTGGTTGAAAGGATAAGTCTGGCGCCGACTGCCAGAGAAAAGTACAATCAATGGCACCTATGGAAATGGAGAAATGATTTTCATAATGATGCATGACGATAAAAGACTGGCTGGATTTGCTGCTTGTGGTTTCTTATACTGATGAACATAAGAAATGCCTCAACATTTTCAGCACCAGAGAGAATTCCAGGTCTTGGCAGACAACAACTGAGCTAATTATGAGGAAGGTATAGGGGGGAAAAAAAGGGTCTTCCCAGCATGTCACAGCTTTTCTCTCTCAGCAATTCTTCTGCCATGAAGAAGGCAGAAGAAACTAATTTTGCTCCCTCAAGTCTGTCCCCTTGTGTCCCCTGGATAGCCCAAGTCAGCAGCCCTGTTACAGAGCCATGATACTGCTCAGACACACTCCACAGCTTTGCTAAAGCACTTTCTGCAGCAAAATAAAGACAGAATTTGCTGTGGGAAGATGCCAACATACAGCCATTATTGCAGGTTTGCTTTCTGATTCCTAAAGACACACAGCCCCTGGGAGTGTCAGTGGAAATTCCAGCCCCAGGATTCCCTCTATTCCTGCTCCATATCTATAGGCAGATCAGATGAATTCCCACCAGCTTCACTCCATGGCTCCTCTGAAATCCACCCATGCTGGAGAAGGCATTCTCGGTTAAATTTTCAATCAGCAGTTGAAATCCTTGTCTTTCTCCAAACCTTGAGGTATCTTCTGCTGAAGATACCAACTTCTTCTGCTAAAGAACCAACTCTGAAGGTTTGTACTGAGTGAAAAATCTCTCTGAATTATTCTCTTTTGCCCAAGATGAGATATTTAAAATTTTCATTTTCTCCCTCGAGGCAGTAAAGATGAGGGAACAGTGACATGTAAAATGAAAACAAAAATACAATGGAATGTATTGTCTCCATGAGGTGGAATCTGTTTGGGTTTTTCAGATCTGCACAGTGCAGACTGGTGGGATCATTAACAACAACTGAGCTTCTGCATGCACAGTCTATACAAATAATGGTGACTGCACAAAGGCTGGAGGTGCTTGCTGACCAACACATCTCCCTGGCTGCAGTGTAAGGGCTGAAGACATGGCTCACCTTGTTTAGGTTGTGTTGCATTTCATTTCAGTGTTGCATGGTGGGGTTTGCTCTATCTGTCCTCATTTTCTGATGTTACAGAGATGTCTCCAGTGGGGACCACGCTCCCTCTTCATTTCTGTGGTATTTTCCGAGGCAGAATGTAGGCAAGGTAGAAAAGTCATCTCACAAGTAGCATTGCTATGCCATCGAAGCTCTCCAAAGTGACTTTGGCCCATACCAGAAAGCGAACACAGCTCTAAACCTCCAGCCTATCAGCTTAAAAGCAAGTCCTGTGGGCTCCTCATTTCTTTTGAGACTATCCTGCCAGTGATGTACAACCAAGGAACAAATACAATTTCTCAGAGTGCTTCGTTTTCACTTTGGCACAATCTGTAGATGCTATGTTCCAAAAACATCATGGGAATTGAAATATCCCCAGTCCTACTGTCCTGTGTCCCTTCATCTGATTTAGCTGAAATTGGCTAATATGCTCAGAAGTACTGGACATAAACACATACACAGAGAATGAGACTGTACAAGCTATACCAGACCAAGCAACTGTTGTCCTCCTGGGATTCCTTTTAGAGGTTAAGATGGTTATTTTCAAGAGTAAATCAAAAATGCTAGGGAAGTCTTTTAGAAAATCAGCATCTCCCTCTGTGCTCCCTGAGTGCTGCTCAGTGCTTGCCACCACCACCCCACCTGTGAAATGTCCTGGCACCCTGATTTCTGTGAAAAATGGGTAAGTAGGTCCTTTGGATGAAGATGCTATCCAGGATGAATGTGTTTATTCCAGCTCTTAATGCTATTAATTATTAGAGTCTATTAGCATAAATCAACTTCATCCCTCTCAATCCTTGCCAAAGTGTCACTTTCCACTGGAAGGTCCCTGTATTATCCCTGTAGAAACCACCAGGATACATAAAGACATCAAGAGGATAAAAAGAACCCACAAAAAATAGAATAGCCTTCTGGTAAGGCTGGAAACCATTTGGGGGCCGTGAATCAACAGTGAAAACCTCTGCCAATAACTGTCAGTTCTATCTTTCCCAGGCAGAGGGTCTTTTACACTCCTAAGGTGCTACCTGGATACTGTAAAATATAACATAATTGCCAGCATTATAAATACTAGCATTAGTTCAGATGACACCTTAGTCTTTTGGTTCTTTCAAGAATTGGCCAATCAAAACTTGTTTCATACTTAGTCAATTAATTGAATTCCACCACAGAACTAGAAAACAAATTGAGCTTAGTGTTTAACATCTCTGCACTTCCCAAACAGAGGGCAAGACAGAAAAAACACAATTTCATAAAGCAAAACTTCCCAGCTTCCATGCCCAATAAGCACTTTTCCTAGGAGCTAATAGAAAAACTTTTGTCTGCTCTTACATAATAGCACAGAATTAACCTAGATTACCACAAAGCCTGAACACTAGAGGAAAGTGAAATTCTGACAAAGCAGTCCAGATTTAAGCCCAAATAGCACAAATCTGGAGGTATCCTTTGGACTCCATTCAAACACTGTTGCCAGTCTTCATGAACTGAAGGGGGAAAGGCTCTAAGTTGACTTTTAACAGTACTGAAAGCTCAGGGAAGTGTGGGAGTTTAAATGACAGATGCTTTTGGTTAGAAGTACATCATCGCCATTCATTTCATCAGCTGCAGGAAAAAATGAAAAATTTCATAGAAACCCAACAGAGATTATAATTTAATGGTCTAGTAGGATGTGTATTGCAAGACACTAAAAACACAAGGATTGTTTAAACACAGAATGATGAATATGACCTTATCTTACTCAGGAAGAGTCAGAACAGCTGCATCCTGATGCCAAATGTAAATAAAAGCAAGGCAAGATGTGCAGTGAATAATTTGGATCTGCTTCTCTATCCAGCAGTGGAAAGTAAAGCACAGCAGAGACTTCTCAGTTTCCCACCTCTCCAATATCTATACATAAATATAATAGAGGACAACCCACATTTGTTTAAACACAGACACAAAAACAGAAGCTTAAGAGATGTCCTACAGATATGCTCGGGGAAAGAAAACTTGATAGCTCATTTATGCTAAATTGCACAAAATGTCCGGCTTTATAGCTTCATGCAAACCTTTTTCATCTACAGGAGGGTATAACTTCTGAGGTAGATCAAATTTCAGAAACACTATGGTTTTCAAGTGATCTCTCCATTCACATTCTTCAGTATATCCAATGCTCTGAATAACAGATTTTTTTTTTAGAGGAAGGCCTCTAATTTTGGAAGTGGAAGAGTGACAAGATCTCCACTGACTGGACAGCTCTACTACAAGAAAAAATATATGTTGACTCTAAAGAAATATTTATGAAAGAATGAACTGAAAATCAGGAAGGCCAGTGAGTGCAGAATCAACTTCAAAGCATTTTAAATATAATATGGGCAACAAGAATGTGAGCCTTCTTAGGAAGGAGGAAAGCAGAAGGAGGTAACTTAGATGGATCTGAACGTTCTAAGTCCTATGGTTGGGGGAAAAAAAAGAATCGGAGATTTCATCAAGGAATGTGCTCAAGTATCAAGGAACAAATAATTTTCAGGGAGGGTCTGATGTCCGGACACCAGCTCAGCAGGACTTCTGCAAAAGTCAGGGCAACAATCTTTGAATCAGACAATAGAATAATAATTGTCATTTGAGAGACAAGCCTCAAAAGAGCCTTGAACAGATATTGACAGGAGATGCACACAGAAATCCTGCCATGAACAACCACTGCAAAGCAGGGATATTGCCTCATCAAAATATTCAGAATAATGCCACAAGCTACGTAAAGGAACAGATTGACAGGCAGCACAGCCAAGATTAATGATGAGTCTCTAACCACCTAATTGCAGCGGAATATCTGAGTGCAGCAAATCACACCAAATATAGTGAATATAATCAAATGTACTTCCTGGGCCTTGATGTGCAGGGAAAATATCCCTCCAGTGCTCCTGTACATGCCCAGTTCCCAGAAGAATCAGTCAAATGTTGGTTTCAAGCTTGCAAGATCCAGTCAGACATGCTGCCTATATTAAGGTAATTATTCAGAGAATAACAAAGCCCATTTACCTGGGGGTGTCTGGGCCCCTGCTGCCCTGGCTGATCCATGGCTGCAGTGCTAAGCAGGACCAGAAGCTCCACTCTTGGCTTTTTAGCATAAGTTTTTCCTGCACTGTGTTCTCCAGCGATCTCGCCACCACCATGAATCCACCTCTCCCCTCTGTGCCACCAAACCACAAGAAACAGATGGTCCTGGAAATGACCCTGGAAATAACTCTATAAATGCTGCCCCTTATTTGGGAGGAGCAAACGGCAGCACTGACATTGCTCTGGGGAGAGAGCAAAGCCCACACGTTGTGACTGCTGATCCATACTCACAAATTAAACTGGACATGCACTCTTATAAATCCAGCCTGGCAGTGGAAGAGCTGGATCCAGAGCTCTTCATGGCTACCTGGGGATCTGGTAGCCCACCTGGAGAAGGTGGATGGGACGGGACAGGACCACTGCTGCCATCTTCTCCTCCAAAAAAAGGAAGGAACTTTCCTATTGCACAATTCAAGGAGTAACAGAAGGGTTACAGGGGGCTTTATCTCCAGGGTAGCCCTTGGCTTTGTGAACAAAACTGCCAAGAAACCATAATTTTATTGCCACAGTTTTCAATACAGTGGTGAATGGTGAATGATGCCTGTTCACATTCAGGTGTGAGAGAGTGCTTTAGGTACAGTACATGTCTGTCTTTTTCTAGGGAGCTAAGAAAAATAGATGTATTGGAAGTTACTTCTTTTAGTGCAAATATTCTCATTTGTGTTTCCCTGATATTCAAAGCATTTTAGAGCCATGCAATGGTTAGATTTATTCTAGAGGTATTCTGTCTACACTGGTACACTCCTAAGGTGCTTCAACACAGTGTGTCTTGGACTCAGATCTTCAGCTAAGGTTCACCACACCTGGATGATGCAGACAATATTACATTCAGTTCATAACGCAGATCTAAGGAGATTGTTGGCAATAATCTTTGCTTTGACCCATGTGCAGCTCCAAGGTAGTCCTAATTATTGAAGAACTATAGACCCTTTCTTATACAAACCAAGAAATACTGGATTCTTTCCAATTCCTCCTAACTCACATTTGTCAATGTTTTAGACCACCCTCAGAAAAATTATTGCAAGACAAATATACACAGATGCAGTGATTTTATTTGCTGCTGCACTATTTTATGAGTGTGTACCGCAGAGCCTAACTTCAAGGCAAGAAGATTTATGGTGTAATTACTTTAGTATATTGTTGTACAATTTGCAACTAATGGAAAAGAAATTTACTGGCTACACTTCAGCTGTCAGAAAGTCTGTCTGCAGAATAAGAGTGGAAGGAATATGTGCTTCTCCCCGTGAGTGGAAATGTTAAATGACAGGCATCACTTAACCTGATCAGCATTTTAAACTAGATCAGCTACCCATATCATAAGTAAATTTTCCTGCAAAGAAAAATATTTATTCTTCATGAGGAAACAGAAGCATTTGATATCAAGAAGCAAATAAAAAACTGCCCAGCACACCCACTCCCAGGAGAGTCAAGCCCAGTCAATCAACTTTCTAACCAAGTGTAAAAATTAAGAATCCCACATCCTTTTTTAATTGCTTTAATTGGTGGTGTTTCCCAGTGGACTTTCATGTTTCACTTGGTCTTTTTTCCCCAAGTTGAAAAAAATGCATCTGATTAATAATCATGTAATTGGATTTCCAGTTCAATGTTTAATGTCTAACATCTCGTAATTAGGAAGAGCAAAAGCAGAGACTTGTCTTCACTTTTGACATAAGATCTTTTTGATGGAGAAAAAAATCATTCATATCAAATGTTTTGCAACTTACATTTCTCAGCAACTTGCCAAATCAGTTCAAGTGAGATGCCTGGTAGGAAATATCTCTTTCATTAGAAATACAGACATTGGAGGCATGAAATTGAATGGAGGAGGATTGAAGAGTTCAGTCACAGTTTTCAATGGACCTAATACTCAGCTTAACTTAGAAGAAACCCAAACTCAAGTCCCTTGGAAATCAAATCAAAGTTTCCTGTTGCAACAGAGATGAAAAAGCTGATGCACTCTTATGAGCTTCTAAGCCTAAAGTGAATTTAGCCCACATCAAATCACAATGAATGTGAAAATTTTTGTTTGATCTTTGTATTTGGGGCAGTTGAATGCTCAGAGAAGCAGAGAGGCTGTATCTGTTCCTTTCACCATTTTCTACCCTTTGCTCACTATGTTTGGACAACTCTGATTAATAGTTCTGGACTCCTGTTATATAAATGGTAATATGTCTGCATCATAAAACTTCCCCTTACTCTGTTGGAATTATCTATTAAAAAAAAAACAAAAGAAAAGAAAGAAAAAACCACACCACAAGCAAACAAAAAATACAGAAATACCTTGGTTCCATATTAAAAATGTAATGAAACCAATGCAAACTTGGAATGACAATAAGCCAGGCTCCCATCCAGGATCATGCATAATGGGCAGGTCTTCATATCCTCAACTTCAGTCTTCTTCCTGGCCAATTTAATGTAATAATGAGGGTATTAGACAAACCTTGAAATAAGGCAGACTATGAAGTCCCATGACCATGTCCATATCAGAAGGAAACTGTGACAAAATTTGCAGTCCAAAATACTTTAAAAAAGCCTTTCAGGTCACTTTAAATAGTCAGCTATCGACTCATCACTTGTTCACCCCGTGGGAGCTGGAAACAGTGAGGCACTGCCATATTTTGAACTGAAATGTAGTGATGATGATCTGCTCTTTGATAAAGTTCTCACCCTACACACCAGTTTCTGATTAGGACCCTTCAAAAGGCAGTGAAATGTTTACCTTGAATTCCTATTGCAAGTTTCTGATCTCTTCACAGGTGTGGACTGTCCAACAGCAATCCTCTGACCATGCCCTGAGCTGATGGACACACCTACACAGGAACAGAGGCAATCCCAAAAGACTCATTGAGGAATTCAGTCAAAAAATTCATAAGTAAAATAAGTTAATATCTTGTAATAACCATAACAATAACAATAATAATAACAAAAAGTCCTTCTTTGTCTCTGGGCACAGATTCTGTATTCCCTTAGAATATCCTGCAGACACATTTAATTAGGATACACACGGGTGACTTCTTGTCTCCTCACAATAAGTGAATTCAGTTTCAAGGCATTTTTCTGGAGCAGTATTATAACCCACACAGAAGATACCAAGGCACTACAAAGGTACCTTACCCCACAGTATGAGACATATGGATATTTAAGCATCTTTTAGTGTGCACAGCACATTGCAGGCATAGGGCAGCCTGTGACCTGAGAGACTCCAAAGCCCAAAGGACAGCCTGTTCTCTCTTGCTTGGTCCCAAGGTCACATCTGCCAGCATATACCTCTCATCACTACCATGACAGAAACCAAAATAAAGCATTTAACCTCTTCCTTGTCTGATTTTGCTTTTGCATAAAAAAGGCAGCAGTATCGATGTCTCTTCCAGAAAAATGAAAACACTTCCACTCACATGCTTGCGCAAAAAAAAAAAGAAAAGAATTTTGTGGCAAAATGGAAAACATTCTGGAGAAAAGGAACTCTCGTTATGTAAGTTTATTGCTAATGACAATTACACAGAACACTTTTTTTTTTATAAAGGCAGCCAAAAATTACATGAGCCCAGTGGAAAAGGCCTGAAACAGAAAAGCTGAATAATTTCCTAAACAATAACAGTCTTAACAATGACTTAGAGAAAAGTATTTATGGACCAATTATAAGTCTCCATAGCTCTATAAATCTAACTGAGATGAGCATTGACTAACATATTAAATTCTTGGCAGGGATTGGATTGCTCATGTGGGCACCAAGACATGGCCACACCATGCAGAACCCAGGCCTGTGAGAGTGTTGTGTGCTGCTCTTTTCTGACTGAACTTTCACCTGTGTGCTTGGGTTGGGTTTGGCAGAGGAAGCGTCTTTTTCATGCTCCACTGAGCTGGAGATACAGAAATTACAAATTAAGTTAGACCCTCCCAAAGGATTCCTTTTTAAAAAACTGCAGATTGGCTGTGAGGCAGCCTTTTATATGTCCAGTCTTCTCTGCTTCCTAGGAACTGAAATATGGCTCTTAAAAATAATGTGAGTTTGGAGGTGAGTAGATGTAACAATCTTGCCCTGATGAAATTATTCACATGACATTAGTCTGTTCTTGAGCATTACACTAACAAGCACTGTGCAAATACAGGCAATATCTATGTATGACATACTGACCTGAATGCCAACTACCTGAGCTTTCTACATTAACAAGCTGATGAGTACTATTATAGTAATTATGACAAATAAACCATAGCTGACTTTGAAGGTCTGCCTACAAAATGAGAGCCAAGAACATACTCATTCATTAGTCTCTAGCTGTGCCAAAGCTTATTCTGTAAACCCCTCAGATACTTTTATTTTGCTATGGCTTGTAGGATATTTCCAACACCAAAAAGTTATGCTTCTCCCACAGTTTAGAGCACTCTGGCTGGTGGTAATGGAAAGGCAAGCAAGAGGGAAGCTCTGTCCTTGGCTGTGGTCTCCATGCTAATGTAGCTTCTGACCCTGGTCTCAGGGGTGCACCTTGATGACCCCATTTGCCCACACCTATTATTTACAAGTTTCCACATCTACACAGTAAGGAGTTCCACAAAATTTTTTCATATATGCTGCCTCCTGGACTAACTTGGGCTGTAAGGCTCAGAGAGGGCATTTTCTATTTCAGGAGAGGAAACAGATGCCTTGGTTTTCACAAGCAGGCTGCCTGGGAAGCCATCGCAGCCCTTGTACAAACTCTGTGAGATGAGGCCTGGGGAGATGAAGAGTTAATAAATCTCCTGACCAGGATGGCCACATCTCTTTAATGTAGCTGTACCCACCAGATAACACTGTGCTCCAGGAGGAGCAGCTTTTTTCTGCCCCATATCTGATCCAAGACTTACCAGAATTGGTCTGACTCACACGTACCAGCCTGCTCTCCTGCAGGAGGGAGGGATGAAGACAAAGCTTCCCTCACAAGTGTGTTGGTGGGATTGGAGCAATTTCAAAAAAATTGGGGTGCCAGAGACAGACTATTTACTTTATTATCCTACATGCAGTTGTATTTCCATTTTCTGTCAATTATTCAATCCAGTAACCCCAGGGCAGCATAGAAACACTATACACAAAATTCAGGTTCCCCATTAGATGACTGTAGCTCTACAAATTAAACCTGTCAGCTACAAATTATCACTTTAATCCCTTTTTCATTATTATTATTTTGCTTTCTAGGTTGCAATACTGAAGGCCATGCTGTTGCCCTTCTGTTTTAACTATCCAGGGTGAGTCTGAAGTTAGAAAACCTGACACCCATCTACAAGAAAGGCTGGAAGGAGGATTCAGGGAACTACAGACCTGTCAATCTGACCTCAGCGGCGGGGAAGGTTGTGAAACAGATTGTCTTGTCTGTTTAGATTGGATATAGGGAAAACTTCTTCACCAAAAGGGATGTCAGGCATTAGAACAGGCTGCCAGGGAAGTGGTGGAGCCACCACCCCGGAGGTATTTAAAAGACGTGTAGATGTGGCACTTAAGGACATGGCTTAGTCCTTTACTTATTCTGTAGAGCAGGCCCTAGATTGCCTTTGAGTTATTTTGCTGTTGTCCGAGTGACCTGAAGGCTACATTGTTTTCTACATCAGCTGCACCCAGGAGAATCTGATACACAGAAATGTAATTTAAAATCAGGCAAGAGGACTCCTTGATTGATATTCATGCCCCCCTTTTTTGTATGTACATTGCTTCAATTGCAAGTCTGGACACTGCCCAGTGTTACCAGGAACCCTGCAGATTTTCTTTACACATTTAATTGACAGAGACCAGATTCCAACAGAAGAAATATTAGCAGTATGCCATTTGTCACTCCACGAGGTACTTT
Source organism: Climacteris rufus (assembly GCA_013398175.1). Classification (NCBI taxonomy): domain Eukaryota; kingdom Metazoa; phylum Chordata; class Aves; order Passeriformes; family Climacteridae; genus Climacteris; species Climacteris rufus. Next base: position 793,444 of record VZRZ01005631.1, read on the forward strand.
GGGAAGGCAAGAGATGTGAACTATATTCCCCAATAATTCAGCAAGACTTCACAATCTGTAACTTTCTGCTTTGTTTCCAACTCACTGCTTCTCATAAATCTCTCAACATCCATAAAGAGCTTTGTGATACTTTATATGACAGGGGATACCATATGAAGAGCTCAATTGCATATAGCTAGTTTATACCTCCAATTCTTTTTCTTTTCTTTTCTTTTCTTTTCTTTTCTTTTCTTTTCTTTTCTTTTCTTTTCTTTTCTTTTCTTTTCTTTTCTTTTCTTTTCTTTTCTTTTCTTTTCTTTTCTTTTCTTTTCTTTTCTTTTCTTTTCTTTTCTTTTCTTTTCTTTTCTTTTCTTTTCTTTTCTTTTCTTTTCTTTTCTTTTCTTTTCTTTTCTTTTCTTTTCTTTTCTTTTCTTTTCTTTTCTTTTCTTTTCTTTTCTTTTCTTTTCTTTTCTTTTCTTTTCTTTTCTTTTCTTTTCTTTTCTTTTCTTTTCTTTTCTTTTCTTTTCTTTTCTTTTCTTTTCTTTTCTTTTCTTTTCTTTTCTTTTCTTTTCTTTTCTTTTCTTTTCTTTTCTTTTCTTTTCTTTTCTTTTCTTTTCTTTTCTTTTCTTTTCTTTTCTTTTCTTTTCTTTTCTTTTCTTTTCTTTTCTTTTCTTTTCTTTTCTTTTCTTTTCTTTTCTTTTCTTTTCTTTTCTTTTCTTTTCTTTTCTTTTCTTTTCTTTTCTTTTCTTTTCTTTTCTTTTCTTTTCTTTTCTTTTCTTTTCTTTTCTTTTCTTTTCTTTTCTTTTCTTTTCTTTTCTTTTCTTTTCTTTTCTTTTCTTTTCTTTTCTTTTCTTTTCTTTTCTTTTCTTTTCTTTTCACACTGGCCTTTCCTCCTTTTTTTCCAGTGCTAGATGTGGTCAATATTGACACCACCGATGGTCAATGAACCCAGGATGATCTGAACTGGTAACCTCATTCACATACATGCAACAACAAAACCACTATCAGCCACCAGCCCATCTTTTCACAAACATCCCCAAACCACTCAATTCCCTCAAAATCCAAGGAGAAATTACATTTCCTAATGAGGTGGACTGGATGATTTGTTTTTGACAACATAAAAACTGCCAGTGAGTTGCCCTCTGTTGCACATCACTTCTCCCTCCCCACATGCCATTAAACCATTCCTTCACATAGTTTGAGAAATCTGTCCCAGTAAAAAGTATCACAAAGCTGGAAGAGAAGCATTAAATTGACTTTCCATGGCAACTTAACTGAAGCTCTGCTGTGGTATGTTTGCACAGCACTTTGTGTAGCAGAGCCATGACCTATTTTAATACCAGATATATTGTGATCAAAAAGTCAGGTAGAAAGACACAAAATATTGCTTGGATTCCTTAGGTTGTCCAGTTTGGTAACATCCTATTTTACTACAGGAAACCCCTTTTCCTTTTGTTGGTTCCACATATCATATATATGATTATGGTATCAGTAATTGACATGATACACATTCACCAGGAAATAGGAAAGAGATTTTGTCCAATGGCTCTTTGCTCCAGACTTGTTCAGATCCTATTGCTCTCTCTGATTTCTTCATTACTTTCATATACTACATCCCAATTGATATTAAATTGCAGTTCCTTCAAGACAAAAAGCAAAACCTGTAGCTTTATTTCTGTACCAGCTACTTAATACTACTTCTTTCTATTCAAGACAACTCCAAGAAAAGACCCTCCTTCACACTGCCCTGCCAGTATTCCCTATCAATCAAAGCCCTGTCTGCACTGAGTGACCAGCACTGAATACCTCAGAAAAGGTTACAAAACTTCTATAATTGTGTAATAATTCACCTTAGGGAAGTTTACTCCTAGTGACAGGATGCTAGTGGACAGCTTAAGCACTCATATGCAGAGCTAATGGAATTAGAGGCTATCTGCAGTGTTTAGGAGGCAGCAGGCAATATGGTAAAGAAGGAAACAATGACAGGCTTGAAAAGCATCTTGAACCACAGACACATTTTCTTGTTTTCAAGCATTCATTCTGTTCCTTTCAATAATTCAGGCCAAGTTGATCGGGGTCCTCAGAATTTGTATAGCCAGAGAAGAGAGGAGATGTAGCATGTACAGTCTGAGCACCATAGTCCAAGAACATATATTTTAGGTACTTACATCCCCATAAAATACCTTGCTTGTCCCTTCCTGAAGCTGCCATATGCTGTCATCACTTGAGCTGACAGCCAAATTGGGTTGGAGAAACAGTCCACCTAACACAGCAGCCTGTCACCAACAACAGACATGGTATTTTCCCAGCACAACTTCACAGCCTCTGGTAGCTTTTTTCTGAATGTATGTACATTTCCAGACCCTTGCACACCTTACAGCAACACCTTACAGCAACCAGTCCAATGGCAACACCTCCCTGAACTTCATCACCTTTGCTTCGGATGATGAAGTGCAACCAAGCTAAGGCTTTCAAGTGAAATTTGAAAGGCTCAAATTACACACAAACTCTAAAATCAGTAATTTGCACTCATGCCTCTTAATGGGACTGCCAGTGGCCAATTTGGTGCACTTTAGACCCCAGGTTTCACAGGCTGTTGAAAAAAACCACACTTCCCTGGAGTGATATAACTCCAAAGGAGGACCTGACTAGGGATGAATTCTTTTCATCTGAGTTGCTCAGGAATATGCAACTACTCTGTAAACATAACAACACTTGTTGCTTTTTCAGTTCCTTCTGAGTTTATCTGCTGCAGAAAAGGTTAAGCATATTGACCAGGTAGTGCCTTTTGTGATATGTTTATTTTATTAGTACATGTCCTTGAACTAATGCTGCATTTCATGTACCTGCCAGATAAGTGACTGAAAGAACTTGGCATCTGGGACTGAGAACTCAGGGGAGGGAGGAAGGACAGGAGGGAGGCGGGTGCATTTCAGAACAGATAAGGAATTACAATTCTCATGCTAATACAAATGGCAGGGACAGAAGTGGCTCACCTTGCAGAGGACAGATTTACACACATTTTTACTCTTCAAAACTGATCTTGGAGTACCAGGCTGAAATCAGGTCCCATTTCCAAACCTCCCTGGTTTTTCCCTATTAATGGTGCCATTTTCTTTAGCCTGTGAGGCTGTCTCTGTCAGGTGAGACATTTTGGGATAAAAAGGCATATTGAGCAATCTCCCAAAAGCTCATCCATAGCCCAAGATAGGCAGGTGGGTAAACCTGAGGAATTCCTGTCTGTGAATTGTCACTGATGGTATTGATCCCAGGCTGGCTCTTACAGGCTGGTGGATCAGCCGTGATGTCTGTAACCATGTTATTGTCACTTCCTAGTGTAGAATGGTTTGCAGTCTGCACACACCACCTTACATGGATTCATTGCTTCCAGAGGAGCAGCAAGCCCTGGACTGACCAGGCATGTGCCTAGCCAAACTTAAAGACAAAAGCTACTCTAGCACAGTGAAGGTTTAATTAAGTTCTCAGCTGCCAAGCTGAAGACTTACAAAAGGGAAACAGATACACTGAAAAGCACGTGCTTGGCACTGACCTCTCTGTCCTGTGGTCCCACTTTGGAAGTCTCTGAGGCACTGCTGCAACAGGAACTCAGCATCCTTGAGCAGAGCAGATCAGATCAGCTGGAAATTTCGTGACTTCTGGTTATGCAGCACTTCACTTCTGTTAGAAGATGGAGACAGAGACCACTAGCTCATCTCCTCTCTGTCACTAAATGTCTCAGTAGGAAAACAACATTCCCTAACAAATGCTGTGGAATGTGTTCTCATCTCAATGCAGCTGGGGCTGAAGTCTGATGCTTATTATAAAACAGGCACAGTTAGCACACAGCCATCAGGTCCCTGATCCTGCTGCATCAGTAACTCCACAGCTCCTCTCTGCTTTTCCTCTCTTTTTTCCCTCCTCTGCCTCCACACCATTTTCTTTTCCTTACACTTTCTCAAGGCAGTTTTTAGTATTTCTGTCTAGTTTGGTTTTCTTTATCAGGGATTTGCCTTCCTTCTCTCAATTCTTTTGGCCACTCTCCATTTCCCTTGTGTGAACCAAGAAATTCCTGACAGCTGCACTCCCCATCTTGTGTTTTGCCATCATCATTTTGTTTGTGTGCATGAACGGAGTGCGTGAGAGAAACCCAGCCAGCCACTGACATGGTTTGAATCCTACACTAATGGGAGGTGGAGACAAGCTCTCCATCCATCCTTGCAGCAGCTGCTCCCCTGGAGCACGGCAGCTTGGTGACAAAGACCGAGCTCAGAGCCCCGGGAGCACCTGGGAGAGCCCAGAGCTCCACGCTGTGACACACACATTTATCCCAGATTTGTTGAAGCCGTGCAGCTGCACTTCCCCCTGCACGGTTCTGCTGTTGCTCTGTGCTGGCTTTTTACTTTTATAGCAGACAGCTGTGCTCCATGAAGAGACCGGGCAGGATTTAATCAATAAATGTTAAAAAACTGACCTGGATAAGGTTTTTTCCCTTATTCACTCTCCAGACTCACAGCACAGCTTTTCCCCCTACATGCAGTGGCTGGTTTTCAGTCTCTCTCTTGCCCTAAGACCTGCACCAGCAGCTCTGTACAGCTGGTGCTGGTGCTGTGCCAGGGTCAGATGCTCTCTCACATTGACCAGAAACTATAACTGACAGTAATCTTGGACAAGCAAGAATAATTGGTGATGTAAATCAATGATTTTGAGTAAGAACAAATACTGAATCCTACAAATTCTATCCATAATCCATTACCTCTGAAACATCCTTCTCTCTTTATGACTCAGCATCTGGTAGTCAGCTGAATCCAAACTTCTATAGTATCCCATTAAAGCCATCTTCAGAATGATTTCTTCATGTATTTCCTAGAACTGTACAAAACCACAAGAGCAGTTGAGTAAAAAATGCAATAATTCACAGTTATCATAGCAACAATGGTGAAATATGTGCTTCCTGCTTATTTGTTTTGATTAAGAAAATTATTCACACTTCATCAGATGTTTGGAAAGAAATCCATCTTGTGGTTTGTTAATCAGAAAAATACACTCTAGGCTATCGAGAGAGGTAACTTTCAGGGCTGAAAGGCTCTGCCAGTTATTTTCTGTAGGAAGATGATAAGACTACACACATTTGTTAGCCTGAAATTTGATGTTGCCTATTAGTTAAAATTTCCATCCTGAAAGCACTTAAACCTTTGGTTAATTTTAAGCATATGAGGAGCAGCAAAAAATTAAAGCTGAGCACTTGTGACCTGGAACACAAACTGGATGAGTTGCTGATAACCTCGGAAAAGCACAGTGGTCAACACATCTCAGAAATTTGGTTGGAAAGTTTCATATAGTTTACTTTTTTTCTCATCCTCTAGCTTTACACTAATATTTTGTCTTTATCATTAGCACGTGCATGTGATATCCCCAAGCACTACAATGAGGAATGGCTGCATTTCAGCTGTCTCTGCACAACTTATCAATTTTGATATTTTTCTGGGGCTCCCGGTAAAGCTGTTCTATAATGGTGTGATCTTGTAAATAATCCATTATAAATTATTCTTTGTCTGCACACAGGTAAGCAAACATCTCACACCTTGCAGATGTTGTTAGCTGAGGTGAAAAATCACCAGCAAGCTGTTGGTTTTTGCAGAACAATCAGCACAAAGGATAAAAAGGTGCCTATGTCTCTGCCCTCCTCCGTGGCATGATCAGCTTGAGGCTGATGCATTTTTTAGGTGTGTCCTTTGTTTAGCAAAACAAGATAGCTGAGGACAGGATGCAGTCCGGGAGGCGTGGTGACCAGATCACATCTGTCTTGTTCATCAGCTCCTCCAGCTTCTGGGAGATCCACTGGAACACAGCATCACCATCCTGGGCACATGTTTTATAAATAAGCAATGACAGGCAAAAAGCAATTGAATTAGATCCCCAAAGCTTTACTAAGACAGATGATCCTTGAAAGCACAGCTAGGATATTAAACATAGTGAAAGTATAATTCTTAATTTCTAGGCATCTGTGAGAATAATTACCATTCTTTTGGGAGCATTGTAGTGACTGTAGCTAGTAGATGTCTAAATGAGACAATATTTCCTTTTGATATTGCATCATTAAGATAACTGATTCCTATACCCAGACAAATGTTTCATATAACTCTTTCCTCCCTTTTCTTAATGTGTGCAATTGTGAAAGAGCAGCACTGTAGGGATTTAGTGGCTGTATCTCTTTATGAGTCTGAACTGTGACATGGAGTTTATTGATTTTAATTTCTTATATTTGGGATTTATCTTCTCAGCTTTTACTTAACAGCTGAGAATACTCACAGTGTTGATATAGAAGGCTGGCTACCCAAGGGCAAATTTCAGATCCCCATTTCTCCACCTGTGCACTTATTTGTCTGCTTCTGGATGGATACCAGCTGCCAGGCTTTGATCCAGGCTTTGATCAAGAGTGGCTAGAGGGTACACTCTGTGAGAGAGTATTCCTCACTCAGCTTCCATAACCAGAGCTGAAAGTAGCAGGAGACCTTAAGTGGATTTCTATGAGTATCAGAGGTAAAGATCAGGCATTCCCTTTGAAGATCCTTTGGTATTGAAATCTAGATTATGACCTCTGATTTGGCTTGAAAACCCTAAACTACAAGGCACACAGTAGGGCCTTCTAGAGGGTAAAGGGATCTGAAAGACAGGGGTTCCTAGCTGTGGGTGCCAGGATATTTATTTTTCTCAAAAGACAGACAGAATGGTCCTGAAAGGAAAGATAGAGAAAACATGGTGAGAAACCCCCTTTCCAGACTGTATGTAAGAACCACCATTCTGCTTTTGAGTAGTGAGGAAAAATTTAGAGATTTTTGGTTTAAACCAGACTCAGCAATTCTCAGGCTGCTTCAGTAGAGGAAGGAGTGCTGAGTCAGATTGATTTCCTTACTAGACCATTTGAGGACTAAGCTAAGAAGGACCTTTATGACTGAGAAATCATGTGATGACACAGGGAAAGTGAAGAGATATGAAACAATACATGGAAAGTGTCTGTCATCCTCTGAAGAGGTGTTTCCTCCTGTGGGTCACTGAACTTTGGTGCCAGGAGGAGCAATATCTGCCAATGATTTGTGGTTCCCCTTGCTCACTTTACTGTTCTTTTCCCCACGGCACCATTTTTATCTTCTTCAACTTCTTTGACATCTATGAGGAAAGCACGTGTGCCCTATTCTGTCTCTACATTCCAGCACACAGAGCCATGGGCTGGATGTTGCTGCAACCTTAGGTATTGCTGCCAGAGAGAATTAATGGCCATGGGTTGCCAGGGGTAATGAACTCTAATTACTTTCTCACTTGAGACTGTCTTGGTTCAGTCACACAGGGATTGATGGAAGATTTTCTTTAAAAGGTATTTTACACACATGCTTCCTCGCCTCCTTTTGTCCCTGCACCCTCCCTTCATTCCCCTTCTCTCCACCAGTACTGCCAAGCCTGGCAGGACATCACTGCTTTCTCCATCTTCTGTTTTGAGATGGGATCAACACCAACCGGCCACAGGGCAGGGCTATGCCCAAAGCCATTCCCAGTTCTCCCACAAAGGGCCAGCGTGCATTCATGCCCATTATGGTGCTACACTGGACTCACCCATGGACTCACTTCTTCCTGCTGTGAGACTCCCTTGCCCCAGCGCTGTGTTTTCCTTGGCGCCATGCATGAGACAAGAAGGAATTTTTACGTCGAAATCCCTCCGTCTCTGGGAAACTTTTCCCCACGCACATGTCCTAGCAAGAGATCTACTGCATCCATAATTGCACTCAGCACTTGGAATGTGGTGACGTCTCCACATTTCATGACCAAACATAGTCTTTGCCATTGCTCAAGGGTCCAATAGGCTCCAAGAGCATTAACCTATGGTCCTTTATCCCCTGCTTTCGTCATGTTCATTTTTATGTGTTTGGAGGAAAGTTGTGTTGTCTGCTGCTCATGATGCCAGGCCCCCTGGCAAAGGCAGTTTGCTGTATTTGTGGTATTTCTGCTCTTCTCCTTTCAGCTTTTTAGGCAGCAGCGAGCCATTCTTCTGCTTTGTGGTTTTCTCCTTCCCAACCCTTCTGGTCTCGTGCAAGACTTTTCTAAAATTCATGAATGCCCATTGCAAGCTGACCCGTAAAAGGCTCAGTGCTTCGGCTTTGCTTTCTTTCAGGGACCATTTAAGTAAGGACAAGCCACTCTTTTATCCAACGAGAGAATAATGCACAGGATAATGCCGTTCCACCACATGGATGCCACACCAGCTGAGACAAGTGTCACAGTAAGTCTACTGTCAGAGGTGCCAGAATGCACTCTTTGTACAGTAGCTGCAGAGTAATCCTGGTATTAGTGAGTTCTGAAAACAACCACAGCATGTTTTAATCAAACAAAGCACGAACAGTTCTCACCTAGGCTGGGAGGGGAAATGATAAGGGTGATTTCATCCCTTCATATCTAAAGCAGACTATGACAGATGGGGGAACCACAGAGAATACAAATAAAATGGGATAGGAAGGAGAGCCTTCACTGCAGGGAACACCTGACTGCTGAGTTATCCTTCAACCCAGGTATCTCCTGGGTGTTTGAACAGGAGTTACTTCTTTTGTAGTCATGAGCACACACAGCCCCTCCCACAAACTGGTCATGCACTGATTCCTGACCAGCTCAGTGCTTCTCACACATGTGCACCTTTCCTTGGGTAAGGCTACTTCAGGTGTTCCCTCCTCCAGAAGTGAGATTCCTATTTCCCATATCAGACTGGACTCATCCACTGCCAATGGCTCTATCACACCTTTGTGCCCACAGCAAATAGCCCCTGCTGATTAAACACAGATGTAAAGTATCCTTTTCACTCTGGGATTAGTAAAACCAAAATTATGAAATGAGCCTTCATATTTTTCCTTTTTTTCCTGGTCTATAATTAAAATCTATGGATATAAAATATGAATAAATCTATGGAGGTTGTTTGGTAAAACACGAATAAATCTATGGAATTATGGAATTATTCATGATAGGGTTTTTTTGTTTCTTCTGGAAAGTGTAGCTCAGCTTGAGTTTTGGATGAACATATTAATTGCACCTACCAGATTAAGATTTGTCTCTGCTGATCTTCTAGAGGGGTAAATGAGCCTTTTAGTAGCCCCATGGCAGCTTGGCTAAACTGCTTACTGTGCTGATTAAATAAATTACAGTTAGTTTGATAGCTCTCCACTATATTGTGCAATATAGATATAACTCCAGACAGTGGAGCACCACTACCCTTTAATGACTGCACTTGAATCAGATTGTAGGCGAGTTCATGAGCTGCAGTCCAGGAGAAGCAGTTTGCTCCAGGCATCTCTGCAGAGAGATGGAGGTTGAATATGGGAATAGAGACAAATAATTATGAGAGGGTTTTCAGAGGGGCTTCAGACAGAGGAAAAAGAAAGGTTTGGCGTCAGAGAAGATGAACAGCTGACGGCTGAATAAAGAGAAAGCCACTCCTGTCAGGAACATTTCCACGGCCCAGCAGCCAAATGTCAGCATGAAGCCCGAGTCCCTTTTTCCATGCTCTCTTTCCATGCTTCCTCACTTCTAAGAGAACAGTCAGAGCTGTGCATGGACAGAGATGTTTCCCTGCTTGGGTCCTGCTTGAGCACACCAAGGCCTGATCCCTGCACAGGAATTAAGCTCTGCTACAAGGCTGGGGCAGCCCAGAGGTTGGAGTTGAGGATATGTCCTACAGGGAAGTCTTTTCCCTGCATCATTAGACCAGACCAGCACTCATGCAGGAGGCATAATTAAAACACAGTGCATTGACAGATAGCTGCTTAAATTAAAAATTAACAAACCAGCTCTGGAAGATACAAATCTAAGGAAAAACAAACAACACACTGGTGCCCAGCCTGACAGGCTATCAGATGCACAAAAAATTGATTTATTTGTTTAACCACTGTTTGGTCCTTCCCAACACTTACTTCGCTATGCATTTCTTCCATTTTTCAAGCAGCTTGCACCTCTGAAGCCCAGCTCCACATGGTTCTGGGGAGGAAATGCTCAGGCTTGGCTCCACCTGCAGTGACAAGAATATTTTTCCACATACATTCCATTCTGCAGGTTACTTACCTGCATTAAAAGATAATCTAGAAGAGAATGATGCAGGAGATGAGCTAAAATTGGAGGTGAGAATTAGCTCCATCTCATTGGGGAAGATTTCCAGCTTGCCTATGCAAACAAAGCCAGGGGTGAGTTCAACTCATTAACTCAGGACAAACCATCTACCTCTTTTCTGCTGTCCTATTTTTTCTCCCAGATTAGTGAGCTGAATCAGCATAGAGAGGGTCCTACAGGTGCCAGAGCTTGCACAGATAAATGGCAGATTTTAAATGCTGGATTGGAGAGAAAAGAATCTTAGTGAGCAGTAGTTACAAGGAGACAATCTTACCCCATCTGAGGGTACTCTTAGTCTGTAGAATGGTTGAGACAGGGACTGTACTTCAGCACTTCTGTGCACTTCTAGATCTGTACTTACATCTGTAGAAAACAGAATTTATAATATAGACAGAATAAAGAATAAGTTACGATGAATATGATACCATCTCTACATCAGGTTATAATATGATCTCTATTATATATTCAGTGGATGGGTGTGAAAAGTAGTGATCAAGGTTATGTCCAGGAGCTCCTGTTCCTGTGGGACCGGTGACACTGGTTGTGAATTGCACATGGGTTATCCCAGAAGTCTGTCTGACATCTGATGGGTTGGCTCTAGCTGAACTACAAGCCACTGTCATGTCCTGATCCATTGGTCATGGCCAAGTCTGCTGGACACAGAGCTCCTCCAGCCTTTGCAGAGGACTCCTGGTCTCTCTGGGACCAGCTTAGCAGGACTGTGGTAATCCTGACCTCAGCCAAGAAGAGTGGCTGGCAGAGTCCCCTGCACACACACTCCTGTGCTTACTGCACCTGTGGCCAGTGGGAGAGAGCTGCCTCAAAGATGCACAAAGAAGAACAGGCTGGCTCTTCCAATCCTGCTCAACCCACTCACGCTGCCAAGCTGCTCTCCAGGCTGGCCTGGGGTAGGTGCCACGGCCACTCGGCCCTTGCATCAGGAAACCCAGCCAACAGCTTCCTTAGCCCTGGTGCCACTTCACCAGGGTCATTCAGGAACGAGTCACAGCCCTGGCCATGGCTTTCCCCTATTCCAGAGAGTCCCATTGTGCGCATTTGTCACTTGCTGACCGTATGCTCAGGGATTTTCTCTTTTTCCTGCTTTTTTCTCTTTTTTTTTTTTTTAACAAGATAGTGAAGCTTATGGTGCATCACTGCCTGATTAGCTAGCAGCTTCCTGGTGCCTGTGGGAATTACTGTATCCAACGCTTTTAGAGAAGATATTTGTACCGCTTTTACCTGCCACTCTCCATATTGATCAATTGCTGCTTTCAGGAATTTATTTCTACCATATTACAAAGATCACTTTACTTTAAATCCACTCTGTCTCCTGGATACATGTTAGCAAGAGAAGTATGGGTTGTGTTGCATTTTCTTAGACTATTATTTTATATTAAAAGAAGATTAATTATAATGACTTCGCTTTAAATGTCATGGTGCAGTGAGAGGACTTTCAGTTCCCTTAATTTAAGGTACTTAAGGCTACTCCTTCTGTTGTGTCCTCTGTTTGCATTATTTATTTTTTTTTCTTCAATAATTTTTCCTTCTGGTGAAGTCTGCTGGGTAACAGCCCTGGAGCCTGCAGGCTTGCATCTGCAACCAGCTCTCCCTCACTGAGTGTCCCTGGGAATGGTGACTGCCAAAGGGAGCAGCCCCTAGGAAGAAGGAGAAGTGCTTTCAACAGGTCCAGGGCTGGCTCCCAACCCTGCCAGGCTTGGGCAGAGACATACAGGCAATTCAACACAGGGTGAGAAATTCAAAATGAGCCCTCTGCCAGGCAAAAAAATTATAAAGAACAAGCAATATACAAGCTGCTCTCAAATATAAGAGAATGAAGAACACTTATTTATAATCTTGTCTGGTATAGAAACAATATAATATATGGTGTTATACTGCATGATATACAGGATATTTCAATGGGGTTTCAGTGTCTGGAAACAAAACTTTAAAAGAACTGTTTTCCAGTACTTTATGATGAGGCACATTCTTCTCTTAAAAGGTCCCCACACCTAAAATCCAAAGACTCAAACAAAAAGTATGATGACTTTAATTCAAACCTTATGGTTCTCAATATATTCTCATACTGAAATTTATAAGCTTCTGCCCATCTTTTTTTAAAAAAAGTAATAAAAATTTGAAAGTCACCTAAGCACAGCCATTATTGCTTGGCTGCTTGCCATTTTAGACAGAAAGCTGTTCAGAAGAGAAGACTTGAGCTTTGCAGTCACACTAACAGGAGATATTTGTCCATGGTGAAGACCTCCCTGAAGACAACAGCAATACATCATTGGTAAATTTAATCTATTGCATCACTAGTTTGACATTCCCAGCAGCCACTGGCAGAGAGTTCCCAGGGACTCATTGCTGACCCAACTTGTCTCTTGTCTATGACCATGGTAGCATGCCAATCAAGGATGAAGTGGGAAGGAAAGCTTTGAAAAATACCTTCACATAAATGGAAAACAATGGAAAATTCCCAGCTTGGGTTAATTTCAGAAGTTGTCCAAGAATCTAGTGTCAGCAGTGTCAGAAAGCTTTCAATTTGAGGATGAAGTGCCAAAAAAAAAAAAAAAACCAACCTGCTAAATGAAAAACAATAAAAAAAAAATTCCTAGCTCATGGAAGGAAAAAAAATATATATATAAATGAAAAGTCACAGAGATATAGTAGCTTCTAAGTCAGTTCCTGGCAATAAAGCTAGTGCTGTTGACTGCACAGTATCCAGGATATGCTATTTGTTTCTATTAATGAATAAAAAAAAAATAAATCCAACAAATTGAGAGCATGGTGCAGAGAGAAACTTCCTGGGCCATGAAGTCCAGACTGTGAGTATCCCAGGCACCACATAATTGACTCCTTTTCATCTGAGTTATCTCTGGTCTCCTAGATTGATGTGGAAAGAATGTAAAAGAGAAGGTACTAGCAATCAGAAAGTGAAAAATGTCTGTATCATAAACAAAGCCACAACAGCACTGAGAACAGCCATAAACATAAAAATGTGTAAGGCTCCAACAGGTAAGGCAAAGTGTGGTGCAAGGTCTGATGGATTTTTGAAGAGATGCGTTGTGGTTTCAATGCACCTGTACAACAGGAGTGGCAGAAGGGCTCCTGGCCAGGGCACTGCGGGAGGGAGCGTGGGTGGGGGGCTGTTTGGTGCCTCACTCCTGCCTGATGGTGTGTGAACACTCTCCACTCACAGAGGAATGATCTCAGGTTCAGCCCATGGTGATGAAACACTCAGCTCAGTATAACCAGAGGCTGACAGGGATGGGAACACAGCTGTGTCCTGCAGGGATAAACAATGTCTCTGGCAGAAGGGGTTCAGAGCTGCTGATTCACTGCTTTTACCAAGTGGTTTAACATCACTGTAGCAGGCATCAGCGTCGGCCCTCTTTTCCTTGTCCTGCAGGGTCCACTAAGCTGCAGGGTTTTGTTTCCATTCAGTCTTCTTGCCTCCATCACCTTTAATCACCTTTAATTCATCTCTGTGAGAAGTGAGATTTGAGAGCTCAGTTCTCCTTAGGTAGAGGTGGAAATCAAAGTTTTTATCTTTTGTCAAATTAAAGCCTCATGTCTTTTACAGGAAGGCAAGGAAAGGGAAAAGCAATAGCAAACTACATGAGGCAGAGGGAATTGATTGCAACCAGCCACATGTAATTACATTGTGGAGGACATTTAATATTTCAACTTGATATTTGCTGTATCAGGAGAGCAAAGAAAATCAACATACGAGGCAGAGGGAGGCTACAACATCTCTTGATTTGAATTGTAAATTCCCACAAGCAGAACTCTGAGGTGCTTTCAGGAAATCTGTACTGCTGTTGACTGAATGTATGTGACCCAGATTGCAGGGAGAACCAGAAAGCCACTGCACCTGCCTGGAGACAACAGTGGCCCTAAGCATCGTGGCACACCCCCAGCACAGCAGGTATTTAATCCAATTGCAGTAATGAATTTCCCTCTCCCCTTCACTCCGGGGCAGCTACAGACAGGCTGGCAAAGGGCTCTCTGGTTAACCACTGCAAGGAGGACAGAGATTTGCACCCCGCAGTCTTAATGCCAGACCTTATAACTCTGACTGGACCAACTCGTCTGTAGCACTTTGGCCACCTACCACAGAAATGCAGCTCCCTGAGGTGGATCAGAGCTGGCTCAAGCTACAGCTTTCATCACAGAGGGAATAATAGCCCCAAAAGCTCCATGTGCTCATCCTTTCCAGCAGCCTAAAGCTGCCAAACACCTCTCTGTTTGTCTTGATCATTTCCATGCTCACTCAGCCAACTGCAATCCAGCTGTACATATTAATTATTGCAAAAGAGGGGGAGATTTACTCATTGCTCCAGATGATTAATCAGCTAGTCAGGCGTAACACCACCCATGCTATTGTAATTGCAGTGAAATAATAATGTTATATGTACTGCAATCATAGCCATCATCAAACACCGGAGGAGCCTGGTATTATAAGCAATGTCATCTGTTCACAGTCTCTACAACCTGACATTATTTAGAATCTGGAATAAATTCTTAGAGTCAGCTCATGAGATCAAGGTCTTGGTACAGAGAAAACTGGAAACAGATCAGTGATGGATGCAAAAACGAGAGGTTTTGTGGACAGCATGTGAGGACAAGGATGCAAATCCCCTTCAATTTTGGTTTTCCTGACCTGGTGCTACACATGTGCAGACAGGAGCTGGTCACAAGGCCAGTGCACTACAAAATGCTCTTGTCAAGCACTGCCCCCTCCCTGCTGCTGGGACACATCTCCCAGCCCCGAGCACCCTGCTTGTCCCAGGGTGTGAGGAGGGAAGCCACCCCTCACCACGTTATGGAGGAGGGCAGGGCAGGGCCAAGCTCACCAGCATTCCATGCATCCAAAATCTCCTCTCCAGAGCGACCACCACAAAGGTGATCTGAAGAGAGAAGACAGATTTCTTGGCTGATGGCTCCCTTAAAATAAACCTCACTCTTCCTTTTTTTATCCACTCTGGTTTTGGAGCAGCCTGTAAAAAGTCAAGACAGGGAATTTGTTTAGCAGAATTTACCAGCTTTGCATTCTTATTTATAGCTCTTCCTGTTTAGCTGAGTGTGTACCTCAGGCCCTAAGTAACCTCAGTAATTCTCCATGCACAGTGGTCCTCTCATCTCACTGGCCTTGTCACTGAACTTACTGTGGTGAAATGTCTCTGCTCAATTTCTGTTCATTCATTCTGTTTATTCTGTTCATTCACATCTCAAACCAAAACCATAAAAATGTGATTATTTAGTCCCTGATCCTACTGCTCAGCAGCCACAAGGTGCTTTTTCTTTCCCCCATTTTCCATTTCATACAGGAACAATTTCTCCTCCAACTTTCTAAACCAGCAAACTTCTGAAAAGGGATTGGAGTATTGAATCCTGAAGTTGGGCTGCAGCAAGGAGCAACTTTCACTGGCTGTATATTCATGGGTGGCCAAAGTATGTATTCACTAGGGAATGCAGGTAAGGATGCCACCAATCCAGATCCTTCAGAAACACAGTGATCAACAGTGCTGTCCTCAAAGCCATGCACATAATACATGGTAGGCAAGGGCACTTTCTACCCAGCTGCCTCAACCCCTCTCAGATTCCAAAGCTGCTTTAAAACACCTGTGCACTTGCATAAATGTCTTGAACTCATCATAAGTTTGGGCCAAGCACCTGACTTCTGTCTCACCACTCAAAACAGACTAGACAAAGAACATTTGGCTATCAGTCAGCCGTGTAGCACTATATCTTGCATCTTAGCACTGACATGACAAGACCTGATGATGCAGCCAGAGCCTAGAAGAAAGGATAGAAGAAAGAAGCAGCATGAGAACTTACAGTCATTACATCAGGTGTAAAAAAGTGTCTTCTGTGTTGTTATTTTTTTTCCAGCATGTATTTTGCCCAAGGCTGGTGGTATTCACTTGTTGAGCAGCTCTTTGGTGGTCTGCGGGAAGCTGATCGGTCTTCTCAGTGGGGCAGTTTTAGTTTGGAAGAGGCAATACAAGACAAAGGCTATCAGCCTGTTGTCTGGCTTACAAACAGTGGCTGAGCCTGCTCAAGGGCTGCCTTCCAGTGGAACTGACACAGGGATCTTTTCTCGGCTAAGTAATGAGCTGTATTGATTTTCCTCAAAAAGAAAATTGGACTTTTACAAACAACGCAACAAGCTGCTTGAGTCAGGATGTTGCTGAAGTGATCTTGTGACCACCGCAGGCTCCTGTGCTTATCATGACAGAGAGAAAAAAAAAACTCAGCAGGTTTTCTCTGCAAGGGCAGGTGACACAGTCAAAAGCAAATCTCCCTTCTAATGCCTTGGGCAGGTAGCATGGCAGGCAACGTGCCCTGCAGAGGCAATTGACATTCACTCATTTGAAAAGCATCTGCATGAACAACCCTTGCGCTTGTTCTTGTATGTCAGGGTCCAAAGCCTGTATCAGGAGTCCACATCTCTGTCCACGCAGTCTTTTCCTGATCTCATGGAAATGCACCCACAGCTGGCTGGACACCTCTGCAGCAAGGAGCACTACACCACTCTATTTAGGCTACCTGGTAGATCATTGCTGTTCATGTGGGCAAAGTAACCCCAAGGGCTGAGCCCCTGACAACATCTCTGCTCTTCCCGGAGCTGTTGAGCATATTGGACCTTCCAAAGAAGTCTCATCATGTGGCAGAGCCCACGGGATTGTCCTCTGCACTTACACCAGACTATTCAGGTCTGGCCAGCATAGGTTTCGTTCTTACCTCCTAAAGATTAAAATTATTAGCTGTAATCTCAATTTCAATTTCCAAACCTACAGCATATTTCTGAAGCTGACCTGGCAGGAGAAAAACACCCAATCAACTTCTAAAGTGCCAGGGGAATAAGATTCTTGCCCTGGTACCTCGCCAAAGGTTCTGGTGGCCTTGTACACAGCACAGAGCTGCACACCCAGGACCTGGCTGTGTGCAACAGCTCACTCAGGCTCATCTGGACACCTCTGTGCCCTCCCTCTGCTCCCCAGCTGCTGGGGTGACCATACATCTCTCTTGCAGAGGGTGTCACTCTCTGTGCACCCTTCCAGCCAAGCCTGAGCACCCTGATTGGCAAGGACAGGTTAACAGCAAAGGCAAATCCCCATCCTCCACTAAGAAGGGATCATTGCAGAGCATCTGAAAGAATGAAACTAACCATGATGTGCAAGCTGGTCTAACAAGACCAGGCTGCCCCCAGGAACCAAACCCCAGCAGGGTTTGCACTGTGTCCCAGCCCCTCAGGGCTGCCACATCCTCACAGCAACATCAGTGCCACCTCCAGTCCCCAGCTATGTGCTTGCAGTCCCCCAAGGGGCACCACCAGCACCAAGGCAGGCAGGAAGGCAGGGAGGGTATTCCCTGGACATCCCACTCCCAAGGCTTTGCCATGCACTGCTTTCAGTGGCCCCAGAAGGCAGCGAGATGCCCACACAAAGCAGGAGGCAGCTTCAGCCTTGCTCTCAGCTGTGATGAGGCAACAACCAAGAGCCTGACTGTTAAATGCCACAGCATCTCATTGTTCTTTGCAGTTTGACTCAGAGATCACCTGCCTCCTAGCTCTGTCCTAAACGATATCTGTGGACTCTGAAACTATGCACTTATGGGCAATAATCTCTCTGATCAGGCACAGACACCGATAGAAACGTACAGGGGAAAAAAAACCCTAATCAAAGTTTGCAAAATTAGAAAACTGAAAAAAAAAAAATCAATAGCGGTAAGCTCAGCAGGGACAAGAGTTGTTAATTTTGTGCTGGTAAAGGGTAATTACANGTATTCCCTGGACATCCCACTCCCAAGGCTTTGCCATGCACTGCTTTCAGTGGCCCCAGAAGGCAGCGAGATGCCCACACAAAGCAGGAGGCAGCTTCAGCCTTGCTCTCAGCTGTGANCTCCCCAGCTGCTGGGGTGACCATACATCTCTCTTGCAGAGGGTGTCACTCTCTGTGCACCCTTCAGCCTTGCTCTCAGCTGTGATGAGGCAACAACCAAGAGCCTGACTGTTAAATGCCACAGCATCTCATTGTTCTTTGCAGTTTGACTCAGAGATCACCTGCCTCCTAGCTCTGTCCTAAACGATATCTGTGGACTCTGAAACTATGCACTTATGGGCAATAATCTCTCTGATCAGGCACAGACACCGACAGAAACCTACAGGGGAAAAAAAAACCCTAATCAAAGTTTGCAAAATTAGAAAACTGAAAAAAAAAAAAAATCAATAGCGGTAAGCTCAGCAGGGACAAGAGTTGTTAATTTTGTGCTGGTAAAGGGTAATTACAAGAAAATGGAAAATATATAAAATGTAAATTCACAGTCATAAAAAAGCACAATTAAAAGTAGCTGACACACCTGTGCCAGAAATGAACACAATTAAAATCACAAAATAGGTTTTTCTAGTATTTTTCATATAAGTCATTTTTGTGTATTATTCAGTGCATTATAAAATCTGGAGAAATATTACAATTTCTCCAGTATACCAATGTCTTATTATTTCGTTTTAATACATGAGGGGGAGAAAGTTTTACAAAACCTCTGGCTCATAAAAAACAACATGTTTTCCTTTCTAGTGAGACAAATAGAGACCATGGCAGTAAGTAAAGTAGAAGTAGCTATATTTGACCTAACTTTCAACACAAGTGCTTTGGTGAGGCGTGTAAGGATGATGGGCATCACGTTGTTGTGATGTGCTCAGCTCCCAGCTGTCTGCCTGACCCAGCTCCTGCATGGTGCACTTTCCCCAAGAACCAGCAGCAATTTGCTTTGCCTGACCCCACTGGCACTGGTGACTGAGCAGCACATGGAAAGGAGGGTTGAAAGCCTGAGAGGTAATCACCAGCTCAGAGTAAGGCATAACAATCCCTTTTTCCAAAAATTCCCCTTTTACAATCCCAATTCCCTCTAATACAGACTGTGTTGTTTTAATGATGAATGAGCTTCTTTTGACCTGGTTTTGGGAGGTAACAAGAGATCTCCAAAGCTCAGGCTAGCAATGCCTTTTCCAGAAAAAAAGATTTTTAAAAAAGGAAGAAAAACTGTGACAAATTTTGCTCCCTGCCGTAATATGAAATGATGTCACCTGACCATGTTCACACAACCCCTGCCCTCCTCCCTAAAAATATAATAAAATCAGCAAAATATCTCCCCTTGTTATCATCCCTTTAATAATTCTTCAGAATTAGGTTCAATGTGCTAATTATTTTCCATGTGCATTAATCATGGCTAAATCATGCTAGAGAAGAAAAATGTACAGCCTGCTGTTCTTTCTCAGCATCCTCCTCTCACTCTGCTCTCAGAACAGTCTCAGCCTGGAGGGCATCCTGCCAGTGTGATTAACAGTGTGAAATGGGGAGGGGAAGGAGATGAGAAGATGAAGGAAAAAGACCTTTCATTAAAACTTAGACATGGCTTTTGGCTTATGAGAGCAGCAAACCCTTGAGAGCATCATGGACGTGTAGCCATGAGCTTCCCCAGCTCATGAAATCCAGACAAGATCGACTGCTGTCACCCTCTGCATTCTCATTCCAGTCTCTGTCCAGAGCCTCACCCCAAGCTTACATACCCTAACATTAGACACATGAGAAACGTCTACCAAGCTTTTCTCTTTTGCTGCTGTGGATGTGCTTATTAAAATATGCAGTAAATGTTTCATAAATTCTGAAGAGCTGCAAATGGTCAGCCTTTTGCAGTGGAGTTGGATGGAGCCCGCCAGGACAAAAGGTAGAAGGAAAGCACGTAATTCCCTCCTTGACCAGATTTCTATCTCCCAGAGTTGCAGCTCCACAGAGTAAGCATTTTCCTAGAGCTGGCCAGGAGGTTCCCTCCAACCTCAACCAAGAGAAAATGAGTGCTCAGGGTGGCTCAGCTTGCCTTAATGCAGACATTTAAAACAGGCTGAATCTATTAAGTCCTGGTTTGGCTGGTCACTGCACCGAGGAGGTTCCTAGACCACCTTTTGGCAAGCCTTGGGGTTTTGGGCTGCATTCTAAAGACAAAGCGAAACTGCATAGATCTAATTAGAGCTGGGAATGTCACATTTCAGGCTTGATTTGGCCATCACCTCTCCCTACAGGGAGGCAGCTTGTGCTACCAAGGAAGGAGAGAAGCACAAGCTCTGATCCTCAGCCTGTGAACTCCTCCAGAGAGGATCCCTGCTGCTGGCTCTCCTCCACAGCAGCTGCTGCTGTGTCAGAAGAACGGGTTCTGCCAAAAAGACTTTTCCATTTTGCTTTTCTTTTGCCATATTCCTTGAGGGCACTGTCACTTAAAAAAAAAAATCATATCCAAAAGAAAGCAGATCTGAAGTGGAGACGACCTGGCAGAAGGAATGGATGACACGGCCAGGAAGTGAGCAGTTAGTGCTGGGCTCTTTCCAGAGGCACTGCGGTCATGCCACACATTAATAAACTGTGACAGGCATAAAGATGGGCAAACATTTGTCTACAAAGCCAGCTGCTTCTTCCATAGATACTGTCACTGAGAAGTGCAGGAGAAGGTTTAGTCCCTGCCTTTGCAGAGCAAGGCTTGACAGTAGGGACCCAGAACAGGTGAAACCCAGAGTTCAAATACAAAGCCTCCAAAGGCTGTTGATGGAGAAACAAGCTCAGGTTTCATGTACCATGGCACAAGGGCTAAGGTGCCTGTCAGAGCACTCAGTGCACAGTGCCTGAGTTCTTCCCAGGCAAGTGCAAAAGCCTCCCCTCCTGCTGCAGTGTCTCACAGAGACAACAGCAAGGCCTCCAGAAGGGGTTTTGCTGCAGGATGTTCTTCTTCTGGCTGGGAAATCCAAACCCTCTAAGTCTTTGCACATGAGGTTCACATTCTGTATTACAGTTGTTTCATATTATATGGGTTGCATCCAAAACATGCTGAAAATTTTGCACTGTGATCAGATCAGCAGAAGGCATGCAACATGACCTGAAATTTCAGACTTGCAGTGGTTTTGTTCTTTGGGAACAGAGAGAAATGCAGCAATCTGCTGTGACAGCAGGTGGCTTGAGGAGTATTTACTGAAAGATGGATTTTCCTCCCCATGATGCCCAGAGCAAAACAAAGTGATCACAAAAACTACACACAGTGACAGAACCAAAACATGTCACAAGAAAAACACCTTCTGGTGTTGTTTTGGTTTTGAGGGGGGCATCCCATTTGGGTTCTGAAAAGCTCCCAGCACTGCCATCAGTCATTCGCTTGGTTTAAAACAGCCCAAAGAAATATTGCAGCTTTGTCCCTGTGATAGTGATCAGACATAGTTTTGGCTGAAGTAGCTCTTTTCTTTAGTAATGAGGACTTCTCTTGAAGCCATCTAGCTTGCAGGACATGTGATGTTCCAGCTTACAGGGTCTGTCTAAGTCCCATGAAGGTTAATATGTTCCTGGGCAAGTCACCTTGGAGACAAGGCTACCAGGCAAGGGCAAAGAGGGTGCTCTGAACTTGCCAGGTGGAGAGCTTGCTCATCACCCTCAGCCCAAGGGACTTGGTACAAGCCTGCCTGGCCCTCCCTGTGCCACCTGACAGCTCTCCTGGCCTTAGGCACCATGCCAAGGGATTTGTGCAATGGGCTAACAAAGGTGAGAGCAGCTGAGGCCACTACAAACCCCCTGGGGAAGCGCAGCTGACACCCACTGCCTTTTTCCATTAGATCACCTACTGCTGACTCCTGGTGTGATCTTGGCCTCTCAGGCCCATCATGACATCATCTACATTTTCATACAGACAGAGGCAGATGAATTAAATCCCATCAAGGAGATCCAAGACAAGATTTTCCCTCCAGAGACAAACTCTGTTTCATTCTTAGGGAAGGTCCAGTGCTACCCAATATAAAAGCACAACAGGCTGGTGGCCTCAGTGCCTTATCACTGTGTTCTTCACAGACACTGGGCACAAAGGGAACAGGCAGGCCTTGCCCTAGAAGACATTGCAAAGGTGAGGTGAAAGCCATCAGGCAGGACTGGAGAAGTGTGCACTCAGCAGGGTGCATGTCCCTGTACCCCTGCCTGAGGTGGAGTGCTCTGATCAGTACATTTCAAATCAAACACGCTCACATTCAGCAGCTCCAAAGGAAAAAAAAAAGATCCTCTTGTAAGCTTTTCACAGAAGGGCCAGAGGACAGCTGGATCACTGCTTGGAAAGGGCAAAGTTGGAGCAGAGCTTAATATTAGGTTAGTGAGAAGTCTATGAAAACACTCCAAAACTGCTTGTATGCTGTCTGAGTTAGTACTGAAGGGTACCCTGAAGGTTTTCAATCATTTGCAAGGTTTTGGCACTGGCATCGATGTTTGCAACCTGAACTCACTTTGAACACAGTGTTCTCAGCTGCTGGCTGATGAAAAAAAAATGCTTGAGAGGTTGAGGCAAAGACGTGCAAAAAGAAGAGAAACCTACCTTGCTGCTTCCACAAGATTCTCAGGAACAGTGCACCAGAGAGGCAAGGACAGCAAAAAAGGGCCTGAAATAACTGAACAGAAAGACAGCTCTGATATGTCCTCCCTTACAGGGACCATTCCCTCTTCTCTCCCATCCTTCAATATTGTCCCTTCTGCTTAGAGAAGACAATAAAAACCACCAGAGGTTAACAGTGGGCAACTCCTTTTCTTATGAGAATACCATTGCTGATGGGAAACCATGGCCACTCTCCTGATCCTCAGAAACTCTTACATACTCTCGAAAATGTCCCGAGGACTGTGCCTGAAGATGGCTGCCCACACAGCAAAGTGTGAACCTGCAATTCAGCTGCCTGTGGGCAAACGCTGCTCGCTCACGTCCACGTTTCCTTCCAAGGCTGGTGGCTCTGGATTCTGCACAGCCTGGTTTCTGCCACGTCTCTGAGAGCCTGCAAGCACATCCCCTGCCTCCAATGAGAGGTCTCCATCCCTCCTCCTCTGAAGTGACAGGCTGCATTAAACCGTTCAGAATCACATTTGGTTCTCATTTTCAAACAGACATCCAAGATATTATTTTTAGAAGAAGCTATACTGGTATTTGCAAAAAATAGCCTTCTTAGCTTTTATCCCAAATGGGGTCTTTTCCAAGTTTCTTTTCCTACTTTAGTCATATCTCTAAAGCTGTTTGCATTAAACAATCCAATTCTAGAAGTGCATTAATCAGACTTTCTTTGGCCTCCTATTGCGTGTGCCTTTCTCTGTGTCACAAGACAAAAATACAATCAGCTCAGCCATCACCTAATTCTCTTCCCCAGCAGAGGAAGCCCCAGTTTGAGGGCCATATATGGGTGACAGCAGGTCCATTCAGCACTGGCATAGTGCCACTGACATCCATGCATCGAGAGGGCAGCTTCTCAAGACCTTTCCACCACCATGGTGAGCCTGCCCTCACCAGTCCCTCACAGTTAAAAATGCAGACCAAGAGCCTGGTGTAATCACCACCACCAGCAAGGGCTGGCTTTGCCAGGTGCTGACCTGCCTGCCTGTGGTCCTGTGGGGACCCTCAGAAGTCTGCTCTGGAAATGGTTTTCTCTGCTTGGCTGTGAGAAAGCCTGGCAGGATGAGGGAGAAGACATCCCTGATGGGTGTGGGGGCTCTGCTGCCTGCCAGCAATGAAACTCGAGGCAATTCAGCAGCACAGAGATGAACCATAGAAACAAAGACAGGTTTGTTTGGGTTTTCTCAGCAGATTCCTAAAAAAAAAACAAAACCTGGGCTTAATGAGCTGTTTCAGCAGCATCCAGAGGCAAGGCAAGCATGGTGTCTGCAGTCAGTCTGCAGATGGACTGGTGCTGAACTGCAGTCAGCCTGGAGCCCAGCAACAGGAGGGCAGAGTAAGGCAGGGAGCCCCATGGTCTGGCTCCTTCCCCAGGTGATGCTGTGAGCACTGGGGATGCACATACCCCAAGCAAGGACCATTGTGATGGGCCTCTGTGGGCCTCAAGTCCAGGCTCCCTTGCCCAACATCAGCAAATTGCAGACCTGCCCTTCCTGGACACTCATGGACAGCATGACCTCATGAGCCCACCCAGACCAGGGATGATCTCCCCCAGCACCAGGGCTGTGTTTCCCTGGCTAGAACCAGAGGCAAGGGCAGAAAACCAAAAGGGACCCTAAAGACACCAGAGGACACAGAGAACAGCTGCCACCACACCAAAGCCACAGGCAGGCAGCAAATCCCCCATCCCCAGTCACTCCCTGAGAACCACACTAAGATTACCAAGGGGGTGGGCAAACATGCTCACACAGCACGAGACCCCCCCAGAGGTCCTCAACACAGGTCTGCCTTACCCCCTGCCAAAAAGCTGGCCAGGCACTGCTTCACACCAAGCTGAATGAGATCAGCTTTCTGGTCCTGTTTAGCTTCATCAGCTGGCCCATGCTGAATTATTTAAAACCATCTTTTATTCATCTACCACAGCTTTTTTCACTCGACCTCTAGCAAGTCACTTAACCACTCTGAATGGGCTGCACTGGCTTCATCTCCATGCAATGATGCTGGAGGTGGTGACAGGGACAAGCCACTGCTTTTCAAGTATTCCAGATGCCAGTAGAGCAAAGTGGTCTGTAGGACAACAAGAGCACTGGATTTACCCTCACTCTTAATGAGAGGTCTTGTCTAAGCCTACAAGTCATATTGCTGGGTTATAACCATACTTTTGTTTACAAAACTCCTGCTAGGATATTGTACATACTTTTAAAACAAGCTTAGTGTACCCAAACCCAAGCAAACTGGCTAAAATACTGCCAGTGCCAGCACAGGAGCCAAGCACCAGCACTAGAAATTGGGCACTGAAGGGAGTGTAACCCCATCCCAGTCCCTTCCAGAGTCCATCATCTCCTATCACTAAGCCCCCTGGATATGTGACAGGCAGGCAGGGACTGCAGCTCCAGGAAATCATTGGTTGGACCAAATCAAGGGTCATTTTGTCAGTCTCCACTCACTGGCAGGTAGATTTTGACAGCAAGACTTTCTAGTGAAGTATCTACTGCCAAGGCCAAGCAGCTGATTTCTGATTTTGGTCCCACTCCAGTCCTGGTGGGGGATACACAGAAGCACCAGCCTGCACAACTGGGGTGGATTTAGCTGCCCTCCTTCTGGCAAGGTGCTCTTTTCCCATGTTTTCTTCTTCAGGAGTCAGGATGTAATTAATTTGTACAAAGCAATGCTGTTTCCTTCCCAAGAAATGAGAAGCAAGGGAGAAAACCCTTCCCCATGAGGCCTCTTTCCCCACTGAACATGAATGTGGCAGGAGAACAGGGTGACAACCTGCACTGAAGTGGTACCTGAAGTCCCAGCAGGTCGTGGCTGAATAAGCCTAGAGGAAGGAAGGTCACGTTCTCACATGTGCTGGCAAAGACAAGGATCCAAGAGAAATTTAATTCCCATCCACAGATGATGCTCCCATGTAACTCTGATCTTTGAACACACTGACATTCAGATGTTCTAGCTTTACTGCCCACATAAACATCCACGGGGGCTGCTATCTGGGGGGAAGAGGGAGCTAAATATTTAATTTCAGTCTATTTCATCAAATATTTAATCTATTTAATATTAATTAAATCTTGGTCTGAATAAACAACAGCTAAAAATTCACCTCTTCCTTCAAACATCTGATAAGTTGAACGTGTCAGTCTATGCAATCCCAAGAGAGACAGCAGTTAATAAGAGGGGAGGGTCCAATCTTTATATTCTTAGTTGCTGGAACTGCTGTGGTGGATTGTTTGCCTCCTGTAGCATTTCAGCCTGAACCTTTTTGCAGCTGGGTGTACAGGAGCATCATCTGGTTTACACCAACCATTTCCACACCCTGCTTCACTGTGTCTGATTTTCCATGGACTCTGTACACGCACAAGTGTGTGCCCTCATCCCACTGCCACTCATCATTTCCTCCTCAGCAGCAAGAATCCATGAAATTAAGGTGACAAAAAAAGCTATTGGACTTGGGGCAAATAAAACCCAGGCCCCTCATGGGTGGATGTGGCCAGTGTGAATCGTTTCCTCGTGCCTCAGCCACCCTTCTGACATGGCTGCACATCTCCCACATCACCCAGCAGCATGGGCAGGAACAGGCATTTCTGGGAACAATCAGCAACAGCTACAATAGAGGCAGATCATGTCCAATGCAAAGGTTTCAGCCAATTAACACTGGGCTTTAAAGGCACCACCATTGCATCTGTTGCTACAACCATCTTATTTTACTACAGAAAACCCTATTTGGACCAAATCAAATCCATACCAGTCAAACCAGCCAGAAGACATTCTCTAATTAGCCCTCGTAGAGCCAACCGTGATGAAAGATTGCCCTGCATCCAACACTTGAGAGCTTACCTTGCTCTCCTCAGTGCATTCCCAACTCAGCACAGCAGCATTTAGCTTTTCTTTCCTCCCTGCTGCAATGCTTTAAAGCCATCTCACCCAAACGCTGAGTGGTGTTGATGAAAGCAATTATATTGCTGGTCAAAATGTATCAGATGTATCTTCATTATCCTGAGACAGCAACGCCAAAGGCCCTGGGATGGTAAATCTTTCAAAGTCAGGTGATTCCATTTAAACTGGCCATTTTAACTCCTCTGTCCCCACTAAATTTTGAGGCTGGTTTAAAATCAGATGTTTTGGAAATCATAAATGCAGGGTTACTTCTAGCTGCCATCTCTGTATTTTAAATCTTCCAGCTGTACTTAGGTTACAGGTCAAACCCACACCCAAGAGAAATGGGGGGACCCTGCTCCCTTTTGATTCCCAGCTTGACTGGGGTTGTGGGTACCCCCAGGAGAAAAGAAAAGCTCAGTGCTGCATTTGGAGTGCCCTGTGGAAGGTGTCCTGCCCGGGTAACAGCACAGCAGGGACGATGAACACGGAGAGCTGTTTGTGCCACAGAAAGGCTGTGCAGCCAGGCACAGCCATGCCAAAATTAACAGGAAGCTCATTCTGGCAAACCCTGCTCAAGGAGCTATTACAGGTAAAATATTTGCATCATGAAACAAAGAACAAACTCAGACTTACATGGAGAGGACTTATCACTAGATCACCTAGGAATTGTGGCTGCAGGCATAAGCTGGGAAAGGGAAGGCTCCAGCAGGGTATAAATAAGCATCCCAGCAGCCAAGCTGCCAGATCTGCCACACTCCGGGCCCAGCCCTGCAGGGTTTGTTCTGCAAGAGGAATAGTTTCTCCAAATATTCTTGGTGGCAAAAGTTATCCTAGTAGGAAAAGGCCAGAATTCAGCATTTCACTCTTTAAAAAAGTTCAGCCAATTCAGAAAATTAGAAGTTTGGGTGCAGTGTCCTAAACATTTATCTATACATTTATTTTATTTTTTTACTCATTAAATCTTTCAGTAGCACCTTAAGGTTTCAAACTTCAGATTAATGCTTTGCAGCAAGTCCACATGCACAGATGAAGAAGAAGCAGCCTTCAGCAGGAATTATTTTATCAGAGATGTCCAGTGGTGAAAAGTTTGCTCTTTTTTTTTCTGTGGAGAGCAATTGAAAAACAAACAGGAAAAAAGGTCATAAAGTCATGGTCCAGCAAAACACAACTGTTTTAATCAGCAAAGAAGCAATCTATTCCTCCATGTAGCAGCTGACTTAAAGCAAATGTTTCTCATGTCTGGGAGTGAACCCTGCAGCAGGTCACGCAGCTCTGGAGGACCTCAAGACTGCTCCTGCAAATGCAATATCCTGGGCTGTGCCCAAACAATATGGGCCAAAGGCTGCAGGCATTGCATGCAGGAAAACAGGGATGCTCCTCCTGACAAAACCCATTCACCCCAGTACTCTCACACCGACCCAATTGCTGGCTTTTGACTCAAACACATTTTGAAAACCATCCAGAGCTCTTGCTGCAGAGCACTGCTGACAGGAAACACATGTCAGTGGAATTTCTCCACTAGTGCAAAAGGCACTGCTGGCCCCAGGAAATCCCAGAACATCTAATGGCCCCCAAACCTCCTGGGAAGGGTCCTCACTCTTCACTATTCCCCAAAATCTGTTACAGGCCACTCTCAGAGCCACAAAAGGAAAGCAGGACCTTAGATCCAAGCCAGCATGGATGCTCTCTCCGAACTTAGCCAACATGGAATTGATGATCACACTAACAGACTAAACTAAAGCCAGCTTAAGCAGTTTTAAGCTAGTTTAGCCAACAAGTTTACACCTCTGCTGCTGCTATCTGTGCTCAAGTGAGGGAAATGTCTTCCTGCTCCCTTTTATGACTTTATGACTTGTCCTCATGTGTCTCTGTTGGATTTGCGTGCTGTGAGCCATCTCACATCCCTACACACCTGGATCTGAGATGTCCTCAAACATTTGTGGTCCTCCTTGGGAAATGAGTTTTAGGGGACAACTCAAATGGCCAATAAGGTCCCCAGGAGGGGAGGATGTTGAATGACCAGCTCAAGCATCAGGCTCTGCCTTCAACACCTGCCAACATCCCCTACTCCACAACAGCAGGTCTCCTCCTCCTCTGCTTGCATCAAACCTCCCTCCTGGGACCAGCCATGGTCTGACACAAAGAAAACATGAGGTTTTCATGCCCTCCCAATCCTGTTCACCACCCCCTCTGCTCAAGCCTTGAGGACATTTGGGAGCTTGTCGTGGCCCTGTGCAGTATTAATGCACTGTGACCCCCAGCTGGAATTTCACCTGGACTTCCCAGGGCTCAGACTATGACTCTTTCTGTTCACAGAAGGGTCAGGATCTGGTCCTGGAGCATTTGTGAGTTGAGTGAGTACCAGTGGCTACTGCAGGGGTTGGGCTGACACTAATCCTGTTCTCTCTTCACTCCATTTCTACAGCTCGAGATAAGGCACAGCAATCACAGCTACTACAAACATTGCACAAGTCATAGAGATGTTCCTATAAGCCAGCTGCAAAGAGCAGCTTGTAGCAGGGATGGTGAGAGCTCCAAGTGGAGCTGTCTGCCAGGGCACTGGCTGTAATAAAGGAGCAATCTCAACAGACTTTGAACTTTTCCAAAGAACAGGGAACGGTAAGAAACAAGACAAAGAGCTTCAACTGGTGAAAGGTGCAAAGGCAGCGGGACCAGCCACCCAAGCCAGAGGGAACCATCCCTGGGCAAGGGGATGCAGGGTGGGACTGGGGGTACTTACAGCACAGGAAGGCTGATGGACGTGGACACAAACCTGCCAAGGCTCCTCCGGGTCTGGGAAACTCATTTGGTGTGAGCAGAGTGACTCAGGCCAAGTCCCTCCCTCCTTGGAAAGAGGCTCCTCTATGTGACCAGCTCCTTGTCCCCCAGAGAATGGGGACCAGAACCTCACAGAAACAAATGAGCACATCAGTAGTCTGAGAGGATCAGGGACAAGCCCTGGGCAGAGAGTCACGGGTCTCTGCAAGGAGGTATTTTAAGACACTTGCTCCAGCAAACTAACTCACCTGGGCCCCTCCTTCACATCCCTTGTCTGGCAGCTTTGTGCTCTCCTCAAGGGTCCCCACACAAGGGTGGTGTGCAGGGTCACCAGGAAAGTGGCAGAGAAACATCTCCCAGGGCAAAGCTGGCAGGGGCATCTCTGCCTGCTGTTTGCTGTGCCAGCCTGGATGCCTTCCACCCTTCTGGGGAGGTAGATCCCCCTCCCTGCTCCCACACTATTAACCTTTCAGCCCCAAAATAAAAGGTTATAAAAAACAATCAAAGTTCATTACATCCCTTAATGCATCATTTGCAAGGGAATGAGCTGGGAGCAATGAGGGGGAAGGAGGGAGTCAGAAGAGAGAAGGGGAAGAACCTCAGTCTCCCAGCCCCAAACCCACCAAAATACTTACTGTCCATACTAGAGATTTGGCCACAAGGACATCTGACAAGCAGAGGGATGGGACAAGTGCAATCAGTGGCTGCTGGATACCTCCTGTCCCAGGCACTGACCCAGCATCTGCCAGAGGATCTGCTTTCTAAAACCCTCCCAGGCCAAGAGGGTCAGCCAAGACCAGAGGGTGGATGCAGGACACTCTGTCCAAACCAAGCTCCCCCAGCCTGCAAAGGCCACCACAAGGTGAGCAAGATGTTCATCTCTGGGCCACCATCAGGTGCCCTGTGCCCAGAAGTGACGCTGCCTGCCGGCCCTGGCCCCCTCCGCACTTCCTGAGCACCTCCCACTGCAACCCCGGAGCACTGGCAGAGTGGGACCACTGGACCAGCAGCTCCTGCACAGGGCTCAGGTCACTTATTTTCTCACAAGAAGTAGTTGTACATTCAGTGGGAGAACAGTCCCCCATCACCTCCTGTAGGGAGGGTCTTGGTAGCACTGGTGGAAGGGCAAGCGAGCCCAGGCAAGCGAGCCCAGCCGAGTGGTTCTTGGAGGCTGGAAACAAAGCCCCACTCAGGTGAAGACTCCTGCATACATCAAGAAATGTTGCCTTTCCAGCCTAATTGTTTCTAATCCCATCTGTAAACTAATTATTAAAAACCCTCAAACTGCAAGAGCTGCAAACGCTGTGCCAGGCAGGTGTCCCCAGCAGCAGTGCCAGGCTGAACTTCCAGGATGCAAATCACACCCTCGAACCCTATGCTCTTTTCTCTAACAAACACGTGAATGCCTACTGAGGCACAAAGGGGGGGGGTGGAAATACCCAAGAAATATCAAGGACTCATTTGTTATTGTGCCGCTGCACAATGAACGGAGCCATTGTTCCTACCTGGGCTAACAATGCCTTTGAGAAAACACAAGTGCTTTTCCCAGAGTGTTCTTCAAAAAATGTCAAGACCAAAGCTGCCAGAGGATCAGTGAACAGTTCAGAAAATAAGATACAATAAAATATAATAAAACAGCTAACATTATTCAGAGGATTTTCACGCTTGATCTGTAAACGCTTTTTTATTTAATAAAAATAATCATCCATTATAGCAACTTCTGCTTGTGGTTTGGTTTGTTGTGGTTTTTTTTTACATTAAAGCACAGTTTATTTGCTTTCCTCACCTCTTGAGGATTCAGTTCTGAAAATGCAAGTGAATGTAAACACTGCTCTCCAGGTCCCAAGATGCATCTGGGGACACTTGGAGTTATTTAGAAAGTCAAAAGAGAGAGCAAAGTCAACAAAACACTTCCCAAAAGTAAAAAGGTATTTTTAAAGTCTCTTCCTGTGCACCATACGACTCTAGAGAAGGCAGATTCATTTATACATGAAATTTATACAAACTTTGCTTTCTCCAAACCATTTCTGAGACTTGTCAGCATGTGATAAAGCTGTTTTCATAACATTAAAAGACTTGCAGACTCATTTATTGTTATAAATCAAATTTTTTTCATATAAATGTTCTCCAGAAATTTATACATGGCACAAGGATGTTAAGATTTGTTCTGTCCATTTTTGTTTTGGTTTTTTGTTGGTTTTTTTTTTAGCAGAAAGAGCTGAAAGCCATTTCAGGAAAGAGTGTAAAAGCAGTATTAACTCTCTCTCCTGCTCCACTCCAATTGCACAATATTTACACATTTCTTTAAAAAAAAAAAAAGGAAAATCTTAATTACACTATAAAATAATGGAGAAACTGTCAATTAAGTTTCCCATTTCAGAGTTTTGCCCTGTATAAGACTGAAAGAGGGATGCTTTCCTATTTCCTAGGAAAGATGAGACTGGCAGGTTAAAAACTGAACTCTTCTCCCTTAATTGAGAAAGACGAATGGCTACTGTGCACAAACCCCCTCCTGCCTGCAAGAAATCCTGCAGGAGTGAAACCATCACAAATCAGCACAGATGAGAAAACATGATTTGCAGAGCCCTGTTGTTTGCTTTGAAACGTTACCTATTTACAGTTGAGGTGGAGGAAGCAAGTGAGCTTCGACCACATTTCAGTGCTGCAGAGTGGGATAACGTCAAACAAGGTTAACTCGTGGGGAGCTTGGCTGGGTCCCAAGGCTCACGTTGCAAGGGAGACAGTCTCTGTTGTCTGGGACATCCCTGCCTGCACAGCCAGCCACTGCTCCACCAGGGTCTGCTTTAATGAGCTATGAGATGGCAGTTGCCACCTCGGCTGTATTGTGTCACAGGCAACACAGAAATTAAACAGGAACAGCTATGATATAAAAAAATAACAACAAAAATAGCCAGTCAGGTGAGGTCAGTGATCCTAAGCTTTATAGACAAAATAAAATTTAAAAATTACAGGAAACTGGAAAATTTGGTAATATTATCAAACTGTCAGGTAGGGAGATGGCTCTAGTTGTTCAGTGGTTTTGTGGGGGGTAGGAAAGGAAAGACTTTTAAGGTATCAAAGATAATTAAAGCATTCACAGTTTCAAAGCTGCTTGCCTTACAAAAATTAAGACATTCAAATTCAAGAATACAATACTGTTACAAGGGGGTCAAAATTCATCACATATACAATGGGGGGGGGAATACAACAAAATAAAAAAGCCAACACCTCTGGCATGGCATACTCCCTCTTTGTTGTTCATCTCACAGAGCTGCACGTTGTTTGTCTTTAAAGAGTCAAACTGGGCAGTCATGAGAATATCCACTAAGAGATTCTAGCAAAAGAAAAAAAAATCTAACAAAATAAACCAAGCAAGTCAAAGGCCATCCTCCCCTGGAAAGCCGAATGCCACAGCCAGGACCTCCACTTGCCTGCTGCTCCTCACTGCTGCTGCCCGGTGCTTCCACAGGCTCATCTCAGGATTTAAAGGCTTCCTGCTCAGGAGCTGAAGGAAACCACCCCATGCAAGCACAGCCCGAGAGAGACATGCTTTACTCTCCTACAAAGTCTTGATTAGTCCTGCCAGTAGGAAAGGGTCCTTCACACAATCCTTTTCCTCTCTATCCTGCAGAGGATCCTTTTGAAGGCCCGTCTGAAGTCATGGTTGAAAATGGTATAGATGACAGGGTTCAAGGAGCTATTGCAGTAACCGAACCAGAAGAAAAACTTGAAGAGGGTGTCGGGCACGGAGCAGCTCTCGCAGACGGCCATCAGCGTGTAGGTGAAGAAGAAGGGGAACCAGCAGATGACAAAGACCCCGATCACCACTGCAAGCACAAAGGTGAAGCGCTTCTCCCGGTTCTGCCTGCCCCTCCACCGGGACCCTTTGGTGTTCCTCTCCTCCTCTGTCTTCCTGGGCAAACTGTCCCCAGGCTTAATTTGGCTCAGCTTAGTCTTGGTCTTTCCTCTCGATGGTCTCTCTGACTTCTTACACTCGTTGTTCTCCTGGTGCTCGGAGGAAGAAGTCTCCTCCATGTCTATGCCATTGACCTCTCCCTCCTGCCCGCCACTGCCTCCTGCTGCCTTCTCCCCATTGAGCTGCGCTGTGGCTGGCAGGTCCTCCTTGTCAGTCAAGCCATTCTGCTTCTTTTCAGGGCGCTCTGCCCGCTTGGTTGGTGGTACCCTTGTTCTTCTCTTGGCTATCTGGTAGATGCGCATGTAGACCAGGATCATGATGAGGCAGGGGGCAAAGAAGGAGCCAATGCTAGAGGAGATGATGTACCACTTCTCATCGTTGATCTTGCACCCTGCCACCCCCTGGTCAGCCTGCTGCCCACTCTTCTTCTCGATGGAGATGAGTGGTGGGAAGGAGATGACAGCCGAGATGACCCAGACGATGAAGATGATGCACTTGATGCGGCGTGGGGTACGCTTGAGGTTGTACTCGATGGCTTGTGTGATGGACCAGTAGCGGTCCAGGCTGATGGCACAGAGGTGCACGATAGAGGAGGTGCAGAACAGCACATCCAGGGCCAGGTAGATCTCACACCAGACTTTACCAAAGTACCAGTACCCCATCACCTCATTTGCCAGCGAGAAGGGGATGACCAGCGTGGCCACCAGGATGTCGGCCGAGGCTAAGGAGACCAGGAAGAGGTTCTGGGGGGCTTTGAGCGCCCGGCTGGTGAAGACAGCGATGATGACCAGCACGTTGCCGAAGACGGTGAAAAGCATGAGCAAGCCGGCCAGGCTGATGAGTGTGATGGTGCTGTGCAGAGGGTACGGCGTCCCCCAGCCCGGCCCGGCCCCGCTGTCGTTGAAGGTCCCGTTGGTGCCGGGAGGGGGGTAGCCCTCCTCCTCCTCCAGCTGCCGCTGGTACTCCATGGAGGAGAAGAAGTAGCCCCTCTCCGTGAACGGGCGCTCCAGGTTAAACATCAACCCCGGCTGCGCGGACGCCCCCGCCCTTCGCCCCGGCTCCACCCGCGCCGCGCCCGGCTCCGCTCCCGGCTCCGCTCCCGGCTCTCCGCGTCCTACTGAGCCGCCGGCCGGGGCGGAGCGGCG
>VZRZ01005631.1:828549-904649 GCA_013398175.1 Climacteris rufus
GGCAGCGCGGGGGGGCAGTGGCACCTGGTGGCCGCGGAGCCTCACTGCACCCGCCGGGCCGGGCGCCCCCCGCGCCGCCCCCGACGGCGGACGGGAGGACGGGAGGACGGGAGGACGGGGCGGCAGCGCAGCCGGGATGGGGCAGCCCCCGCTGCCGCACCGCCCCCAGCCCGCCTCAGCCCCGGCTGCACCCACGGCGGTCCCCACGCCAAGCACAGGCTCGGCACACTCGCTCCTGGCAGCCCCCCAGGGGAAGGGGGCCTGAAGGGAGCCCCACACCTGAAAAGCCTCCGCAGACCCTCCCCGACAGCACCGGGGCTGGCATCACCCACCCGTATGGCTGCAGCAGCAGCGTGGCAGCTCTGTACCAGGCAAGGAACAATAGTGACGCTCGGGGTATCCCACCCAGCCCCGCCGCTGCCAGCTCTGAGCACGTACAGATCACTCACCTGTACAGCACACGGACTCCTGCCCCGATCCTCTCGCACACGGCCTCTTCTCCCTCGTTTTCACATGGGTCTAGTGGTGCTCACTTGATGCTCCACATTGTGCTGCTCTCACTCGCTGTGCTGAATGCTCGGGCCAATGAACCTATTTCCTCTGCAAAAGGAAAGCCTTCAGGGAGGAAACCCTGTCATCTTTGTCCCTGTGCCACACACCGTGTTATAAACCAGGCCCGGGAGCGATGACGCCCGAGAGAGGGAGCAGGAATGGGAGAGACGTGGTCTGGGAGCCAGGGAGCACAGCCTCTGGGACTGGCACAGGGCTGAGTGAGGGAAAATGAGGGGTAATGCCACTGCCTGAGCAAGGGAGTGCAGGGCCCACTGCAGTGGTGTGTCTGGGAAAAGGACAGTATGCAGAGAGTGATTTTAAACCTATAAATCGAACCCAAGATGACTGAGATGCCCACACAAAAGACCTCTGAGAGCAAATTCTTCACAGACTTCACTGCAAGGATCAGGGGACTAAGTCACCTACATCTAGGGCAAGACCAAGTGAGAGGTCGAGGATCTGCCGGACTTTGTGAACACCTCTGCTGCTTGCAGGGGACTGCCGTGCTCAGCAGGATGTGTTGCTCTGCCTGGCAGAGGATCTTAGTCTCCCTCCAGTAAGGAATCTGCGTCAGTCTTGGCAGAAGCCTCCTCGGTCACTGCTTGGGTGGAAGGTCCCAGAGAGGGGATCCACCTGCAGGAACAACCCCTTCTGTGATCAGTTTGATCTCAGTTCTAACAGTGCTCCTGCACTAAGGCCACCAAGGACTGTCTGAGATGCTTTGCTCCAGAGCTGGGCTGGTGCCTCTCTGGGAACACCCTGCCTGTCCCCCATGCTCTCTGCATCCCCCAACACAGACCAAGAGCCAATTTAAATGACCAAGCATGACCAGCTACCTTGACTTTGTCTCTTTTTGTAGCTAGACAGCCTCTGTCTACCTGAAGCTAAACCCAGCCAACAACATCACTCCTGAGCCACTGCATGCCAAAAGCAGCTTTGATCAGTTCACTTTGCTGGGACAAAGAGCGCGAGGGCAACATGATGCCACAGGCCTGAAGAAAAGGGTTTGTCCCAGAAACACTGCTAGAAAAAGAACTCTCTGCAAGTGGGGAACAGCTGGGATGGCATTGTATTCACCTCAGAGAGGGAGAAAACCTGCCTCATCAAAGGCACTTTCCTCTCACCGCCACCATTGTTGTGCCTGTGACATCTCTGTGATTTTATTGACACCAGAAGTGCTCAGCGCTGTCTGCAAAGTGACTCAGTAATGCTAAGTCTCCCCTTGATTTTCTCTGCAGGTTATCTCGTGGTTCTGCCCAGCTGTTGAGATGAAAGGTGGTCAGAAATTGCCGGGGCTGGCAAGGATCCTGGAGATCTCACATGACAACCCATGGCACACCTTGCCCTACAGGACAGCTGTCTTCATGAGCCTATACCATGCTTGATGATAATTTTTAATATTCATAAAGTTTTAACTCCTAAACTCCTGGGGTTAGGCAAGAAAGTTGAATTTTTAGCCAGAGAAAAGTTTCACAGGGGAAAAAAACCAGCTAATAAATAACATTTTTTAATCAATTACCCAGGGTTGCATCCAGATGCTCAGTTTTTGCACGGGTGCTGCTGACAGCGTTAATATGACTTATAAGACTCTGCAGTTCAAACTCAGTCAACAAGTGCCTGACAAGACAGCCCAGAAAACAGCCTGTTCTCTGCAGCATCACTCAGCAAAGACCTGCAGGAGCCTGCCCTTTCCCCAGAAAGCAGCCTGGTTTCTCAGCAGAGCCCCACGAGGATCCGGGCTCGGCAGACAAGGGGGATAGCCCGGGTGCACGCTAATGAGTGAGGCTGAAGGCTGCCAAGCCCCCTGTGATGGTTCCCCCTCCGCCAGCTGCCATCCCAGGAGGGCAGCAGTGCCCTTTCCGAGGCACGGCGGCCCAGTTCGCAGTCAGCACATGGAGCTCCAGCGCGGCCCCCGCAAACAAACTGACCTTTCTGGCTGCTCTCAGGTCATTAATTAGGCACGCTGCCTCCATGTTTATACATCTCTTCCACTCATTGACGCCAGCATCGCTTCCAGCATCGCCTGCACTGGTGCAGGGGGGAGCCGGGACCACCCTCTCGTTGCCTCTCGGGGAGAAGGAGCTGAGAAATGTTCGTGTGGTCTCGGAGCTGCTCACAGCACGAAGCAAATCACATATGGAGAGAAAATCTCTGGAAAGAATCGCTATGGTAATAAGGCTGCAAAACGTGTGTTTTGAACAAGCAGCCCCAGAACTGTTTATTTCCAGAAGAGCAGTGAGATTCTGCCAGGGGAAAAAAGTATAAAGAAAAAAACTGCTGAAGGACCGAGGCTTGCTTTTTAGACAGTCTGGTTCAGGCCTAAAGAAACTGGACAAACATAAAACTATCTCAAGGCAAAGCAGCACAGACTCCTGGGGGGGACCACATGAAAGGGGCAACCACTGAAGCAAGGTGCAGAAATTACTGCTCAGCAGAAGCTTTCAAGAGCTACTCTGTGCCAAGCTGACAAAAGCCACTGAAGAGGGAAGCCTTGGAGCTGTGGGTGCTCTGCATCCGGAGGTAAACAGCGCTCACAGTTTGCTTTGCATGAAGCCTATGATTTGCACTGATCTCACTATTTGCATATCCACGGCAGGAAGCCCTTGTTGTAGCTGTGTATTTTGATCATGCTACTGAGTGTATCTGAACGTATCAAAGCAGGGTGTCTTTCAGGAGGATTTGCTTTGCTAACCATTCAATTACCCTTGGGAGTAAGGCACTGAAATCCCATGGCTTGTGACACCATGGGGACTATTGACTGAGTAGCCCTTCACGGCAGCTTCGAGTTGGTCAGTTTTCCTGCAGGTCCAGGAAAAGCTGGCAGAGATGCACCCAAGTGACACAAAAAAAATGCTTTTCCCCTTTACTGTGTTAAGCCCAGGAGGAGAAACACCATAGTAGCTACCAGGGAGAGGCACAGACATTGTGCAGGCAAACCTG
The DNA here is from genome assembly GCA_013398175.1 of Climacteris rufus. NCBI lineage: Eukaryota > Metazoa > Chordata > Aves > Passeriformes > Climacteridae > Climacteris > Climacteris rufus. Next base: position 832,042 of record VZRZ01005631.1, read on the forward strand.
GCTTTGCGGGGCATAAGATGTTGCCACTGCAAAGCAATACAGCAAGCACACCATTCATTTCCAGGCAGGTGTTTCAAATGCTGTGATACCTATTTTCCTTTTCTTTTTAAAATTAATTTTAAAATTGCCTGATGTGACCATCCCTCCTGCTGCTTTGGGACCTCAGGCACTTTTCCTCCTACACACAAATTCATCCCCACAGCCCTTCCCTTCCCCACCCCAGCTGCACGTGAGAGTTTGGGGTTTATTCTTTTCATAGCTCTCACAGCAATGACTCCTGCAGAGCCAGGCATGTTTTTCAACAGAGTTTGTCTGAACTCAGCTGCTGGATGTACTTTCCTGAGTTATTTGAATAAATCAGTAGGAAATGGATAACTGCAGCAGTGGTTTGTGCTAGCACCTAATCCCCTTGAGAGCAGGGATGCTGCCGCAGTATCAGATGTTCAGAGGGGAAGGAAAGGAGATGCACTGAATATTACCTACAGTGGCAGTTCTTCAGTCCCCCCTGCAGACAGCTGGCTCAAACCAGCACAAGATGGATCTTTTGTGACCACCTGCTCCTCGGGTGGTTTTTTTGCAAACAACTTGAAAGCTCTGCTTGCCTTTCCTCTGCCTTTCGGGTTGCCTGCCCTGTTCGGCAGGATTTTAACTACCAGATTTGATTGCACAGCCCTAAACCAACAGCCAAGAGAAACATTTCCACACTACAGATTATAGCATGGCAGAGTCAGGGGTGAGGCTGACATGGGGACTGTGCTCCTGCAAGCCTCTGGTTTATTTATTCATTATTTTCCCTCTTGCTTCTGCCTGGTGTCACGGTGGCCTCTGGAAAACAAAAGGCTCATTTCAGCACTGAAGGAGTGATGCACAAGAAACCTCCCTGGCTGGCTGGCTGGCTGCATGTTACTGGCCTTGTGGCCCTCAGGCACTTCAATGCCTATGGGAGAAGGGAGAGAGAAATTTTCTTTCTGCATTTTCTCTCTGCAGCTCCCACAAATACAAACACACCTCTGTGCCAAGCACGAAGCAAGTGTGTTTTTATGCGGTGTTGTTTTCTTTATTCAGTTCCCTGTCTGGGAATCCTCACTCCTCACTGCATCCTGCAACGTGGCAGAACTAAACACCAGGGGGCCATTCCTCAGAGCAACTCCATTCCCCTCTCCAGGCTTCCCATCACGCCAGCTCACAAGATGGATCCCACTGGAATTAGGCTGTAACAGCAGCAGCATAGTGAAAAATAAACCAAACCGTCTATGGACCATTCCTAATACATTACAGGGACCTCCCATACCATTCACTATCAGTCCCTCACTCAGGGGACTGACTCATTGCCTCTCATAACACCCTTTACCAGACTTGAATGGCCTTTTCCATACATACAGGATCATACAGCCAAATCCTTCTGTCCCTGGCCAGATCTAGGGAAGATGATACTCCCCAACCTCTATCCCCTACTCCCATGCAGAGGTTGCCCACACACAGCCTTGCTCCTGTGTGTGTGCACACCCTGATCTTCTCCAGTGCAAAGTCTCTCCTCAGCAGCAATGCCCAGCAAGCAATAAGTGAGCCAGAAACACTGCCACGCTGCTGGATCCAGGGCTGGCAGGTCACTGCCAATCCAGGGGATGGCTCTCTAAACCTGCACTGTAACCAGTTGCCCAGGGAGGGGGTTGATGCCCCATTCCTGAAAGTGTTCGTGGTCAGGTTGGATGGGGCACTGAGCAACCTGATCTAGTTGAAGAAGTCCGTGCTCATTGCAGGGGAGTTGGATTGGACTAGATGACCTTTAGAAGTGCCTTCCAGCCCAAATCATTGTATGATTCTATGAAAAGCTGGTCATCCTGGGCATGCAGAGAGGTGCCCAGGTCAGCATTCAAACAGCAGAAAGGTTGAGCACCACTGGCTTTCCGTCATGCCTTCCCTAAATAAAACCAGTCAGGTTTCTTCAGCTCAACAAGTTACCCTTCATGAGCAGAGTCAGCCTATGTTTAAGACAAAACTGAGGCTGCTTCCCTTCAAAGCATTTAATTTCCCAACTGGGAGACGCTGGCATTCAGTTACTCAGCCGAGGAATAACTCATTCCTTCAAGTTCCACTCCCCAGGGCCTGAACCTATCTATCTGCCCTTTCCCTCCCTGTTCTTCACCACCTCCATCTCAGACTGACATGGTAATGCTGCCTCTGGGCCAGTGCCACCAGCACTGTTCATTCCATCCCTCTTGAGAAGGCAGGAGTCCCCCAGGTGAGCTGTAACTCTCCAGTCCATCACCCATCCCCAGCAAACTCCTCCAACACCGCCAGAGCGAAGCTTCCAGTGAAGCAAACAGCTCTGCAAAGAGAGGGCACAACAGAGAGCAGCCATGCAGTGAGTGCAGTTCCCACCTGCCAAGGCGTGGGTCTCAGAGCAGGTTCAGATCATCGTGGGAAGGGGGAAGCAGATCATACGCCCTCTTAAAACACCAGTCCAAAGCCAGTTGCTACAGGAGGATACAGCTTTCTGTACATCCTTGGATCAGGCAAGTTTGCCATCTGTCTCTAACACAGTTTGCCATGTCTGTATCAACGCAGGGTGGCAGCACCGCAGTTAAAAAGATCAAAGAGGCAGGGTGGCAGCAGCAGTTCTGGAAGGCTGAGCTGTATAAAATGTCCAGGGAATAATTGCCTGAAATTGCTGGGTTCCCAGAAAGCAGAGCACGTCAGCATGGTTTCACAGGGAGGGAAGCCGCTGGGGAACACTGCGAGACTTCCTGTGTTTTCCCTTATTCCTTGTTTCACCATCTAGTGGCAAAAGCAAATAACAGTGAGGAGCCATGCAGGAACTGCAGCGGCTCTGGAATGAGACCGCGCTTTGCACCAGCTCCTCCTGTTTGGATCCACAGCTGCCTCTGCTGAGGACACAGGCAGCATCCAGAGCCCTGCAAGCGCCCCACTCCTAAACCACGGCCTCTATAAACACTCCTCGGCACAGGCAGCTCCCCTCCCACATGGATCACTCTGCCCATCCCGTGCCACCGTGTCCCTGCTGTCCCCCAGCCCAGCTGCAACCCAGGGGCTCCTGTAACTTCTCCCACGGGCACGGGTGGCCTCCTCCTGCCCCACTCCTGCCCCCAGCCTCTCCTCAGAAGCGCCCCAGCTCCCCAAGGGACAGCTAGCACAGATAGCTGCAAAAGATCACCACTGGGCAGGGCAAACCCAGGTCTCCTGGCGCTCAAACCCAGATGAGCCAACAACAGAGGCTGAGCCAAAGCCCCAGGAAAAGATGTCATGGTGAGCAGAGCCCTTCCACGCTGAGACTTTTCCTTCCCCACCTCAGCTGAACTGTTACCCAGGGCTGCAGTGGGTAGAGAGAAGGTGTTGAAAAGGGACACAAATACCTCCAAGGAAATCCTTTACTGTGGACTCAGCCGGCTGTTACGGGGATGCTGGGAAGAGCTTGCCTTCCTCAGCTCTCCAGAGCTTCCTCCCTGTGCTGCCCCTTTGCCATCAGGCCATGTGGAAGGGGAGAGTTCCACCAAAGCCAGGCCTCCTTCCCACATCCCTGCCACAATCCACCCACTTGGACACGGCAGGAATGCTGGCACATGGATCTGCTGTGTGTGAGGAAAGGAGAGGGCACCTGTTTGTGCAGGGAGGCTTCCCAGAATGGAGGGCTCACAGGGGGTTCAGCCCCCACAGCAGCGCCAGGCACTGCGCCACGTTTGAACTCCATCTGGTCCACAGTCCAACACCTTCCTGGCCTGTGTGGTGATAGCCAGGCAAGCCAAAAACAGAGCAAAACGTTCATCATCTGGTGGGCATGGAATGGAGGGTTCTTGTCTCCAGAGCCAGAGTTTCCATCCCCACGGTGGTTTGCGGATTCTGCATCCACCGTCATTACTGTGCTCATTCCCACACTGCCACAATTACGCCTATGCAGATTGCAAAGGGATATTGCAGACTGCAAGGCACAATCATAGGAATATTTCAAAGGGATATTACAGAGTGAAAGGCACAATCACAGGGATATTGCATAGGGACAGTACAGATAGCCAGCTACAACTTTTTTTCCCTGAGAGGCTCAAATCAAGCTTAAACAGCAGCTTTTGATTTATTTGCCTATTCAGCACTGTCAGTTGCTTTTCAGCAATACAAACTAGCTCTGTCCCCAGGAAACATTTATTAAGGGTGGTAATGTGTAATCAGGACAAAGCACTTAGAGAAGGCAGGATGAGTTGAGCACTGTAATACATCTCCACTTCTGCTTTTTCAACTCACATTTTCTTTTTCCCTGGAAGCATCCTGGGTATCAAGGGAAATTCCTGCCATACAAAATTGAAGAGCAAAATAATCCATGTCATTCCCTTAAGTGTCACAGAAAACTGATCACATGTCAACAAGCATTAATCTCTGCTGCTACAAACTCTTCCTTTTCTTTTTCCTGAGAAGTCATTTTCAACCTTGAACAGAGCAACAGCAGCAAAGTCTTCTGCCACAACTTTGTCTTTGCACTCCAATGAAGGATACAGCAGGTCAGTGCTCCCATCAACATAGGATGCCATCCCCATCTTCACAAGGCTTGATACCTTTAACACCCTCTGCCACTCCAAGAACAATCAATGGGAGCCATGGCTGGGGGAAGGAAAAAGAGTAATCTCTGCTACTTCACATACATTCTGCTGTTCAGCCTGTCAGTGCCAGTGAAATGCAAGGGCAGGAGGACTGAGAGGGAAAGCAATGGAGTTCCCCTATGGACAGGGAGCACTGAACCCACCCTGAACTCTTCTTTCCACTTGTTGAGGCCAAGCCATTTGCTGGGCAACAACCACAAAGAAGTGGAAATTGCCATACAGCATCCAAGCACTGCCAGAGGCGTAGTCCCAGTGCAGACACAGAAAAACAGCACAACTGAAATCTCAGCACCCCTTCATTCTAGGCTAAAAATATCCCCCAAATCCTCAGAAAGGCAGCCCACTTCTACTGCAACTTACTTTAATTGACAGCCCCTCCAAAATGATTTTGTTGAGGAGCTCTTCTGATCCACCACCCACCGTCACCAGGTTCACACACACACCCTACCCAGGAAGATTCCCAGTGCTTCAAAGCACTGGGACACCTTGCCAGCCCAGCAAAGTCCTCTGGAGTTGCAGCCACTGAAGATCACCATTGACTCCTTGCTACAACCCAATCTCAATTTTCCTTAAACAGAGCAAGAGACGGGAGTGGTAAAAAGCAATCATGGCACCTTTAACAAATATCTTTTAAAAATGTAAATTTTTAAACATTTCAGGGAAATTACATGTCTGCATGAAATGAGAATGTAATTTTCTTATTAATACTTCACTAACAATTTAACTGTGGAAGCATGTGGGTTTTCCTAAAGCAGAAATGATGAATATTATAAAGCATTACACATATTTCAGAACTCTTTACTGGACTGTTAAGCATTTTGTGTCACTTCAAAAATTAATCCATTCATCCCTATTCCTAAATGGTTTGGAACACAGATTGGCCACAGAATAGTCATTTAATCAAAATTCATTCCTTTCTGAGTCTTGACATGTATTCCAAGCCAAATCTTTTATCTGGCAAGTACTCAGACATCAATCCCTTTACAGGGACTCTGAGACACGATGTAAAAACCTGGCTGTGTCCAAGGAGCCAACAGAGAAGCTGTACAGCAATGCACAGCTGTGCCATGTGCAGCTGATCCATCTTTTTTATTTTCCTCTCCCAGCCATCTGTTCCCAAATCCTGTTTTTCTCTTGGCGTTTCCATTCTGCAACAGAACTAGAGAAAAGGGGCTCATAACCAGTACAAAGCAAGTCCAGAAGAACTGGCTGCACCCATAGGTTTATGGGTCAGAAGCCACTGGTCCTACACCATCTTTTTGCTCACCCTGCCCTTCTCCCCTTACTCCAGCTCAGCACAGTGTGGGAGGCACCAGGGTGAAACACCTGGCTGCTGGCAAGAGAGAGAAATCTGAAGTAGCAGAAATGGCAAGTAAGAGCACAAGTGGAGAGGCTGAGATCAGACTGGAGTTGAAGAGCTCACAGGGGATAAAAAAGGACTGCTAGAGAAGCTACTCCTCATGGGGGATTCTGCTACTTCCAAATATGCTTTAGTTTTGAAGTGACATCAACCCTCCCCAACTTTCAAAAAGATTCTTCGGAAAAAGCGGTGGCCTGGCCCCAGGACCATCCCCATCTGGTGGAGCCACAGGTCCACGAATCTTGGCTGTGCTCTCCTGCCTGCCAGGCTGTGCCTGGAGCTGCCAACAGCACCAAGCAGGAGATGCTGGCCCCAGGGTACCACAGCTCTCCACTTTGCTCAATTTGCTTTTAGGGAATTGTCTCCCATGCCTGCCACCCTTTTCAGGCAAACCCCTGACTCCCTGCTGCTGCTGGGACTCTCTCCTGGTCCTCCCTCCATATCAGAACCACATAGCACTGCTCGATGCAGCTTCCTGGGAGGCTGGAAATTCCTGGCTGGGCTAAAAAGAAGTGCTTTACTTGGAGAGGATTTAAAAGCCTAAAATCAGAGCTGCCTCACTGACCAGAAGCTCCATACCTAGTTGAATTTCTTGCCCACTGCTGCTCTGGCAAGGATAGATAATTCTAACTTAGTTATAATTTCCCACTCTGTTAACATACTTGGCAAGGATCAAAAAAAGCTGAAGGACATCCAAAAACCTTGGGTCATATGGAGAGAAGGGTTTTACTGCGCTGTCCTTACCATGGCTGTTTTCAAACAACATTGAAAGATTTTTTGAAGGAAAAAAAAATGTATTTCCATTAAAACTGACCACATGAAGTTTGGAAATCACTTCAGGCAGCACAGCTGTAATAATCCAGGACAAAATGCAAAACAGCTAGGTCAAGCAAAGCAAGTACCAAACTACAGCAAATTAAGGATTCATTATGAGTCTTAACAAAGAAACGTTACTAATAGAAAGGAAAAAGAGGGTGTTGTGGAAAGAGCTTTTAAAAGGGAACACTTGTGTGCAATTTTGCAGATAGCATCTAAGTCAGAGGCAGTGGGGTAGATTGATCTCTAAAGACTCTTAAAAGGTTTTGCAGTGGAAAAAAATAGTTGCAAGGCACACAGTCAGATCATTAACTGTGCAGCCCAGGCTGCCAGCTGCTCACTCAAATAGTCCAGATGGCTCCTCCTCTAAAACATCATCATTTGATCTTGGTAATCAAATTATCTCCCGCTCTTACAATCCTAAGTGAGGCAAAGGTTGAATGAAGAGATGATGTATTTTATTTGACTGAGATGGATTGCAAAAAAACAGATTAGCTTTCAAGGCACTCAGCGTCTTCTAAGTTGTATCAAAGCTCACCATCTCCCGCCCTTTAGCACCTTTTTTCTACCACGGCCATCACAAACAGTTCACAGCACCAGCTATGTCCTATAGAGCTGCCCAGCATCCAGAATTTCTGTGGTATTTGAACGCTAAACAACATACAGGAGGCATCTAAAATGCACAACTTCCACGAGTGGAAAGCAGGACCTGTCCCTGCAGAGCAGTGCTGGCAGACTGGGTATCCTGAAGCGCTTGGGCTGGATTAATGACACAAGCATTTCATCTGTTTGTCTCGCCACAGACACGCAAGACACCGTCTGCACATTTCTGAGGCCTTTAGTACAGCCTTAAGGACATTGGGTGGCAGAAATAAGACATTTTCTTCACTTTTCACTCAATTAGAGCCAACAAGTGGTGGTTCTGAGGCCAGGCTCGTCTAGTGATGCTCACTTTAGCCATTTGAACAGAAAGTGATCATGACCAGCAAGTTTCCCCTAGTCCAGGTGGCTGCCAAGCTCTGGCTGACACCAATTGTTGGCAGGATGCTCCTTTTCTTCTCTCTTTCTTAACTATGGGAATTTCTTACGTAGCTTTCTACAAAGATTTCAAGGAGGAAAATCGAATCCAACCAGTGCACTGTCAGTCTCCAAATGCTCTTCCAAAAAACCAGTAACACTAGAAATTTGCCAATGTTTTCAGAAAATGTTGGGCTTTGACAGTTTAAAAAGGTCAGCTGAAACTTTCAAAAGTCACATCTTCCAGAACAATGAACTCTTACTAACATGTGCAGAGTATTTTAAATCCTGGCATTATTTAAATCGGCACACTATGGAAAATTTCATATTAATTTTGTTTTTTATACCTAGTTGCAACGGATGACAGAGGTCAGCTACAGCTAATCAGAGGAAACAATTCATTCTTGCAGTGGGTTGCCTATATCTGAAATATAAATCCCAATCTGATCCTTGCCTAGTGGGATTATTCCCCACTGGAGCTTAGTACTAAAATTTTATCACCCACTCAACTTTAATTTTCATAACAGAGATGTACTTTTATTTCACAAAGCAGAAGTACACAAAGAACAAAAGAAGTTGCTAAAGGCCATGAATTAGGAAAAAGACTCAGAGCTGGGACTACAAAACTAGAGAGAAAGGCAGCAAGAATTATCACAGAATGGAAGAGATGTAGTTTGAAGAGAAGCTAAAAAACTAGAACTCCATGAATTGAAGGAAAAAATGCTGCCATTTCTGGGAAAAAAAAAAAAAAAACAACCTTCAAGAGTGGTAAAAAGCAGATGAACAGGGAAAAGACTGTTCATAAATTTCTCAGAATACAAGAACTAGGATTCACCAAATAAAATAAGGTAGCGTGGTTTGAAACAAACAAAAGGAAGTATTTTTTCACCCAGCATATAATTATATTGCAGAATTGTAAGACACAGGATGTCACAGAGGCCAGAAATACAAAGAGATTTAAAATTAAAAAAATAAAAAATTTAAAGGAAAAATAAAGTTTTTTCTGTGAATTTGCTTCATCTGTCAAGGGCTGCTAAATGCAGCAGTGCAGATGCTGCTTCCTTTCTGCAAGCCCTTCAGCCTGTGGTGGGTGAGGTCTGGAGCAGCACAGCAGAGGAACTGCAGGTCCCTGCTCTGCACATCTGCCACAGCCCAGTCACACAGGGCATGCATGGCAGGTGCTGGGACTGTGAGGAGACTGACTTGTTTTCAGTTGCTGGGTCACTTATGGTAACAGGGACTGGCTCAACCCAAAGACAGAGATTTAGGTGTTTTGATCAGACCCTCTATTGGTTTCAACCAGCAGAGACCCAATGAAATGACAGAAGTACTCACATGACTGCACAAGTGACTGCTGCACGCTACAAGAACCCGCTCCAGCTTTTCTTAAGCGATCAGCTACAGTCCTCCTCCTCCTCCTCCTCACGGCCAAACTGCTGAGGTCTTTCTATTTGAACTTCAAAGGATACTGTTTTGGGGTTTCTTTGTTTGTAGGGCATGATGTAAGCATGTTCTTTTCGAAGCATTCTATTGCAGTGAGCTTCACAGAGCTGACAGACATCAGTTCAATCGGTCCCACGGCAGATTGACAATACTGTCTTTTATTAAACCAGAAGATTAAATGCTGGTGTCTGACTTTTAGGCACCACAATTTTATACCTACTTTAATTTTGTTGCTCCTGAAATGCATTTTGCACTAAAGTCCAAGATTAATTTTCCTTTTCAGAGAGAAAGCTGTGGGGGTTTTTTACTACATGCCTTACTAAATCATAAAAAAAAACGAATATAAAAGTTTTTACCAACATTTGCTTTATAGGTGTCCAGTCTACATGACTCTGAGTAAAGCAGTTACTATCATCCAACTTTTGAAGTTTCCTGTAATTGTTCTACATGAAAATCGATGTTTTGAGATCTTTTGAAGAGTGGTAAGTATATAATGAGAAAGCAGTTCTTAATAATTTGAGATGCTGCAAAAGTATGATGTATATCAAAGTTCATGTCAGACTAGAAATACTAGAAAATTTTCAAGACTCAGTGGCAGCTTATTTACAAATATACTATTTATAATGAATGCATTGATACAGAATGACTCTTATAAAAAAGCAAGGCAATCTTTTATATAGACATAACAATCAACATTACAATAATTCAGATTAAAAGTACATTTTTGTAGACTGTTTACACTCTCACTTAGCTTTTAACCACAAAATTAGTGTGGTCTGATATTTTTCCACAGCAAAGGTCCTGTGCAGTCCTGGTTAAGACCTAAATCAGAATAATAATAAACATATTCTTTTGATATTTCCTAATGTAAAAACCCACTTGTAGATACTATAATTTGTAATCATCCTTACTGTGCCTTGAAGTTTGTGTTGTGCAAATTACTGCCAACTGCACATTTCTAACTAGAAGCTATTCTGGCATGTCCATTTGATACAACCAAGGTGTGTGACATTGACATAAGAAAATTCTTAGTTGCATCCAGATAGGAAAAGTCTCCTGATATGGATTGGTGCTGATTCAGAAATTTAATTTATTTTGGGGTTAAGAAAAAGAGGGAGAAAAAAATAACCTCTCCAACTTTCCTAATTGTTAAATAATAGATTTCTCAAACTCCTAGGACTGAAAATGACACTTGAATTCCAGGTGACACAATGGGTTTCAGCACTAACCAGAGACACTCTAAGTCCTAATTGTCTAAATCATGTACATGAGCAAACACGACCTTCAAGAAGTCTAAACATGCACATTCCTAAAAAAACTAAATCAAAGAGAGGCACTGAAGCAAATATTCTACAATCCAAATCTCATTCTAAAAAGGGCGCATGAAGATGAACATTTCCACTGGCATCTGCCAAACAGAAAAGTCCCAAGTACACAACTGTGTGACCCAACTTTACAAGCAGCTTTTCCACTGCATTTACACCAGACAATTTTGGTGACAAACTTAAATATGGGACAGCAAGAGACACAGCCTTAACGGGTTTATGCTAAAACATTTTTGCAAGGAATTATCAAACCACTTCCTATTTAGTAAATTAAAATGCAGTATGTGACCAATGCCAGTCACAACAGCAATTGTTCCTTCTTTTCAATACTTAGCAAATCTCTGATCTGCTTTATCTCTTACCAGACTTCCATAATACTACATAGTCTACAGTAATTTAGCCTGTTAAATCAAGGCATGATTCAGGATAGTGTCTTTATGGGGCATGTGTATGTATGTACATAGGCACAGACACACACAAAATTAATATTCTGGCCATGGACAAGCAATCAAGGTCATGATTTTCAACCAAAGTAAAGATTGTCACATTTTTCAATAACTGTTCTAAATTTCCCCCAGTATAGCAAGGGCTGGGAATCACTTGTTTCTCAATCTTATTTTCAAAAACGCTGTAAATAATTAATTTCTCCACCTTGTCTATGCTTTCCTACATGTATAGACACACAAATACATTTTTGTATGTGTGTGTACATACAGTTGTCAGAATGAAGTTCTTTCCATTCATACTTTAATTGATTAGGGTGAATAAGATTCTTAAACATGTATAAACCAGTATGTGTGTTCAACTGAATGTCTGTACCAGGCAGTAATACAATTTAGAAACTACACCAGTTAACAATCCAGCATCCTGGGAAATGCTAAAGTCGGTTATTTCAGGAGTTAAGACTCTTTTGAACTATCAAAATGGCTGGATTTATATGGATCTATGCATAGATTTGGATATAAATCCATGTATGTACTTATATGGATTTATATGCATGTATTCCAAATCTGTGCAGATGTTTAATACTTAAACTTTCAGATCACTTTAAAGAACTCTTCAAATTCTTCTGACTTGCTTTCTCCTGTACCAGAACTTCACACTGCTTTTATTCAAATCTGCCTTGAGACACTGAAAAAAATAAGCATTCACCTCAGAGTGTATAAAATTAAACTCCTAAAACAGGGCTCAGGATTATCTGGCATTGCAACAACCATACTAGTACAAAGATAGTTTGGAAAAAATATCCTGGTTTTAATAGAGTAATGAATTAAAACATACCTTTATTTATTCCTATAAGTGTACTGAAAAGAATAGTTTGTTTTTAAGTGAGTGTAACGAGCACTATCTTGGTAGCCAACTTCTCCACAGGAATTTATGTGAGAGAGGGTCAGCTCCAATCATACAGTCATTAACCATGTACCTTAACAAGGTGAATAATCAATATATTTACAAACTAAACAAATTCAATCCCTTGAACTCTTATAAAAACGGGACTGAGGAGGAGACAGGGAATGAGACCAAGACGTTTGAAAACACAAGGGGTCGCCACTTTTGCTTTAAAAACCGTATTAATCAAACCAGTTTCCCCCCTAGTGACCTGAGGGCACAAACACAGACTTAGCAGTATATTCAGAAGTTACAGTCTTGATACTAAGCATTTCAGCATCTTCATATTTTAACATCTTAGTGCTGAGAAAGATTAACTCAGGCAGAACTGTGAGGAACTAGCCTTTTATAAACTAAAGTCTAAACTGAAAAGCTACAGTAGATGTAAAAAAAGGGGGAGGGGAAACAGAGAGAGTGTGTGAGAAAGAATAGAACATTACTTAGTAAAATCCAGTGACATCTACAATAGTTTTACAGCATGTTTAAGCCCTCTAAGGTTTTATATCTCCACCTGCCTTCCATTTAAAACTTACTCCTTGTTAATGAAAAGACGTACGACAAAACAAAATGCAAGTAGATCACAGGAATACCTCTAAATAAGCATGCCTGAAAGCCAGAAATAATATTCCCAAACTTCTGCATGTGAAACAGATTTCCCATGGCATCGATTGATTTGATTTTGTGCAAAAGGTACAGTCCTCTAAGTCACACTACCCCAGCAGCAGCTCCAATGAGTAGAAACTGAACAGTTCTTGGGTAACCGTGGAATGCGACCGCCTCGAGTTCTTACCCTCCTGACAAAGGACAGCTGGCCCTACAAGTGCAGCAATAGTGTAAGTCTCCCTGAAGCATCTTCTGCCTTCTGAACAGCCAAGAATTCATGATAAAACTGAATGTTCACTACTTACAGTGTTTCTCTTGAGCTACCGACATCTCTGCACAAATGAAAAAGGTGCCTCTTTTTTAATAGATCGGTTTAATACTGAAACAGATAGGATGAAGTTAAAAAAGAATAATCAAGATACTGAACTGAATATTTTGAAGCAAGTGCCCCAGCTGTGGGGAAAAGTGCATTTAGTTCAGCAGCAAAACAGCACAGTGTGAAGATATTGTGCTTGGACACAGAAGTTCCGTAATGGAAGGAGGTACAAGGCAAGTCAAGATATAAAACCATAGTACATTGTTAACCAACCTTAAAACTTACATATATTGCAGTGTTTAAAAGTAAGACACATTCATTTATTGTACAAGGTCTATAAGGAATCCTTAAAATTGCCTGTTGTAGTTTATGACTCAACATTGTAATAAAAATGTACATATATATTATTTCCTTGTCACTTAACTGTACTGTTAGACCTCATGGACTTGTTACTTCACACAATGAAAACCGCTCTTCACTGAGGATACTCCACATTTTTACCAATCTGAAAAGGTTTACTTGTGCTAGAAAAGACCAACTGCAAAAGGCTCAGTTCAGATATGTTATGCCTGCAACTGATAACTCAGGGAAGCAAGACTTAAAGGAATTCAAGCTTTTTTTTCTTTTCTTTTTGTTTTGACTGTGTCCTTTTCACCTGCCAGTTGTTCTGATGAGTATGTTTTTAGTATACAAACCGGTTGATAAAAATTCATCAGCAGAGGCATATAAACTCTAGATATGATTGATTAAAACAGAGCAAATCAGAATAAAACAAAATCCAGTGATTTACTCTGACTGTAAACAATATAAAAACACCATTTGCTTCAAATCTCAAAATAAGTTAAAAGAAAATCCCAACCTCAGGGCACATGACCCTTTCAGGTTTTGACACAAAAAAAAAGGGGGGGGGAGGAAAACAGAAAAGTTCATTATATAAAGGTTATACATTTCTCTTAACTGAAAGTAAATCTAAGCAAAACTGGTTTTGTCCCTTAAATTTAAACATGGAGTTCATTGGCAATTGCTTAAAATGAACTGGCATTTTCAGATTATTCAGACAACTTCCATCAAGTTCAGCAAAGAAAACTTAGACAAGCATTTTTACAGAATAAAAAAAAATCTAAATGGCTATGATTCCTCTATTAGCAGAAACACATAATGCAGTCTTAAATTTGCCTTTTTATATTATTTATATATTTATATATATATATAATATAATATAAACCACATATATTATATTATATATACATATACAGACAATTACAACATTAATGCAGTTTGTATTTTGTACAGTGTATTGGACAATTCGATGAGCATCAGACCATGGCACGATATGGTCCCTGCATTTTTAGGAACTGAATGATGAAGGAGGGTCCTCCTGCAACAATCTGAGGTGGAAGGTGGCTGAGCGGGCAGTTCTCAATACTCATTATTGACAGTTTGCTGCAAAGAGCCAGCTCAAAGGGAAGGCTGTGCAGATTGGGGTTGTCATTCAAATACAGTTCTTCCAGATTCTCCAGTGTACCTGGTTAAAATAAAATGATAAGTAGTAGTATCTTTTTGATTCATGCAGTTCATAACTTTTAGACAGAGGCTCTGAGTCCACTTGAAGATTCTTTCCTATACAGAATCTTGAGTCAGTGATCAGACTCCTATTGTAAAGAGCAGCAAGTTCTGTTCACTGACACCTACTAAATCTTTCACATGAGAAAGCAGTAGCCAGGACTCATGGCACAGAGAACCAACAAAAAGGAAAAGCTGTAGAAGAAATAATGAGAAATAGCTGATAGCATGATAAATGAAGCAGTCAAATCTGAAAACAATTATTCTCTAATATGTGAAGACAACCAGCTTTAATAACCAAACTGTACTCCTACAATAGTATTTAAGATGTTCTTACTGATTTTAATTCCACACTTCGTTTTCCCCAGCATCCAAACTCTCTCCCCTAACTTATGAACTAAATTACAAACCTCCAGGTTGAGATTATTTTAGGCTTTTCTCACTTTGAAGCACATACAAGTTAAGCAGGGGTAATGACTTCTTGCCAAGGATGCTGGGAGAGACAGACCATGCCTTCCTCATCTGCATGTCACTGTTTCTGACCATATTTTGCTTTGTGTGCTTGTCCCATCATTTTTTCCTCCATACTAAGCTCTAACTAGAAGACTTTTAACTTAGGTGCTCAGAACCATGCTCTGGAGGTATATCCTGGAGACCAATTAAGAAATAAACATGGGCTCTCAGTTTCAGATGCTCTGAAAACCACCTAGTCCGAATGTCTCAGGTAGACCAAAAAAAATCCCATTCCTTCCTTTCTGTAAATTTCCTCCACTTCCTTCTGTAACCTCATCAAGGTGAGAAACAATATGAGGACCTATAAACAAATGCATGTGTAGAGGAACTACCAGCAGAAACATTTGCTTCAGCTGTCCACACCTTACACAAGGTCTTTGTCTACACCATGGCATTAGAGTAGGATCAGTGCACTTCCTTTCTCTTTCCAAGAACACATTTAGGAAGTCGAGTGATGGGTAATACACAAATTGTGGGAGAAGATGGAGAGAAAAGGAATGTCACCATTACAAGTTGGTGTATGTTTGGCAGCTTTCTGCAGCAGAAATGAAAAAAACCAGAGCATCCTTTCCACTACAGTTCAGCAAGATAAAGATCATACACTGTAGTGCTGTTCCTGTGGCACAGGCTTCACATCAGGTGGTGCATACTTAGAAGTTTCAATTGAATTTTGTGGCTTTTACTGATGAGCAGAGTAGATGCCTATTATATGTGCTTTGCTTAGGCACCCTGCATCAAACCAGACAAAGGGACCTTACCAATTTCCTCAGGAAGGTGTGTGAGAAGGTTCTCTCCGAGCCCAAGGTGCGTCAGATTGGTGAGGTGACCGATACCTCTGGGAAGGGTGGTCAGCTGATTGTTAGTCAGAACCAATTTCTAAGGGAAAAAAACCCACATTTTTAAAAATTAACTTAAGAACTTCTGCTTGGAATGACAGCAAATAACAAGACATGTAGTTGACAAATGGATGGGTTCTACTTTGCTGCATTTGAACAAGAATTTCAATCATTCAACATTTCAAACCTTTATTAAGCATCATTAAACATAAAAATTAAAAAATGCATAATAAAACACCTGCCTAAACATAGAAGATTTCATGAGCTTGTCTGAAATAATTCCTGGGGTGGTCCTGCACTCATAGTACAACAGTAAAAACCCTCAAAAATTGTTGGTTCAGTGTTAACTAATAAAGCTGGGGAACAATTAGTGGGGACTAATTGTGGGTGAAGCTGCACAAGATTCTTAACTTGTGGTTCTATGTCCAGTCTCAAATAGTCTCCACTCTTCCAACAAGCTGCAATTAAATCAGCATGGTGTAAATACAGGACATAAGATATTTATCTCGACCAATTATTGTTTCACCTGCAGATCCTTGAGGTAAGCTATTTCATTTGGCAAGGATTCCAGTTTGTTTTCCTCTAGATCTAACTCTCGGAGTTTCCGTAGATTTCCAATTCCATGGGGAAGTTTCTTTAGGAGATTGTTTGACAAGATAAGAACCTCAAAAAAGAAACAACCAAACACAGAATTTCAGCAATATAAAAAGTAAATAACAGGTTGAGACACAAGTTTTTAATGTTTTCAAGTAACACAGTCCAAGATTTGCCTACATTTACATTATAGAAGTAATGAAAATTAAAAAAAAAAGGTCAGTGATTTAACATAATTTTTTTAAGTCTGTAACGATACAAATACACACATTTAGGATATACTTCTTTCAGATATTATTATACATAATAATAAATGCAAAGCAAAAACAAAGGACAACCTTTTTCTTCAAATGATTGAAGAAAAACAACTTCTTCCTGGATTTGCCTATCATTTTGTTATGCTTCCTTATAGCTATCTCATAATCATGTTTTACATTATTTGCTGTGCTTGCCAAGTTCTCCTTAAAATGCTTAGTACTTCCTCTTCTCCCTATGTCCCTTTGGTTAAGAGCAGCAGCAAATAAACATAGAGATGGGAGCACCTAAGCAGAACACTGGCTTTCCAAAATGGTCTGCAATCACACACCCACCCCTACTACAGTGCTATGTTCTCTTGTTTTTCTCCTCCTTTCTAAGCTGAATTATAAATACCCCAGGTTCAAGAAGTGCATCCTTATTTGCAGGGTCAATTAACAGAGTTATTCATTATTCCACAGGCAAGTTAACAGAGGTTACACTAATACACCATTTTTCCTCAAGAGAAGCCCTGCCGTTCTTAGAAGTAATCAAGCCTCATAACAGCACAGTGAGTAGTAAGGTAATTAATTACTGATTAAACAATGCTGTTCCCTAGTCATTTAAGAAGGCACATTGAAACATGAGGATGGGAAAGAGCACCCAGTGTGGACCCTCATCCCAGCCACACACAACCAGCCAAGGTTGCAAGTGCCTGTCTTCTACCACTCCCAGCTCTCAATGGCTTCATGAAATGTGGAAACACCACAGGCAGGAACAGAATAAAAACAAGGTGAGAATCAAAGTAAAAATCAAAATGAAAAAAAGCCAAAGCCTGAGCACCAGCACAAGCAGTATTTCAGTGACCTTCCTTTACCCGCTACAACATGCACAGAATGGTAAGAACAGTAATGTTTTAATCGCGTATCAAAGAAACAAAAGCAGGAACAGAACATATTACCTACGTGCAATGCAGCTGACTTAGCAGTGCTGTGGGAACCTTCACTTTTGTGTAAACACCGCCCAAACAGCTCTTTGTACTTGGTTCTTTAATTACAGAGAAACACAGTGGTAACGGGTCTGCAGACCAAGCAGCTCTCCAGCTTCAGCAGCCGACAGACCACCAGCAAATCCAGCTGTTAGAGGTTACTCATTTCCCAATTGCATCAACCACAGCTTTAACTTAAAAGGCAACTGGGCCATTAAATAGCTATTACTCTGTCATATAATTTTTGCCTCACAGTAAAGGAATAATTAAATATTCACAGCAGAAGTCACATTGGAAATTCGCCATTTCAAATATGCCATTTGTTATTTTCTTTAACAGATTTTTTCCCGGCAAATCACAGGCTTATGAAGGCCCCTCAACTGCCCAAACAAGTACCTCTATCCTTCTGGCCCTCCAAAGCATTAATTTGTTTCTGCTGATGGTACCTTGAGAAACAGGACGAGGGGGGACAACAGGTTTCATTCACGGTTTCAACCTACGAGTTCTTCCCCCTCAAAGGCTGAGAATTCCCACCTGGCTGCCTACGAGATTCACAGAGCTACATTCATGCCACCCTTGGCTCTAGGCTGTTTCATTATGTTTTTCTGATCCCTGTTGCTTCCATGCTGGTCTCCAGGAATTGAACTGAGTTCAGCCACAGTGCATTTACAACGCTAATTCTCTCTTGAGAAAAATTTTCTTTCCACACAACTAAAAATATATTTGTACGTAGTTGTGCACACTCAACTAAAGCCTAAAGAACAG
This sequence comes from Climacteris rufus, assembly GCA_013398175.1. Classification (NCBI taxonomy): domain Eukaryota; kingdom Metazoa; phylum Chordata; class Aves; order Passeriformes; family Climacteridae; genus Climacteris; species Climacteris rufus. Next base: position 850,411 of record VZRZ01005631.1, read on the forward strand.
ACTTAAAAAGCTGTTAACGACAGCCACAAACAAACAGCATAGATACACATATTTGTTTGGCTTTATTTGACCCAGAAGTAATATTACTTCAACCTGAAGTAGAGAATGCCTATTTTACAGGGATTCACTTAGCTGTTAATTTATTCTCACCTCAAGAGAAACAAGCCCCGACACATCCTCAGGGATTTTTGTGAGCTGGTTAGTCGCTAAGTTCAGTTCTACCATGCTAGTCCAAGTCCCAAAGTCCAAGGGGAGAGAGGTCAGCTGATTGTCCTGTGATTTAACATATCAAATTTTAGAGTCTGCCCTTGAAAGAAGCTGGCAAGGCATCTGACAGATTAAACAAACTGCTACCAAAAATACTTCATAACAATACAGTCGATAATGAAATCAGAACAATAAAATGTTGGTAATTGGCCAATTTTTTTTCAAATTCCTCCAAACATTAGTAATACCAACCTAGAGTTTCAGAATTGACTGTTACTAATATGAAGTGGAAAAATCAGAAAAATCTCAAGATCTCACATATCCCAATGGTTAAAACATTTTTTTGTCTATTTTTGCTGAATACAATGGATGATGGGGGAAAAGAGCAGAAAATTCACCATAACTTACAAAGATGTGATCAGAAATGCTTGAATCTTAAAAATATATGGAGTTTAAAAAGAAAAATCCAAACAAACCAATGAAGAGAAAAAAACACCACCACTAAAAAGCCCCACCAGAACCCAGGCATCAAACCCCCCTGAAAAAAAAAACAAAAACAACCCTATACTTTAATTGCTCAGAGTAAAACCATCTGAAATTACTCTCAACATCTTACTGCTCAAAACATTTCCAAAATATTTGATCTAGACCAGACACCACAAAACCGTAAAAAAAAATGGTCATACAAAGTTCTGGTAAACAGGCAAAGCTACAAATGTGTATGTGATAACACCCAGTCTTAATGCAAACTGAGGATCCATTTGTGTCAAATTATATTCTAAAAGAGTAGCTGAGCTTAGCTACAGCTCAAGCATTTCCTGAGATAAATCCATTCATAGAAAAACACCATCTTTCCCCCACTTCTCTTCACTCTACTTTAGCATACTTAGAAGTTCTTTTGTTTTGCTCTACAACCACTGCCAAAAGGCTCCAAAGTTAGGTTTTGAAAGAATATATTAAAAGAAGTATTTTACATAATTTTGTTTATAATGTTAACTGTAACAGTGCATGAGGGACAAGTAAGCTAATCTACATGCTTGTGTCCCATGTGAATATTCAAGAACTTTGCAGCCAGCTTTCTTATTTTCATTGTTCAACCTCAAGCAAATGTGACAAAATCTTAACTAGCAAACATAAAGACAAATTAGTAACATCTTGACAGCACAATTCTAGACTAATACAGAATTGTTTCTATATGTGACAGCAGCAGCATCCACTTCAGTGTGATGAATTCATTCCTCACATTATTAAGTCTGCCAAAGTTCATGGAGCAGCAAACAGTGCTCCTCATTGATTTTACACAGTAGCATGTTTTTGTGCCTCACCTTCATGTTCAGCTTACTTAATACTTTAGCTCTAGAGAAAATTCCAAAGGGGATTTTATTGATGCGGTTGTGCTCCATGTTGAGAGAGTAGATTGTGGAGAACTGGGACGGGCCACCCACAGGATAGGACTGGAAGCAGTTCCTGGCCAGTGTTAAACTAGTCAGTTTGACAAGGCTGGATAAAAGACCCTGTAGAAAGAAGAAAACCACCCAAGAACTTAGGACAGATTTATTTGAATGCATCTCTTCTCCCTTATGGGTCTAATTAGAAATGTTTTCCCCTCCTCAAGTCCATCCCCTGAGGAAGTGTTGCAACACACAAACCAGTGTTAAATTTGATAAAACTTCCACCAGCAACAACCTCTGCTCACAGTCATCAGCCACTACCTTATTTCCCCCTTCCTCCTTGCACGCTGACAGATACAAAAAAAGCAAACATACCACGTTTATAAGCAGGGGTTTGGAAGGTTTTATAACTCTTCTCCCCTGAAAGGAATTTTTCTAATGACACATTGCTCCAGGAGTGCAGGGGCACCGTGTCCATCCCCAGCAGCTGTTTTGGCTCCAGCAGCTCACCCACAACCAAGCCAGACCCAAAGAAATATCAACCACACACACCAGCTCCCAAAACAGGCATGTGATACACTTCCAGTACAAATCTTTGTTAACTTCATAAAAATCCATACTGCGATCACAACTGGTAGAAGTTTCTTATTGGTGTCTTTCAGTGTCTTGTAATTATACCATAACAGTTTCATATAATCAGACAGAGCAGAGAAAAAGAATGGGAAGGGTTCGGAAATTCCATGTTTTTTTCCTGTTTCTAAAATACTTCAGTTCGTACTCCTCTTCTTTTTTTTTTTTTTTCCCTTTTCCCCTTAAAAAGTGAAGAGCAAAAAGCCTGGAGTTGAACTGGATAACAAAGGCTGTCCATTGAATCCAGTTTCACTTCTCCTCACAATCTAATTAGATTCCAAAATCTCAGCAGTGCACGCCTCAGTTTATCTCTCTCAGTTACGTGCCAAGCATGTTGCTGGAATTGTGGAAATGAATAATGAGATCTAAATTACTGCTGAAGTGTCACCTTTGCTTATTACTACACCAACTTGAATTCAGCCCTATTTGCTTAAGTATTGTAGAAATTGGAGATTTATGCATGGCATTACATACCATAAATAATGCAACATCTGCAATCAGGAATGAGCAGTAACAAGATAATGATTCCAACCGTATTCCTAATGTCAGTATTTCTGGATTGCAATTTGAGCTCTATATTCACTGTAAAAGCTTTAAGAACATGGCTTTGCTGTTTCACCAAGAAAGCTTTAGGTACTTTTATAAATAGTTTATTAACATTATTGCAAATAAAACAGGATCAAACAGGGGTTTATCTACATGCACTGGCTAAAACTTCAGACACTGGGGGCATCTCAGCATTCTCAGTGTGAAGCATTTTTCCCCTACAGATAAAATAATGGATTTTCAAATCAGTATTAATCTAACCTAATAGTTAACTAGCATAGTATTTGGTTAGGAAATACTGCTTCTACCTGTACTTTAATTAACAGGTATTCATCCTACGGTTAGGCAATCCCTGAGCTCTGTTACTAACACATTTTATTGCTTCAGATGGATCTTGGCATTTCAAAAAGCAGTTTTCGAAGTCTGCTTGTATACCAAAAAATATCTAAAATATGTTAGCTAATACACTCTAATAGCCTAGAGTAATTAAATACATTTGAAGGGAAGCAAGAGAGCTTTGGCAGTACAAAGAGAACAATGCTCTTATATCTATGAGAGCTGTGGCAGTGCTGCCTTCTTCCAGCCCATCCTTTTAAGATAAAATATTTATTAGTCACTGTGTCAGCAGCTTCAGCTATGTTTTGAAATTCAGAAATTTCTTCTACAAATACAGTTCTTTGTCTTATAGCACAGCATGCTTTATTTTAAGATTACAGTATAAACTGTACACTTCTGCAAGCTTAAGTGTTAACATATCATTGGCAAATACACCTGAAGAAGGCAGCACAGTCACAAAGAGGTTTGTATGATGACTGAATGTATTTTAAAGCAAGCAATCATCCCTTACATTAGCTTTTTCTAATTATACCATAGTTGCTTTTATAACACGTCTGGGTGGGGTGGGCTATTAGCTCTCATCCTAAAAGCAGCCTGGTGGCTTTCATTCAGTAGCTTTTTCATAAATTATAGTCTTGCCCTGACATTTATTAAATTCTCTGTTTTCAGCCTACCGTTGATGAGTTCAGAAATTTATCTGAAGAAAATTAGTTACTTACTGCACTTTATTACTGTAAATACTTTCCCTAACTCCAAATGCATTTTTTCTGCTTCTACTTATAGTTTGCTATATGCATCTTTAGATAACCTTTTAAACTCATTTTATACTAGGAATTTATACAGCTTGGGGTTGTGGGGATGACAGCTTAGGAAAGCAGTTTGGACCATCACTAAAACAGAAGAGACTATAAAATTTATGTTGTATCACGAAGTCTTCGTCTTAAAAGGTTCTAAAGAAATTGAATAAATATCTAAAATAAGAAAAAAACACATCTGATTTTTTTTCTGTCATCAGAGCAATTATTTCCAGGCACTAATGCTTCATGAAACAGAAACACTGAGAAACTTATCTAGCTTGAAGGGTGGGAATCTGGGCTCATTATTTAAGGTTTTCTAAAGAGAAAGGACAGCAAATACAGTCACTCGTGTTGCTCCAGTTTTGACTCAAGTTGTATGACATTAGTTCTTCTATACTAATATTAAATAGATCTAATATTTACACAATTGCAATAATTCACATTGCATTTAGATTAAAACAAAGGGTATTCCTCAGAGTTAACATGCAAGATGAAGTAACTTCAGGTGTTCCACTCCCTTTACAAAACACCAATGCCCTCCAGCAGCATTCCCTCCCCAGTCCCTCTCTCTACTCCTCACCTCTGGTAAAGTAGAAATGTTGTTGTTCTCCAAGTTGAGCTCATCAAGTTCACTGCATTTTGCTAAAGACTTGGGAATTGCTGACAGCCTATTGTACCTCAGGCCGAGACGACTTAGACTGGACAGATTTCCTAAGGTAGAAAACAGGTATTAATATATTGTTAGAATCACACAAAGGCACAGAACAAGGTTTGGCTTCTGATTCTTCTGTTGTCTCACACTCTACACTTTAGAATTTCATATGGTGAAATGGAGCTATCATCCCAAAAGAGGAGATACACTAATTTCAGTGCTTTCCAATGCTGAAGTCAACCATGCAGAAGTAGATTGTGCATATTAAATATTATTATGCAGTTGTGTGTAATATGATAAGCAAGCAAGGCTTATGTCCTATTGTAGAATCCTTCTATCCTGATCTTTGTACCAACAAAACCTACCATCATTTTCCAGATGTCCCCAAAATGACATTTTAAAATTACAGACAGTATCATTCAATGCCATGACTCATATTACCAGAACTTGGGCATGCATCACACAGCTCAGGTCCTGGCAAAATGATTTCTTCTGCAGGGAAAGAAAAAAAAAACCCCAAAGCTTTACCACACTCCAATACCCAAGAAAGCCTTTAATAAGTGATAGGAAAAAAACCCAAAACTTCCAAGTTTTCTGAGTGATACTGAAGGAAAAATCTGGAGGAAGTCCACACAAATCTGGACAGTAGTGCATCTAAAAATATTTCTGAATATTGCCAGCTGATAGTCCTGGCTGATGTGTCTTTCTGTCAAGGGAAAAAATTCTTGAAAAGCTTGCAACCTGAAAATTTCCCATCTGAAGCTCCCTTTAGCTCCAAACTTTACCATCTAACAAGTACTAAACACCAAAGCCAACTGCTTAAGGATCTTGTTGAACTATAGGGTGCTGGGGCATTTAGCCTCTCCTGCAGGTAGCAAGGCCTTGAACTGCACTGAAAAGTCAAGTGGCAAAGAGCACAGACAAACTCATCTTCTGGCCCAATCCTACAGTCAGAAAAGGTGTCTGTGCAAGTGTGGACTTCTCACAGTGGAGCTTGTGAACAGGTTCACACAATCAGCTTCTTGCAAAACATCTGCTATTTTACACTCACTTTTGCAACCACCAATGGCACAACACCTTTGTTCTGCAAATTTAAGTACCAGACAGACCCATTAGGAAAGAAACATAAGATTTAACAAAAGGCAAGATAAATAACCAGAAGTAATTTTAAAAGATGAAGGGATCTTAATATGTACAGTCTAAATGCTCATTAAATGAAGGTTGTATTAATGCCTATGCATATGCAATTATACAAAGGTTATGGGAACACAGGAAAGGAATAAGTAAGCGTGGTATATGTCTGCTAGACAGGAAAATTTTCAACAATGCAAGTGGTAAAATATCTCTTTTCTGAACTAGGTCAAAATATATTCTAAAAATGCCCCTACATCAACACATAGCTGGAAATGTAGGTAATAAAAACTGGAAATTGGGAATGTTGTATGATTCACTGTAGTCACTAAAATGGAGAGACACAAGAGCAGTGAAAGTAAACAAAAAAACCAAAAAACAAAACAAAAATCTTAGCCCCTACCCCTAAACTACAACTGAAAAAAAAACCAAAACAAAAAACCACAAAAACCCTTGTATAGAACAAAAATTATCTACAACTTACATATCAAGAAAGAAAAAAGGGTGAATTTTCAGTGCATATCTGACATTAGCTAACAAGCTTGGCAGCAAATTTTATTTAGTACCATCAAACAAAAGTCAAAACAGGTAAGTACACAGCATTGCTTGATTAGTAGTATTTTCAGTTGGGATTTATTTTAAGTGCTTGATACTAAGCAAATATAAAATTAATTTTTGCAGAAGCAGCAAAAAAAGTCTTAATCAGAAAATGGCATTTAAAATCCAGAGCTATCAATATTGCTGTCCAGTACACAAATCTTCATCTTGTCCTGTTAAATCCTGCAATGCATATACACACTAAAGAGAATAGTTAAGAACTATTCTGATCCTACAATCCAGCAGTATAAAGATGCACATTTGTAGGTAACTTAGCTATTTCATGCTGTATTTGTGAGATTGAGCATTACTGGCTGAATAGAAGATTTGCCTTCAGAAAACATCCTATTGCAAGGCACCAAGATAATTAGGATTCACCATCCTAGGGCTGGACAAAGCACATCCCAACTCTATTTCTCTGAATTATTAGTTTTACTAAAGAAGGAACAACAAACTTTACACAAATATCAACCTACTATTCTTTCCACTACCTAAGCCTTGCACTAGATGCTGATCAGGATTTTTCAGGCTAAAAGGATGCTTAGGGAAGCAGACAGCATGATGCCAACTGTTGCTTAGCAATGCAACACTGCTGTGCCAGTCCCCAGATTGTGAGCACAGGCTGTATGTATGGCTCTTTTCCTACCAGCAGTGTGGCATTTCAGAAAGATGAAACAAGGCAGCCATTAGAGAGAGGCAAAATGTACCATAAGTTTCCAGAAGAGAATGATACATGTTGGCTATCCTCATGACATAATCAGAAAGGAGGCATAAATAGCAGCTCCCAGCAATTTTTTGTTATTGTAAGTAGCATTTCTTAATAGAACTTTATCACTGTTTCTCTACTAGTTATCTTTCTCTTCCGTGGGACAGGCATGCAAAGGCATAACAGAAGAGACATCCTGTGTGTATTACATTCCTTGGGAGTGTTTTACACACCACAGCACTAAATACAGATATTCCTGAGCACAAAACCAGTAACATTCCAGCTGGAGCTGCATCAGTAGCACCTCTCCCACTGCTCCTAGGACTGTCCTGTACCCAGCTGATACAGGCACCACAGGCCATCTTCTCATTTCAAGCCAGAATTTATTTACAGCCAATTTACTGCCACTCAGTCTTCTGTCAAGAAGACTCAGATATCTCTTCACCCTCGGAGTTCATACTCACACCTCACTGTGAATGCGTTGGGGTGAGAAATCCTTATCAGCTTTTATCTGCACATGCTAGACAGGCCAGATCTCAGTCTCATCTTCACAAAACAGAATGATCCTTACAGGTCTTCCCTCTGCTCAGTGTGTTCAAGTTGACTTTTTTTCCAACACGAATGCACCAGTACAATGTTAATATTTGCCTGCACGGTCCAGGGGCCAGCTGGCTGACATGAAAACCAAGTGACACACTCTGTTTTACAAGAGAAGCTGTTACAAGTTGCCAAAGAGCACAGCTTGTGCACTGAACCATCAAAAGATGCCACTGGCAGCTCCCTGAGCTCAGGGTTACCTAGCTGCTGCTCCTATTTGGAGCTGCTTTACAGCGCCTGCACTCGTCTCCATCATTTCCAGCTCATGGGCTCTCAGGTTAGGTCTAATAAATAAGGCAAGGAAGGTAACAACTGATCATGATCAACTCAGACAGATTGTCATCAGGATCAGGATCATTTGCAGTTTTGTCACTGAAGCCACACCTCAGCAGCTCCTCTGAAACAGGCAGTGGCTCAGAAGATGCTGCACTAGATGTTCGTGAGCGTGACAGTTTGACAACCACAAGTGAAAAGCAGATACCAGCAGGAAAAGCAACAAGTAAAACCCCTTCCAAGTCGTTTTCTTAGAAAGCCCATTACAAAAAACCTCATAAACTCAACTGCCTTATTCATTGGTACTTCTAAAAATAAGATAGTAAAGCCTGACTAAGCCCTAAACCCACGCCAAGCCTAAGCAAGTCACTGAAAAATTGCTTTAGTTCTACTTTTGTCAGAAATAGTTACTCTTGGGAATCAGGTTTCCCAGACACCTCGTCTCAGGTCCATCTTCTCATCAGCAGAGTATTAACACCCATCAGCAGGTTCCAGCTCTCAGGTCTGAAGCAACCTAAGCACAGAACTCATAATCCCTTCACTGGAGTGACTCTCTCAGGATTAGCTGCTTCATTTACACTGAAATGAATTAAAAATACTTGGAAGCATGCAAACCCAGAAACATTAAATTAAAGTCTGTTACTATGAAAGAGACATGAAATAGACATTTTAAATGAAATTCTTTATTAAAGGTACTTCAAAAATATTAGTCAAAGGAAAAACAGGTGTTTGCCAATCCCAAAACAAAGAGAAGACAGGAAATAAAGCAGGAAACTACACTAACAAAACCACATTTTTTAGAAAAATCACCTGAAGTGGTTCACCAAATAGGAACAACACATCTCTTTTTTAAATATTTCAAAATCAAGAGAAAAAATAACTGGTAAATTGAATAATATAAAGAAATACAAGTTCCTAATTCAAAGTCCTACCAGTGCTTTCTAAATGGAGTGACAAATTCTCTCTTGTTCTGAGATTTACCACACCTCTTCCTTTCCCTCCCTTAGTTAAAATAATCCTTCAAATTCTCAGTCCTTGGATGAAGGGTCATTATTATTGTGAAATTTAGTTCATTGAGCTAATTTGCTATCAGTATCAGTTGCCCTTTTTTTAAATAAACCAAAAGCATCAGATCAATTTAAAAATCTAGATAAAACTTGATAACATTAAAAACACAAATTGGACTTGTAAGAGCTGTGCACATCAAAACCCCTAAGGACATAATCAAAAATATACATGAACTTAAGCACACAACAGAAAATTGCAGGAACTTGCTACAAACAACATGGCACTATTAAGTATTTCTGATGGTCTAACTTGTATAAGTATTCTTAGATTTTGATTTGACTCAACTTGGCACACAATGAGTAGCCACCAACTAAAGAACATGTTTTATATGACCACATGTTACTTCACAGTGTGCTTAATTCACTAAGGGATCATCTTCTAGCAAAGAGAAATTGCTGGTTTGCATATAAAAGATACCATGTGTCATTTTTAACAAACTGAAAGCAAGAAATACAGCCAAAATTAATAATAAGCTTTAAAAAAAAATTAAACTTGATGTCACTTTAAAAAAAACCCAACAAATTGCATTTAATACACCACATGGCATTCATCTTGTAGTGAGAACAACAAAGATGACATTATGAAATAAATTTCAAATTGTATGGGAGATACTAGACAAACTAGAGATGGGCAGCTGTGGATAGAGATTAAACACTTCATCCAAGTATTTCAAGAGTGCTCCTGGTCTAAAATAGCCATGAGTCAGAAGATGCCTGTACCACGCTTTGTATTTACTATATACTAGTTTTTCCAGATGTCAGCCATAGTCTGTGACAACAGTTTAACTGTTTCACTGATTTTTAGGTGAAAGGAGCTGTTGGCACATTTAATCTAATCTCTTATCAGAAAGCAAACCGGTTCCCCTGATGGCTGCAGAGTAAAAGGAAAGGCTTCAGATAAAGGGTTTTAACCTTCAGCTGCACTCCACAAGCAGAGAGCAACAGCTCCAACAAGGCACCCCAAAAAGGATCTCACTGACCTCACTGCAGAGAAAATGAGAACAAAATCCCATCATCATTATTCATCTGGTCTGGGGGCAACTCCTTCCTAAACTGAAGCCTGTAGGTTTGTATGAATTTAAACTCAGGTCACCAAGCATCACATGAGAGAGAGCAAATCCTTTCTACAATCCCTACATCCATAGTGTTTAATGTGCTCTGGCTAAAGTCTGATGCCCTAGAAAAATAGGGAATGGGGACAGAAAGGTGATGGGGGTGGGACAGCAACCACTCTTCAGCAAAACTGCAGGAGACAAGAGAATCCCTCCTGATCATTGCTACAACTACCAAAGCCATACATACATATTTGGTATGTAATTATTCTGTTCCAAATATGAAAGTATAGTTAGACACAACACAAAGTTTCTCTTAATTTTACTTGTTTAAAGTGGCTTTTAGTGTACTTTAATTTTTCTTTTCAGCCAGAGGTACTTCCTGATACATCAGGCCAGTGTAGGAGGCAGATTCACGCTCACAGATTACCAGGGTCAGCAGGGTCCATCACTTTTGCCCTGCTCAAACCAAAGTGCATTACACTCCTTACCCAAAGTATAGGAATGCTCATAAAGATGTTATCTATTAGAAAGCTATTTAATATTCATTTTAAAGTAGTCTCTACCAGCCTTACTAGTTCAAATGCCATCTGAAGAGAGCAAAGAGTTCTCTATTTTCAATCTAACAGTATCATTCAAAGACAGGTTTTCCCTCATTATTTTAATATTATGGCTAAAATGTGACCACATCAGCAGTTGGTTATTTTCCAACTCTGATTTAAGACTGTAACATTGCTGACTTTATATGTGTGAAGATGCACACAAAATACTTGCAAAACTTGAGCACAAAGCAGAGGCTCAGGTATCCAACACGCACCACACACAACACCTGCATAAGGGTAGAGAGCACAAACTCTTAGTGATGTTTCTGAAACTCTCTCAGCAACGAAAATGCACCTTAAAACTCATTTAATCTGTGTTCATCAAAATGCATGTACCTCATAGACCTGCTCATCGCAGTTCTGTGTTCCTTTGAATCACTCTTTCCTTGTGCCTGCTTCTCTCATTAAAAAAAAAGATTATAGGCTTTTTCTTTCTGCAGTATACTAACCATTCTGAAAATGCTGAGCTGCAGTTATAATACATCCATACACACTGGTCTCTGCATCTAATTACTGTGTGATGGAATGTACACTCACTAAAATAAACTTCCCCCACTTTGGTCTTACTAGGATGAATGTCCAACCAAAATCCAAAGAAAAAAATAAATTTCATAAATACATCAAATCAATACACTCAGAATTAATAAGCCAATAGAAGCTAGCCCAACCTTTCAAGAATGCAGTATGTATGTATTTAACTATACTGGGTTTGCATTTGAGATGCATTAATTAAAACAAAAAATGGAAGTTATAATTAGCTGAAAATGATGCAAAAACACAAACATTTCACATTGCAAGAGTCAAAAACAACAGCTGGACTTTATTTTGGGCTATCAATGAAAGTGTTATATTTTACTCAATTCACACTGCATATAGTAACACAAAGCATCTAAAATTTATTTAATTTTTCATTTATAGCCTTTTTTTTTCCCCTTTTCAAATGACTATTTAAAGCCTTTCTATGAAATTAAAGGCTTATATAAGTATAAATCACATTGTAAGAACAGTTTATACCTAACTGGCAATGCAATAAAAACATTAACCTTTCCTAAATGAAAGATGTGTTTAATTTTTTAAGTCTGCCCTACTATATAGAGCAAACACATAAAACATGCAATACATGAATATACATTTATAATTTCCACTAATTTAGGAATGTGAGAATTATTGTATGCAGAATAGGGTTCCACTTGGTATCTTCCCTCCAGTTAAAGGCTGCCCCAACAGCAGACACCAAGAGAAGAACCCAGGAAAGGGGAAGGACGCCCTGAAACTTCCACAAGTGAGGGAAGATTCAGCAGTGTGGCTCAATCACTTCCCAGATTTAGAAGCAACTGTTAATTTTTCTTCTGCATATCTGCCACATCACCCTGAGAGCTTTCAGCATCTACAGCCACCTCTGCAAACACTGAGACCCAAATGTCCCCTGCCCATCACATGCAGTACTGTCTGGTTTTCACTCGTGTGAGGCAACACCTCCCAGCCTCACCCTTGTCCTTCCAAATTTGGAGGACAAAATGAGCAAGTCACTTCCCATTTACCCTCCACTTGCAAATTTCCAGTCTATTTTGTTTATTTACATTTACTAAGCCTAGAATTGAAGCCAACAAAGAACCAGAAGCTTCTTTCCCTTTACGAGACCACCACAAGAACTAGACAAGGCTTATAATAACACAAAAATTAGAATATAAGAGTGGGAGCCACTGCTTTCAATCAGATAAAGAAAGGACTGAGCTTCTTGCAATTGCCCAGTACTAGCAAACTCTAATTAAAGATGTTTCACTAACAGCACAGTCCAGGAACAAAACCTTAGACAAAGCAATGAATGTTGATCAGACCTCCCAATGTGAGCCTATGGAAACAGTCTTGATGCTGCAAAGCAGAGAATGTTTACAGACCAAAGCACAGGCTTGTGCTCAAATGTTAAGAAAATGAATCTTGCTGTGAAAGCTGGAGCAGGAGCATCTGCACTTTGCTCCATCAGAACAGTGAGTAATTAATAACATCAAACCCATCAGTTGCATCTGAAGGTGGCCCCTGATCACTGAGGGAGCTGCAGGTGCTCAGACATTTCAGAACAAGACTCCTGCTTTTGCTAAGCCTGCTAAATTTAAAATACCAGTTTAAAGTAGTTTCACATTTCTTCAAAAATATCTCTACTTCTAGGAACTTAAAGCTCTCGGCCACAATTTTGCATAACCTGAGCCGTACCAGGTACGTACATCTGGTTCTGGTCAGCGCTTCATGTTTTATTCACTCTAGGTTAAAGAGCACAGCAGTGCTCTCAGAGGTACACTGGGGCTAAACGGGTTAGAAGCCTGGTTTGGAGCACAGTTTCAGCCAGCAAAACCAGTAAATGAATAATGTTTCATTTCATGAGAGCTGTGATTTCAGCTTCTGAGCTAATGTGCCCCAGCAAAGGGCAGGAGCATAGTGCAGAGCTGTAAATATGCCTCTCGTTTTCCTAACCATCTCCTAGGAACAGTGCTGTGGCAGAGACTGGAAAGCGTATCCACTGATGGAATTCTTTGTGCTTTTAAAGTATCATTCTGGAACACTTACAACTGACTATTCTTTTTCTTATTAAAATTTCTATTGCCTTACATGTCTGGGAATATGGCACACATTTGACTATAATCAAGCCGCACACATAAGCACACAAAACTAGAAGATTACAAAGCAGATGAATCTGATTTTTTTCAACACTGCAATTCTGTTTCTGTTGAATTTCTTTCTCAAATAAGTTTTTCTATGCTTTTACATATGAAATTGTGAACACATTTGTACAGAATGCTAAAGTTAAAAGTTCAAAGAGGGAACACTCAGAATGTGGTATTTGCAGGACGAAATTATCTAAACTGTCTTGTAATCCCAAGAAACACTTTACTCCACCCAAACTTTGTTTTCTGTCTCAAAAGTTCAATTAATAATTTTAATATAAATGGTACGTTCTTCACCTTCTTCTGTATAACTTTTGGCTATATTAGTGTGCCAGCTAAGTATACAGAGGTAAGACAGTGTGTAAATACAAGTAGACAACAATTCCACCACTCCCCACAAGAAAAAAAAACCCCACAACATGAGGGGGTGCAACCTGCAATGGAAACACTAAGTAGCTAAGATCTTGCTATGATTTTGATTCTGGGCTTGAGACTCTTGGATTATGCTAAGCCATTTCACAAAGCTCATTTTTCTTACAGGAAGTGATCTAATATAAAAAGTACTTCACAATTTTCAATCAACAGAAATACAGATATGAATGTATTAAGCCAATATCTATAAAACAAGACGTTAGGTCACTTCCTGACAACTAATATCTAAAATCGACATTTGTTACTGCATGAAAGCAAGCTTCTACAGCATGAGTTGAGAGAAGAATTTGGGATTTTTACAGAGAGAGTATATTGACTCTGCTACCTCTGTAATCCCTGTTGATGCATAATCCCTTCCCTGCCACTCCCCTGCATGTCACCCTCACGTCCCTTCCTCACAGCTCGCACATTTCAGTACACTCTGTTAGTTACCAAACAAGCTTGTTTTTAAATTTGGCAGTTCAGACATCTTTCTGTGGTAAAACCAAAACCAAAAACTGTGTTTATAAAGTCCAGCAGTTACTTTCAGAGGGTTTTCTGAGGAAGGGGAGGGAATGGGTCCTTTCTGAGGGGAGAGAGAAATAGAAAAGGAAGGGGGCTATTTGTTTTTCAAAGCACTGTGACAAAAACATCCCTCTCAAAGAAAAAAAGTGCCCTCCATCAAAAGGGTGTCAGTGGAGGGGGGAGGGGACAGACCTGGCAGTAATGGCAAGTCTGGTCCATAACAGGAGGCTCATAGGTTCACAGAACATCAAATATTTATAACAAGCAAATGTGCTTGGCCTTTTTAGCCCCTGGACTGCAACCCCCCCTTCTCCCCCCACAGTTTGACTGAACAGAACCATCAACAGCACTGAAGCGTCCTGAAGCCTGGAAGTGTGCAAATGTTGCAAGAAAAGCCAGCTGTGCCAAACACCAGGCAGCCACCCAGGAGCAGGGAAGAGACAGAAACTGCAGCGAGCGCTGGCGAGGCCGAAGGGCCGGCCCGGCCGCGCGCGCAGGCGGCCACGCGCCACCGACTCGCCGCGTTTGTCTCAGAACTCAAAAGTTTCTCGCTCAACAACCCTAACCACAAAGAAAGCTGTAATCTAAACATCATGCCACAGCTTGCTCTAAGATGCTGACCAAAACTGCCATGACTAAGAAATAAAGCCAATGTTGCTGAACTGGCTGCGGCTGCCTTTTCTGCAACGTGCATGAATGTAGGCTGATCATTATCATTTAAGATGGAACTTACAATTTTTCCCTTCGCTATTAAATTCTGTTTGTGAACTACACAAGGCATAAATGCTGATTTCTGATTTTAAGTTCTTATTTAAATACTTAACTTTAACTTATTTTTTACAAGAGATACTTTCCAATGGAATAAAAACTGAGCTAGAGTAAGATTAATGACACGACAGCTCCCTGCTGTCTCTTACCATTATTCAGCTGTCTGTGGTGGTTTCTTGAGCTCTAAAACCTTGATATTCAGCTCAGATAAGCATGTAAAGAGACAGCTACATACATTTAAAAGCAAGTAACTTCAAAACACTACAAAGACAATGCAAGGGAAAAACAACACGAAGAAAATAGAGAGAAATCCAGTCCAACCAGGTATGAATCTGACTCAGTGGAAACCACCTAAGCTTACAAAAACTTTCTGAAGAAATAGGTGAGTCCAAACTATCTTGTCTGCATAGTGAACAATGTCCTATCCATCAAAAGTGACTGAACTGACTAATAACTTTGGGCCTCTCCTACTCAAAACCCTTTCCCTGTACATAGTCTTGCAGCATATTACAAGTGAGATTTTTTAAGTCCTCTGAGAAGCTCAGTCACTGCCAGTCACTAAAAAACTTAGTAAATCATACTAATATTCTGCACAAAAATCAACAGTATTAGTCTGTAAGTCTTGAACATGGAAATCTCACACTTGCTTACAGAATTCTTCCTATAATTAACAGTTTGTCCAGAGAACTCACTTCCTAAATGTGACATGTACACTACACATAAATGTTATGTAAAACAACATTCAGTAAGACTTACTAAATAGCTACAAAAATAAAGGATGTACTTATGAATTGTGTAAGTTCGATGCAAACTCCACATGGAATGGGATCTCTAGTTTAAATATATCATCAATCTAGGAAGGCAGTTTAGTTCCAGTGGATACATCATCAATGTATCAACTCTGCTCAGGTCAAACTTTCTCAACAAAAAGCCACAGTAACTCCACATTCAACAGTTTACTGCTAGAACAAACGCTGGAGTGTCACTAAGTGATTCCTCATTTGTTATGCCTTAAAGTACATTAATAAAATGCTGAACACTAAATACTGTTAAACTGGTAACATTCACTCTTTTGAGTATATTCTGGTGACAAACAGATATTAAAGTCACGATGGCCTTGTTTTTAGTCTTTTTAAATCAGCAGCCATCTTTTTCTGCCATCTGTTTAAAACTTTAATGAGATAGGAAAAGTCATATTTTGTTGCTTCATCCCACATGAGATTCTGAAACCAACCAGGACTGTGTTTATCCATTATTCCCAATCTAAGTTGCAAACTCTCTGATTCTATTGTGTGAGAGCACAGTAATCTTGTGGACTTGGAAGTTTTTTAGATGTTCAACCAAAGAACGTAAAATATACATAATTAACTTAAAACATTTATTATTTTAGTTCTATTTTTCTTTAGCCAAAGATGTTAGTTAAATCTATCTGCCAAAGTACTACACTTCAACTACAAGACTTTTAGCTTTTTATATCTTTATATGCTCAGTTTCATTACAGAATGAACACACAAGCAGTATGCATTTACTTATAACCACAGAACACGTGAAGATTTAGAAGAGATGGATTTTTTTTCCTTGTAACTCTCATTCTTAGATGATTTAAGGTAACATGCACACCTTGCTTTTAACCTCAAGTGTGAAGCTGCCTTGAGCTGAACACCAGTCAACATTCTACAGTCACCAGCCAAAAACTCATTCTTAAATTTGTTCCCCTTACTAACAATTTGAAATAGTGATTTATTTTCTCTCCTCCAGCCTCTTCACATACCTATGGTTTCTGGCAGGTCCAGGAGCTCATTGTGCTGCAAGTCCAGGTTGGTGATCTGCGTGCAGCTTCCAATCTCTTCTGGAAGATGTTCAAGCTGATTGTGCGCTACATCCAGCGTTATGAGGTTACACAACTCACCTACAGGCACACAGGAAAACCAAAACATAAAGGTCTTTAATGTACAGCTCTCAACAATGACCTCCACACAGAGATTAACAGAATCAGATGGATTTTGGGACAAGCTGAAAAAAACTATTGCTACCATTAAGTTATACATACAAAATAAGGTATTACAGGACCATAATTTCATCAGTCAGATCTAAAACCTGATCCAACAATTTTGAAAAGCCCAGATAAAATTTTAATAGATTCTCTGAATAAATGTTATTTATTGATCTATTTTCTTCCATCAGTTCTAGCTGTGGAATACAAGTATATAAATTATACTCCACACTTGTTTCAGGCTGATCAGAAGTTTAAAACATCACTGAGTAAATGAATTGTATTAAACTTTGAGAAATTAAGATCTGGTTTTACATAATTAATTACTTTCAGGCACAAAATCAACCAGAGACAGCAAAATTATTTGGCTGACAACCTAGATAATTCAAAGTCCTGACTGCTGTTTTTAAACATTTTTAGTCACCACAAAAAAAGGCAACTTAGGGTAAGTAAAGTGTATGCAAGCAGACCTATAGAAAACAAAAATTTGAAATAAAAGGCTTATCTGTTAAGCATTACAAAAGTTCAGATTTGGTTGGAGTTTAAGCTACTTTACACTGAACTGCTTCATTCCTGACATTTATACATTGATTTAAAAGCACAGCTAGGTACAACTCTATGCACAGTAGTTTCACCTATTTTTATGTCAAACACACTGTGTTCTGAGCAAAAGCTTGCTGGGTTAAAAAAAAGAACAACTGTGTGCATGAATACAGGTGGATGTATTCACATTTTCTGCACCTGATGGAGGTGAAATTAATGCATATGATTTGAAAGGCTTACACTCTCTCCAGTGAAGATGAGGTCACTGCATTTGTATATTAGAGCATGACTCAGAGAGTAACTAATTTGGAAGAGTAGCAAATTCCTTTTGAGGAGCAAATGTCTATTTTTAAGCTTCAGTGTTGTATCTCTGACACAAGGATTTTCCCACAGGCCTGCAGGACTAGCCTGGGCAGGTTCTGACGTGTAGTGTGTCTACTCATTAGATCAGCAGAGAATCACAATTGGTGATTTAAGAAATCATAAAATATGATGAATTCAGAGTTTGTACTGAGCTCAGGCATCATGTAGCCACAATACTCAGTACGTATCACAGAACAATTGTGAAAGGCCAGGAAAAAAGTCAACCTCAAGGCTTCAGTATTCTGTTTTTCTAAGATTGTTAACATATAACTGATCTTATTTCCTGCATTTATTAAACCCAAATGGGATGTTTTTCTAGAAACTAAGTGGATGGAAGTGTAAAGCTGGTGCTTAAGCACATACTCCATCTCTTACATCAGCAATCAAGTGTATTCCAGGCAACCAAAGGCAACAGTCAAACATGCTGTATCCAGCACTCCATAAACCACACGTCAGTGCTACTAATATGCAGATTAAAGCAAATATAAGAAAAAATTGAGCAAGAGTTAATGGTCTGTGGCAATGGCGTCTTTTCAATATTCATGGAAACAAGTGGGCAAAGTGTAGAAGGCAATAGAAGGAGGAAGAAATGCTTGAGGAAGACTTAGACATCCCTCCCTTTAAACAAACAAAAAAAGAGTCTCACAAAACTTTTCTAAGCTAACTCAAGAACCTTCACACACTTCAGAGCAGTAGTTTTCACTTCATGCTTGCTGTTTTCATTTGTTTTCACTTCAGCCCTTAACCAATGATGTCAAATTTGAAATATGGCATAAATTTCATTTCATCGCACTGATTTCTCATTTACTTGACTCTTCCCACTCTACATCTGCTGAAGCCGAAGAAATACTTGGGGGTTTTGCAGCAACATGTGCTGCATTTCATTTCTGCACCTGCTGATAACTTCAACAACAGCAAGCTGCATATTTGAAACAAACATCTTCCTACCTAACTCTGAGGGGGGAAAAAAAATGAGAAGTGATGCTTATGTCTCTCTAGACAATTAAGGGCAAGCTAACACTTTGGTTTCATTTGGACAGCCATTATTGAATATTGTTACATTAAAGATACAGGCATTATTTTAAAAAGCAACACTGGTAAACACTTAATAAAAATGTTTGAATGTTAAAATAAATTGAGGACTGCCCAACAAATTTTAGACTTTAGAGCAGAAATCAAGCAAAAATTAACATTCTATCACAAAGCACAGTAACTTTAGGAAAAGAATTCAAGAGATATTGAAATATTCAGCTTTTAGTTCACGTTGCTCAGTAAGGAATCTTGCTCTTGCACATAAGGTTACTTACCGTTTGACAGAATTTCACCAAAATGGGGGGTTTTCCCCCTCTAAGGATAGAACAGAGATGAAATGCTTTTGACACTGAAATACTTTCAATACTTTAACTTGAATTGCTGAGACACAACAGAGTGTGTGTCAACAAAAAGTACTTGACATACATTTCTCCTTTTGCTGTCCATGATGTATGGCAAAAAAATCTTACACCCAGTATACTAACAAGGTGAAGAACATTTAGGTGATGTGCCAGAGACTCAGATCACAGATCATAGCAGTGACATGCATGAACCCAGTCTACCAACTTACACCATTTGAGATAGAAATGAAAGTAAGTCTAATGCAGAATCATTTTATCACCCTAACACTACACATGTAAGGAGGTTAACTCAGAAACTATACGCAATTAACCACATATAATCACAGAATGTTCTGAGATGGAAAGGACCCACAAGGATCAAGTCCAACTCCTAAGTGAATGTCCCATGCACCAACCAAACCCACAACCTTGGTGTTAATCAACTCTAATCAACTAAATGGTCTTTTACAGCTGTACATGCAAAGGCATACAGAGGACCAGCTGTGGTGTGAGAACTAAAATATTGGTGTCTGAGTACGTGTGAGACCCACCATGGCGAGTAAATGGAAAAGCTCTTCAGAGCACCTCGAAGACTGAGGGATGTTACAGCACATGGGGCTTGAACACCTACTGTGGGGTGAAAGGGAGAGCAGCTTGGGAGGGTAAGAGTTGATAAGGAATCTGCAGGCAAGGGGAAAGAGAATAATCAATGTAGCTTAGGAAGGACAAGTGTGAGAAAACAAAGGAATAAAGAACTGCCCTGTGGCCAACCAGCAGCACCTGCCCTGTCTTCTCTTTGAGCTCTGTTTTTCCTGGGTGAGCAGCTCTCTGTTCCGAGTTCTGAGTAGCAGCAGCAGTGCAGTGAACGTGAGCAGCACTACTGAGCACAACCCAGGCCGTGGGACGAGCAGGGCTGCGCGCACAGAGCCGGGGCCGGCGGAGCAGCAGCCGCGGCCACCCACCCGTCAATGAACACACTGTGGGTGCGCTGCTCACAACAGCAGCTCTGCCAGGGTCACACCAGCACAAACACATGGCATGAACAGTCAACACAACAAATAATGATCTGCAAGCACAAAGAGGCCAAACTGGAGGCCATCTGCATAATGCTGTTCCAAGGAGCTGATGTTTCAGTGAGTGGAAGTGTCCTTCTTGTTGTCTGAACAGTGGCAATTGTACTGAAGGAAATGCTTCTCAAAAAACAGAAAAAAAAAGTGAAAATGCTTCACCAAGACACAACTGAAATCTGGCATTTTTGCTTTGCCAGGCTAAGAAGCATATGTCAAAATCAAAAAGACAGTTTTCTTAAAGAAAAGATTTGTTCAGATACAAAAAGAAAAATGTCTAAAGATGAGGAGCTCATGACCTTATTCACAGTAAAAGAATCAACATATGCACTTTTCAGGTGCAGTACATAACCTTTGCTGAACCACATTTTAATCTTGATTTAAAAGGAATAAGTTAGACAGAAATGTGCTGTAGATCGAAATCAGCCTTAACCAGAAGCAGTTTCCTGAAGAAAAACCCATTCCTGTTCACCATGTGGACAACTCCAGCATCACTTCACTAAAATATTGTTCAAACACCCAAAATCACTGCAAGAAGTCAAACACTACTTTAGGGCAGTATTAACCACAGATAAAATGGACTAACTCTTTTTGCCACAAGTGATGTCCAAAACAGACAAGTCCTAAGTTCACAGTAGTGAATAAAGCATTTTCTATCAACTACTTACAACTGTACTGAAGGGACAAGCACCCTCACAACAACTGAAAAGAAAACTAGGAAGGTGCTCAGGTTTCAGAGAAGTTGTTTTTTGGGAGAGATTTTTTTTGCCCTTTGTTTTTTTTTTTTTTTAACACTATATTGCACTGAGATTGCAAAGGAAGAAAAGCAATTAAAGCTCAAAGTCTGCCAAGAAAGCAGACAGGAATTGCATGTACTAGCTGGCTTGACAATAAAAGATTTTAAAGTAGGAGCAATGCCCATCTGAAAAACATAAAACAGTTTCTCTATAAATAACCGTCACAAAACAGCCAGTTACACCCTAGCACGTAGTTTTTAAAAGTCTGTATGTTAAAAGGCTCTAAAAAACTCACACAATTCACAGACATTTTTCAGAGAAGATAGTTTGTGAAGACTCCAACCACCTTCCATCTAAAAAATTTGTTAGAAATACAGCTAAGTATTCACCTCAACAATCCTTAAAAAAAAGGGGTGAGCAATCACCTCACTGTTGTTCTCATACACACAAAGAATAAATGTTATAGTATGACAAAGCTAAATATACCTGCTGGGAAAAAAAAAGCACTATGAAATGACTAATATTTTCTGCATAACAAGGCAGAATTATAGTCCCACTTCATGTCCAACTTTGAAAGCCTGTTATGACAAGAGGACCAGGTTACATGCCCTGACTTACATAACCGAAAATTCTTTTTGGCCATTTAAAACACAAAATACAGCTTCATTAAAAAATATTAAAATATACACAAATAAACAGTTGGAGAGAGTATATAGGTCAATAGCAGAGAGGCTTCAGTGTCTCCTATCACTAATGCAGTCTGTGGGCACCACTCTTGGATGGCAAACACAATTTGCAATGTAGCCTGTTCTCCACTGGATTAACACCGTGCCTGCCCGTGCTTAAGCAGATTGAAAATTATGAAATCCTTCACAACATGATAAATCCTGGGCCAGATGACACAGCAAGAGGATCAAGACTCTTATGGAAAGCAGAAGGAAGAGGAGAATGCAAATATTACTGGGACTTCAGGCTGGTGTGTCAGAACACCGGTTGTAAGCTAATTCATAATTATTAATTATCCAAAATCAGCAATGCTGGGAACAAGTTAAAAACAGTCCCCATAACTTTGATAGTTATTCATGTTTCACTTGGTTCTTTGCTGGCAAAAGAAAAAAAAAAGAAAAAGGAAAAGGAATCTTCAGTCTATAAAAACTCTTTGGGATACGTGTCCTGATTTTAGAAAAAAGTTAAAAACAATTTCAGAATCTTTTCCCTGTCTGTGAGATCCTAGAACATCACCATGGCAGAGCCTGAGCTCTTTGCTGCCCAAAAGAACAGGTAAGCAGTCAGAGCTGTTCTGAATTATTACTGCACAGGTATAACCTACACAGAAGAGTTACTGACGGAGGAGAAAGAATGCAATTTTAATATGGTCATGAGTGACTTATGTACCAAAATTAAAATACTCTTATAAGTAAGAAATAAGCACAGTAGTATTATTTACAATTTGCACAATACACATAAATCTAGTTGAGAGAACCACTCAAAAACACAGAAGTTAAGCTCAGCTGAAAAGAAATAGTCAAAATCTGGCCTAAAACAAGCTTCAACAAGACACAACAGCAGAAGACTTTTTACTTATTGTTTATAACTGAAAGTAGCAAATATATATAAAATTAAAGACATGTTCAAACAACATCTCAATCACGTGAAATGTAGAAAAAATAGTCTTAGAAAGGGCTCAAGGCAGGATTTGAGGTGGACAGTAGAAGCTCATTTGAGTGCCAAGACAAAGGCAAAGTCTTGCACCTAGCAGGGAATAACCCTGCAAAGAGGTACAACCTTGCACCAAGAGGTGAGAAGGACCAGGGGGTTCTGGTGATGCTGAACCTGGGGCAACATCTGGATCCTGTTCATTTTGAGTGTGGAACAAGCTCTCAAATAACAAATGCTAACCACCTACCAGGCTACCTTAGCAAGGGCAGCCTGAGGGAAGAGATTATTTCCTTCTGCTCAGTACTTAGGAAAGTATTCAAAGAGTTAAAATAATTGCAGCATTGATTAAAAAAAAAAAAAAAAAGAAAAAAAACCTGGACTTCTAACAAGCTGTCAGTATTTACTGGAATTACACTTGGGGCATCATCCCAGTAAGCTCTGCAAGTAGATCAAAAAGGCAGGACTAGTTTATCATTATCCTAAAGCCAGTATGAAGAAAATGTAATCAGGAGGAATTTGACTGGCTGACAAGACAAAACTGCATCCCCACAAGAGCTTTCACAGGAATCAGAACCCAGATACTAAAGCTGAAGCTGGCCAAAAGGAGTTCTATGCTTTTCCTGCAGCTCAAGAAAACAACCAGAACTGGATCAAATAAGCTGTCATTTTCTCTGACTTCTAGAGAGCAACACACATGTATCAATGCCTATATTTATTCCACTTCTGTTCACAACTTCATGCTTTTATCACATTATAATACAAATACATAAAAATAGTCTCAACCACTGTTTACAGACATTACCATGCCAATTAAGTCCAGAAGCACAACTTTTTTTCCTTCAAATTGATGAAACAGAGGAAGGGGCTCTTAGATACAAATAATGTAAAGAAATCTTTCTCTATACTGTAAGATCTGCTGAAAAAAAAGGGGAAATTAAATTCAGAGCACCACTGAAAAGCTTTGCAACTAACAAGTTCTTTAATAAGGAGGCACCACATTCAGCATGGAGTGAGTAGACATGAACTAATGTGGACGTGGCTGCACACATCTGGTCCACTGTCTATACTACTGAAAACAAAACAGGTGTAAGTGTTATGAGAAAAGAGTTTCACAGGAGTGAAGAAACCACAAATGATCTAAATATTGGGTAGATGGGGGAAGAGAAGCACAGAAGAGTCCCAAAGACATTCCAAGACTGGTGTAGGCAGATTCCCCGAATTACATTCTAAAAATATTTCCCTTGCAGAACAGCCCTGACCAGATTCTCCCCAGAATAAGAGTTGCATTCACAGACAGAAAACACAATATTTGAAGTCTCAAGAAACTCTCAGAAACTATGCAAATGTAATTTCAACCATGTTGACAATATTATTTCTATTTGAGCTGTGTGTGCTAAGACGACAAAAATATTCGTAACTGGTATAAGACGCAACCTTGTCTTTGCAAAGAAAATATTGTCAACTTGATTGTGCAAAACAATTCCTTCAATACAACACGGAGGAATGCAATAAAACTCCAAGTACAAGAAATGCAAAAGGCTTGCTTAAGTAACAGCCTGCAAACTGAAACATTTGCTTGGCCTCATCCCAAGACAGTTCCTCTGGTTTTCATCCTTCTCGTGCTGACTGTCTGACTCACCAAATTCACATTCTTCCATTCTAGTCTTCAACTTTTTGATCTCAGTAGAATGGACAATTTACCAGATAAGGAGATGAAGCTGGTGTCCACCTTGTGACCTTATCCCCACAACTATCCCTCCAGACTGTCTTTTGGCAAAGCTTTCACATGGAAACCTTTCTGGTAAGGTTTTATTTCATGGATGCCACCAGAGACTAAGCAGCCAGGTGAACAGGTAAGTTCTGCCTTGCACTTTGTATGTGTGTGTGTATATACAGATTTATGTATTTATATATATATGCAACATCTGCACAACCATGACCTTTTAGTCAGGAACAACATTCAAAGCAAACTTGTGGACCTTGCTAAGGATGAAAGGCATTTATAGGAGTTTTAAGGAAAAAAATAGTCAAGCCTTTGGAAGAGGAGTGTATTTAGAATTACTAAAGAAACAAGCTCCACCAGACTCAGGAAATCCCTGACACGAAAATAGCTGGATGTGGGCAAGGAGTCAGGTTAAGCCTCACATATAAACCTACCCTGTTTCTATGCACATGCTTGCTTAGGGCTACAGTCACAGTGAGGATACTGGCCAAGGTGCACTCTGAAACAATTTATCACCACTGTTAGGCAGGATGCAATTTGTAAGAAAGACTGGGTTCACAAAAAACAACATACAGTAGAGCTTTGTCTTCAAGAAATTTCCATCAATGGATTCTCATCACTATCCACAAAAACATGATAAAAAATGGTTTCAGGACGTGTGGCTGAGCTGATGCTAACAGGACTTTTGTGGTACAAAACATGAAAAGCAGGGGGAAAGGGAGAAAATGAGATTCTAAAAACATAATCTGATGCATTTTCAACAGCTCTCTACAGACAGTAATGCATCCTTCCTCAGAGGACTTGCAGTGCACTTCCCATGCTTATATACAAGAGCAATCCTACCTGAGAGGCGTCACAGCGAGCCCAGCTCAGCGTGGGCAACGCGCGGTCCTGCTCTCCCAGTTCCAGTTTTCAGGATGAAAACTACACTGATTTCAACCACCTAAAGTAACAGACAAGCAAAGTAGCAGCTGGGAAGCTGCCAGGAGAGGAGTGGATACTGCCCATTTCAACATCATGAATCTGTTCTACACCAGCACATCCATTTCGTGAAAACTCTCACTAATTCACCTACAGAGTTTTTGGCTAAACATGAAAAAAAAAACCCAAAATGAAGTATTTAAGTACTTTTAGATCTTATTCAAACAAATATATTTATACATAGCAAAATACAACAATGCATACCAAGACCTCAGCTTACTATGCAGTCTATTGAAATATTTCAATCACATTAAAATGTAGAAGCACTACAGATGTTGCTACAAAAGTGTTAAGACAAGGCCAATAAATGACTAGCAGAAATTATTTGATAATTACCTACCTCTTACAAAGCTTACCTACAATAAAACAACTGGGTGGAGGGGAATGAGAGGTGCTTTATTCTGGGGGAAAAAAAGACCACAAACACACACATCTGTTTACTAACCATGGATAGTAACACTTCCTCTTTCTCACAACAATGCCTGTTTTAATGCAAAACATCTTTTCCTTGAGTGAGGCCACCTAATTTAAGCTTGTGTTGTTTAACTCCTAAAGACAGTTAAGTAGAACCAAATTTAGGTTATTTTCCAGCAGCTCAGAGCTGGTACGTTCACCTCTTCCAGGTTTTCCTCAAGACAATACACTCCAGAACAGATCAGTCATTGTAAGGCTGTTTCCAGGACCACCTGAGAGCAAATGTAAGCAACAGAGAGAAACTGTTGCATCTAAGAACAACAAATCATCACTGGCACAAAAATCAACTACTCGAAAACATAGTGGGTGTTGGAAGAAAGGTCTCGAGCATCAGAGCACTTAAGAGTCCCTACATTCAATTTATTTCAATGAGAGTAGAAGGAAAATAAACTTTATTTTATAAGGCTGGAGACTAAAGATTCCTAGAAAAGTAATTAAATGGGATGATTGCTTACAAATCAGGAGACGCTTTATTTTAAAGCGGCAAGGTCCTAAAGCTGGAAATTTGTGTTCAGTAATAGTGAAAGTCATCACAAGTCTGTACCACCAGAATAAAACTTTTATTCCGTCCCTCTTTGAGGGAACAATAGCAACATCCCATCTTTCAAGCTGAAGCCGGGGGTTTTAATTTTCTTTTTGTCCAGGTCAACCTTTTGTAGCACATCTACCTCCAAAAGGCAAAGTAAAGAAAACCCAGGATTCTTTGCATAGCTGTGCACCAGATCAGGAACACAAGCACATCATAGTTAACTGCTGCAAGACTTCCATGCTGGACAAGTCAGCAGGTTACATAAGCTTTGAATTTTTAAAAATATGAACAAGCACACTAGCATGCCATTGTGAGCCCTAGGCCTTAGAACAATGGGGCATTTTTAAAAAGAATTTGAAATGCTCTGCATGATATTGCTTTATAAAAGATAATGGCTTCATTTTACTTCCCGCTCCCCAGCAACAAAAGTTTCTGTGTTATTTACAAGCTGATGAGTGTTCACTAGTATATGGTATTTTGATACTGTATTATAAAACATTCAAGGGATTAAAAACATTGAGACTTAAAAGGCAAGGACTTTCTTAAAGTGCACATGTGAAATGTAGAAAAAGTGTTTAAAGAAACAGAAAAATTCCATTGGAAAGTAAGAAATACAGTTCTCAACAGTTACATTTTTCAGCTGTGTATTCAACTCAAATATTTAATCAATAAAAGAAACATGAAAGTGGGTGAATAGAAATCAATTACAAAAGCTAAACTATCTTATCTGGTTTTACTCTTTGATAAAAAATATTTTCAAATGCTTGTTCTACGTGTGTTGGCAGTTAAAATTATTTGTGTTACTTAATCTTCAATTAATTTTATTGTTCAGCTGATTCAATTTCAGGCAACCTAGTCTGAGAAATTTACTTTGAATAAAAAAGGATGGTGTTGAACATCATGACTGCCCTTTGAAATTCTTCCTAAGGGTGACAGTTATCTTCCATTTGTGCTTCTAAAATGCCTTCCACAATGAGGTGCTGACCCGTAACAAGGAACATGAGCATTATCACAATACAAATAAAGGCAGGACTAACTGCTGGATACAAAGACAGAAGTAAAGTAGTTAATGTTCTCAAGCTAGGGTTTGATACAGAATTGAGAATGCTGCCTGTAGGCATATCAAAACAATAAAAAAATACAAAGAAAGAAGCAAGTCACATGTTCATGACACAAGTACATACTAATTTTCTCATTAAATGGTTACACATGATCTCTTTCAAGACTACAGTGAACTCACACAGACATAACATACTTTAATGTAAACTTAATCATATTCAACAAATGGAAGTTAAGAAACAGTGTTCCATTAACAGCAATGTCTGTAGTGTCAAACACACCTACAAAAAGTTTCAACACCGAATATCAGAATGCAATATCTCACCAAAGTTTTTTCTTCACACACCAGTATTAATTTAAATTTATGCATGATCCCCAGTTGAAC
This sequence comes from Climacteris rufus, assembly GCA_013398175.1. Taxonomy (NCBI): domain Eukaryota; kingdom Metazoa; phylum Chordata; class Aves; order Passeriformes; family Climacteridae; genus Climacteris; species Climacteris rufus. The sequence goes on from VZRZ01005631.1 coordinate 878,245, forward strand.
CTCAGAAGATGGCTCTTTGCCAGATTACATCTAATAACTGAGCCACACACAGAACCAGGTACAGCACTGACAATTGTATAACACCTCAACCAGCTAAATTTGCCACAATTTCTTCAATGTATGTAGAAACACGCAGGATGCTGGGTTTTCTGTAAACAGCAGCCCCATGGTTTCCAGTATCATTTGTTGATCAGTAAAAAATTCAATGACACTGTTGAACTTAAACTGAAGTGTTAAAATAGATGAAAATTGCATTCCTTAGTTATCCCATGGGAAATTCACAGGATTGCTGAGATGCTCATGACAAATCACAAACCACATGGATCAGAAAACATACCACATTAACCATTTGATTCTTGCCCAGCAAAAAACTGTTCCTGTGGCTCTGGTGGAATCCATCTCCAGTGGCTGCCACAGAGAGCCAAGGACTCAGACCAACAGCTGCCAGCACCACTGCATTTCTCCACTCCTGTTACCATGGTCAAAGCTCTCTGTACTGGGCATTGCTGGTAACTGGACTGACAGTTCCAGGCATGCCCAGGAGTTCCTGCCATCAAGAATATGTTATCTTATGTATCTTTCATATCAAGCTGCAAGATAAAGAGCAAACACCTGGTTTGAGAAAGATCTATCAGGTATACAAACAAGAGCATTTCCCAAGCTTTGCAAAATTGGTGATCATAGGGGCCACTTCAGTAACAACACACTCATGGCACTGGCTTGGAAAACAGGAACAAGTCCCACAGCAGCTTTTGGAAACAGGGCATGGGAATTACTACTCAGTGTTACAAGGGCTTTCACAAGGTTTTTTTCACACTTGAAGAAAGTCAAAGTAGTTTCTTAACTGCATGAAGTTTATGTTCTCCCTACCCTAAAAGGGCTAAACTATGCTTGCATTTTAAAAACTGGTGATACATAGAAAAAAACCTACTGATGACAGAATGTCACCTTTATGGGGCACACATGTTGTTCAAACATTGCTTGTTATAGAGATGTTTTCCATGATACAGAACATATGAGCAACAACTTAGAAGTTCTTGATATACAGCTGCTCCAGCACATTTTTTGTAACAAACCATTTAAATTAATAAGGTACTTGCATATTATTTCACCATCTTTCAAACTTTTGTAACAATGTTTGGAAAAACAAATACTATTCATTACAAAGTCATAAGAATCATCAGCCATGCATACAATATTTGGTCACTTCAGAGTCCATGTATTAATATATTCATGACTTATAAAAGGCAGCCACTTGCACAAATTGTTAACCTAGATTATTAACTGTTACAGCACCCAACAGCTTGCTCATAATAGCATGTAGCTAGCTATTCTACCTTGTATTACTGTGGTCACACCCCTCTGTAACATGCCCATAATGTGCTTATAACAAAAACAGTTCATAAATAAAGAAACTCTAAAATAAAAAATGCCCCTGTATCTTTTTTTTAAACCATCTGGGCTCTCAAGACACAATATGTGAAAGCACAAAGCAAAGATGAAAACAATATACATCTGATTTTAAGATGACAGATGAAGAAAAAGGGCTTTTGCTGTTTTAAAAAAAAATATAGAGAGAAGGTATTGACTATTCCCAAGCTAACAGTGGCACGGTATGATCAAGAGCATAATTTCATGAAGTTTTAAATGAAGTGCAGTTGGAGAAGTGACAGTCTGTGTACAATTAACTGCAACGTGAGTGCCAGAACAGAACCACACTTTCAGTCAGCACAATCACTTACCAATTTCAGCAGGTAGCTGCTTGATTTTGTTCTCCCGTATGCTAAGCATGGTGAGCTTGGACAAGTTTTTGATATCCTTTTCCACAGTAGTTATACGATTAAAGCGCAGGTACAGAGTGGCCAGGGAGCTCAGCCTGTACACCACCGAGGGGATTTCGCGCAGTTTGTTGTGCCGCAGGTCAAGCATGCGCAGTTTCTTCAAGTTATCGAGAGAGTCAGGCAAGCTGGTGAGTGAGTTTTCACTCAGAGCCAGCGTCACCAGGTTCACAAGACAGCCCACCTCGGCGGGTAGGCACTGCAGTTTGTTACTGTATAAATAAAGTTCTGTTAACTGCGTCAGCTCTTTGACAGCTGATGGAAGCATGTGTATAGACCTCTTGGACAAGTCCAAGCGCATAGAATTCTCTTCCCGGCATTTATTTAGCTCTTTGATCACTTCAGCATTGCTGGATTTTTTGCGAGTACCTGTGGCAGGATTAGGTCTTTTTATCGTATTGTCCACTGAAAAAGCTACCCCAGGCTGTGTGCTACTGGAGTCCTTCTTTCCATCTTTGGCATCTTTCCCTTTGGTCTTAGGCTCCTTTTCTTTGCTCTCTTTCCCAAACCCTCCAGAGGCCTTGGCCTCCTTCTCCCTTTCTTTTGATGACTGGACTTTTGGATCCTTCTCTTTACAGTCCTTTTCTTTTCCTAGATTACTACTCATGATGACTCAATGTTTAGCAAGCACCGCATGAAATCTGTTTCTGAAGTCCACAAGAACAATTCAATGCTGAGGCAACAAGGATCCTTAAAACATGCAAGTGTTGAACCAAGGGAGGAGCTTCAGAGGTATGACACCCATTTGCTACATATTGGTTCTGAAGGCACTCTTTCCTAATCCCAGAATCAGGAGATGCAGCTGTAGAGATCAGGTCAAATGCTCCGTATTAGTATTTCTGGAACACAGAAAAGAAGCCAGAGTTAGTGTAAACACAAAACTTCCAGTTAAATATTGAGTGTACATCAAGCCTGTGCTTGCTAACTCAGGTTAATGATTTGCACTTCTGTTCAAATGTCAATGAAAAACCCAAGGCTAAATCAAAAATACTACACGTACTGCTCACCAGATCCACTGTGGTACAAGAACTATGCTAATTAGTATTGTGAGGAAAGAAAAATTACAATTCTTAAACATAATACTGCCTTCAGTACTACGTTTGAGTCACCATCTTACTTCTTACCTAGTTCTTAGCACAACACTGGTCATCAACACGAATATTCTCTCTCTCCTCAGTGCCCAATCAGCCAATAAAGATCTGTTATAATTTTAAGTGCCTGCCTCCTCAAACAAACCTGTACAGGCTTACTCTTTCAGCACAAAAGAATCTCAAACTGATCTACAGTGAAATCTAATATGCTACGGGGTAACACAAACACTTTGCCTTGAGATCTCTCTCCTGACCAGCTCTGAACCACAAGTCTCTGCTTTTAACGTGGAGCAGAACATTCTCACCAGCTTCACGTGCTCTGAAGACCCAAACACAAGGATTTTTAAAATAAACCTAACAAAAAGTCAGCCGAAAACCCAGAAGAAATAATATAATATGCTTCAAGTTAAGAAAAATTATGAAGGAATTTCCCTTGTGAGTAGGACACAACGTATGTCAACCCTTTACATACCCTTTACAACCCTTTACAGCATCTTGAATTTTCCCCCTCAATGACTATAATGCAGCCTAATAAGAGAACAGATGTCTGAAACCTATAAAGCACCATTTACGTTTTTATAAAATCATTATGCATTGTGGAAAGTAGCTTTGCTTCATGTTTTGATTCAAAACACATGACATGCCCAGGAACTTCATGATTCTGAATACTCTGGAGACGTTTTTGAATGCTTCTTTGTGAAAGATAAATAAGCAATCAATGGCAACAATAATTTCATGTCTTTGTATCAGTCCACCCTTTAGCTTTGATATGCAGCATTCACTGATGAAGAAAGTTTGTTTGTATCTCAGAAGAGTACCTTGTTTTCCCAGCCACCTGAGCTATGTTAAAATACCCTTAAAACCTCCACAGGAGCTGTGTCGCTGTTCTGGCATTCCAGCTTCTGCACAAGTTCATAAAGCTTGTAATCAAAATCAATTAAATAATATTTTGCATACTTAAGCCACCAGCAAGTACTATACATACAAACATTTTTTAGCAAAGCTCACGTAGCTATTTTTAATTGTGGTCATGCCATGTACGCTTACCTTCAAATATAAACATGTACACAGAGGACACAAAGTGCACACTTTACCCCATGGATACATTCATTCATATTTTTAAAAAAGGTAAAGAAAATCTATTTACAGATGATAAGAAGGACAAGGCACTTTACCTCAGCTGCAAATCAAGCTGTTCAGTAACAAAGCTCGAAAGAGAATATGCCTGAGAAGATGCCTTCCAGTCCTTCACCCTGATTCATTACTGCTGCAGTGTCATAATGTGTGCTACAAACATTATACTATCAAAAAAAAAAAAAAAAAACCACCAAAAAAAAAAAGACAAAATTGCCTCCACTTACTGTGTTTTGGACAACTCTGTTATAATGGATCATGGCCAAATGCTAGCAACAGCAACCAAAAACAGTTTTTAACTTGGAAATTTTCTGCACTGTTGCATTTTCTAGAGCAACACAAGCCAGTTCATTACTGTATCCTTAAGATTTCCACACAGCTTTTACACCATCCATTAACCTGACCTATCCTCAAGATTACTAACCTCACCAGATTATATTTAAAACTTGTTCTCAGCAATGTATAATCTACACGCTTGTAAAACTCCAGTAATAGGAAATGTAATGACTCCAAATGCAAAAACACAGCTGACTAAAGGGTGGGAGCCTGAAATGCTTGACAACATGTTTTCATTATGAAAGGTAACACAAAGAACCGAGAGCTAACACAGTTTCTGAATTTCAATAATGCACAGAAAACAGACACATAGCAGTGCCAGAACCGCTGCTGCTCCTCACGGAGCCCCTGAAGTGCGAAATATTCAAAGGGCTGCTGCTCTCTTGAGCTTTCAATTTAATCAAATTTAGGACCCACCAAGAGATTTGTTTCATTTCTTATGTGCACAGCAGCTGAGGGAGGCTTTGAAAGAGCCTCAGAAAGGAAAGACTGCTGGAGATTAGTACTGCTGAAAGCAGCTCCGTAGTGCAAGCGCTCTGAATAATCTGCATGCATTTCACTGTCTTCCACAGCAGTAACTTTAATTGTACCTAAAAAACTGAAATGCTCAACTTCACATAAGTTGCTCTACGTGATCTCTGTTGCAGATCTTTCCAGCTGATGGGGTTACTCACATACATTAAGTCAAGCATGTAATGTAAACTTTTGGTGTGCATGAGTAAATTGCATATACTACAGAGGAAGCTAAATATGTCTCAAAAGGTTATTCATATTTTTCAAGCCCTTTTGGTTAAAGGACAAGAGTCACCATCAATTCTAAACTACAGTCAAACAAGCATTCATTGTATCTCAAAAGGAGAGCTTCTTTTAGAGATATTTTTAGTAAAAGGAAATTCAGTGAAATTAGCCAGTTCTGCCAACTACTTCCATTTTCCAATGCCATTCAAACTGACTTCCTGTCAATATTAATTGACATAAAAACATTTAACTATTATGTCCTGGAGAACTTGGAAAATTTAATAAGACTCTTGTTTGGCACAGTATATGAGGGAAAATAAAACTTTCAGAGAAGGAAAATAATCTCTTCCCTGTTCCGAATATTATTTTTTTGTAAGTAAAATATTTGTAAATAGCTATAAATAACCAACTTCAGAGTTTTGATTCACTCCTCCTGATGTCTGGTGAACATAAACCAGATGTATTTAGTTTCTTCTGCCAACTGTAACTGACAGAAACTTCAGAAATAGAAGCAAATTCAGCCTATACTTTTACCTTCCTTACTGCCTGGAAAAGAGTAACATGTTGACCTTGTGTATTTTAATGATTTTTTTTTTTAATATGTACAAGTAATTCAAAAGCAATTTCAGTTTTTCTAAGCAACACAGCCTAAAACATTTACGCAATAAACGCTTTATTATAAGCGTGGTAATGTAGGAACATTCTGTGATTCTAGGAATAACACTAAACTAATCACTGCAATTTAGCAATATAAATACTGATGTTTCCTGGTCACTATCTAATACAATATGAGGCTCAAGATAGAGGACTTCAGCCAACTACTATTCAAACAAGGCTGTAAAAGACTTAACTGTCTCCTACCCACTACTGCAAAGCAGTGGGATCCTCCAGAAGATGCTGTCCCTGTGTGTTACCCTCAGCAGTCCCTCACTTCCCCGAGGATCATCCAACTGCCTTGAAACTTGAAAGCAGATGAAAGTCTCCTGTGAGTTCACAGAGATGGCTTGAAGAAGAAATTGTTAAATGAAATAGTCTCCCACAGCTGAAAGATTTCCCTCTCAAGTGATGAGGCTAACCAACAGTGATCTCCTCTGCCAAAGGAAAATCATCGTGGCACGTCATCTTACAAAATGGTCATTTTACAGCTCCACCTAAACCCTTACTGGTTCCCCTGCTGTGTTTCAGTAGCCAAACCAGACACTTGAAACCATAAACTTTTCTAATATTCTGAGCATGGGATAGCTAAGGCATCATTTTCACCACATTGTAACAGATTATACTCAATTGAAACAGAATTTTACTTCTGCAATGTAGTAGGAAACATACAGGCCTGCATTTGAAAGGAAAAATTTTTACTACATGTATAACTTTGTATCATAGAATAGGAATTTTTTTCTCTTTGTCCTGTGGTTGTACTAAACTTAGCCCACACCACAGCTAGGGCTTTACAACTGAAATAACTGAAGAGGATCATTCCAAATATTACACATGTCGAAGAAACAAGGAATCAGCTCATACTTAACCCTCCAAGTAAGCAGAGAATTATTCTATTAGATAATAAAAAATAAAATGTTTTGAGATTACAATTCTGATTAGTCAGCCCTAAGTGGCTCTTAACAACAAGGCAGAGTTCAAATGCTATCAGGTAATTGCAGCAACACCTCTTCACAAATAAACAACACACGTAAAAAAAATCTACCTTGTTAAAAGTATTTACCTTTTAATTAGACCAGCATGGGATACATCAAAAACATTTCATATTCCACTACACCACAAACATGAACACATCAATAAGCAATGGATGAAATTTAAAGCTTAAGCCCAAGTGGCTACAATAACTTTCCATTCTCAATACCACATACGCAAAAAAAAATACCCACCACAGTCACTACTTTCATTTGGAAACCCAAATAGCTTAAGCCAACGAGTCACTTGCAAACAAAGCACATTCTCTCCTACAATTTGCTAGCTTCAAACATCTGACCTACAGAGTTTTCATCTGCATAAGTGCATTTCAGCTTCTGCCACTGCAGCCACCATGGACCAGCTGGGAGCCAAGTGCTGAATCAGTCACCAGGCGGTTGTACAGCTCCTCCAAACACAAAACCTCATTCAGAGGTATGGAGACAGCAAGGAAACAACCAGCCATCACTCCATCATAGATCAAAAACTGCTTCATCTATCTCAACAAAAGCAGTGCTCATGAAATGTGCCAGCTAGACAGCGTCTCTTCTTTGGGAAGAAACCTGTGGTCAGCGGCAGCAGGGCAGTGCTGTCATGGTTCTTTGTGCCAGCTGCCATGGCTGGCTTGTTCAACAGAGAAAGCTGACCACTAAATTCATCTCAGTCCTGTAAGTGGATGGCCAGCAGAGGGTAATTTACAGACTACCAATTTAGCCTGATCTCAACACCTCGGGATTTGGCCCCACTTCTACCCTAATCCCCTCTCTCCCACTGAGGGAGCAACTTGTTGCCTCACTGCAGGCACAGCTTCAGCCTGTGGAGCTGGGTGAGGAAGGAGGCCTGCATGCTGACAGCCCTCCAAGCCCTTTAAGACATCTTCATCTGCCACAGGACTGCAGCCAAGACCGTTCCCTGACTGTCTGCTGCTTTCACGGCGGCTGAACAGCCAAGCATCATCACCCAGCCTGGCATTCCAGCAAAACCTGGAAATCAAGGGAATAACTGAACAAACATCAGTCCAAGCAGGCACCAACTCGACCATTTCTAAAGGCTTCCTTATGCTTCACTTGCGGTGTCTTAAATCTGCAGCCACATCTCTAACTGTAGGCACCTCATTACAAACCTATGTGCAATTAAACCTGCAGTTACTATAAATAAGAACATGAGTTTCAAGAGACCTTTGGAGGTTATTGTTGTGTGCTTGCAGAACCAGGCAGACTCCCAGGACATCCCATCCTGCCATCTGACACAACCATGCCCTTCCATGGCCAATGGGTTGGCACATGGACATCACTGCTGGGTTTGAAGCTCTGAAACCCATCTTGTCACTCCCTGGTCCCCAACTTTGCTGTTCTCTGGAAGTACTTCACTGCACCACGTGCCAGGTCATGTATCAAAGTCCAGAGCTATCAGGGCAAAAAGGCTCCACACTTGCAGACAGAAAGTCACCCATGCAGACAGAAAGTCACCCACGTCTTAAGTTCCCAGGAGGTAGAAATAATCTTTTGTGCCCTGCCTTTGAACTCACCTAGCAAGTACAAAAATACACACACTGTGATTCATTCTGTGCGCTCCAACATTATTTTCATGAAGCACTTTCTTTTTCTCCTTTGCAGGAAATAACTCAACTAGTTTTTGGCCAAGTTATAAAATACCATTACATGTTTCTGTAGAAACAGACTCCAAGAACAAGTACAAAGAATTCTGCTAACTCCGTGCAGCAGCTTATTTTAATATGTAAAAAGGTACTTTCTGCATGTGTGGCCCCCCAGCATGTACCTTTTGAGCTGCATGTCCCTGTTTCCATGGTAACTCACTGTCTCAGCAGGCTCTGTAATCCTGCATAATACATGAAATTTGAAAATTGTAACTTGCCAGATGACACAAACTTCCCGGGCTTAGTGCAGGTTCTAGTATCTCTAAAAAGAGTTGTTCTAAATGAATATATTAGTCTAGGGAAACCCAGCTCTCATTTTTGTGACCATACCAATTCTGTATCTATAGTAGCATACAACCTTCTGCAAGAGCAAATGCTCCCAACCCACCCAATACCCTCCTTAGAATGAAAATCACCCTGCTGTAGCAAAAACTTCCAATATAAAAAAACTCTTCACTATTACCACTACACAGCGTCCAGACACAACCATTCAGATTCCTCAGCAGTTCCTATAAACAAAGGAGGCAGCCTGACACACACAGTTTTGTTACAAGTTTAACAGAAAATGGCACTGGTCCCACCAAAGGTGATGATACCAACTATCAAATATGCTGGTCATGAAATCACCATCAAATATTTTTCTTTCATTCATCGTTTCCTCTGAGCAATAAAAACAACTTATCAAAACAAAACCTACCAAACAGGAGACAAAACAGCAATGTTGGGCAGGAGAGAAAGCAAACACACAAAGCAACAACAGAATAACATATTATCTACTAATTATCTATATTATCAACAAATTAAGTTATGTTGATCCTACAGAAACTGGGACAAAGCACACACAAAATCCCATCACAGCTAAACAAAAAATTGTTCAATCGCTGTCTAGAGCAGCATCCCACCCTGGCCCCTAACATCAACACAGAACTATCTACCAAAGAAGTAAAAATCCTGTTTATTGTAGCAGTTCTCTTTGTTTCTTTGCCTTTGAATTTGATGCAGTAAGTTTGCTTGCCTTCTTCAACATGCATTTATGTAATAATTACGACTATTTCACAAAGTTCAGTGCTGGATGATTCTCAGTCCCTTGAATTAGTGACTGTAAGTCACAAGATCCTTTTGCAGAGGAACACTAAGCTAGAAAAAAAGCTATCTAAAAAACAAACTTAAAATGTGCTTTTAGCACAATTCTGAACATGAAAAGGAGTGATAACACTTTACCTTCTGTGTTTTAGCAGAAAAAGCCACAATAACTACATTATTGCAGCTCAGCACTGAACAGTGTCTGGCCTCTGTTCAGTTTTTACTTTCTTAACCTAAAATTATTTGCAGTTCTTGATCTTCAGCTAAGATGACAAAAGCCTGGATCTATTTGTTTTATTGAACACCTAGTTTATATATAACTAATGCATTGAAAAGGAAATATGCAGTAACATTTACTTTCCAACTTACATTGTGAGTTTGGAAGATATAAATGTGTCTGGCAAAGTCCAAAAAAATACTTTACCCAAAGTTTCTAATCACACATCTCCTCACCTTTAAAATCGTTAACATATTTTGGATCTGACCCATTCTCAGAAAATAACCAGCTCCTTGAACAGATCAGCATTCGTCACAGAGAAAAGATAACCACAATCAGCATCAAATTTGCTTTAAGTGTACATTTCTGCTTCATTACAACTAAATTGAATAAAATTTATTTGAAAACCGCACAATGATCAGCTAGAGTTGTTTTACATAGGATGGTGTCTTTTTCCAAAAGTTTACATTAAATATTTAAATATTACAGGAAACCAAAACAAATATAGAATATTCTTAAAGTCAGAAATGTCTACACATCTTCCCCCACTACTGCTTAACCAGTGTTTTTTTTCCAGGGAGGTTTTTTTTGTTTGGTTTTGTAATCTGACCTTTTCCGATAAATGCATCTTACCTGGTAAAAACAAACTGATTCAGGCCAAGTTAATATATAGATAGAACATGAGTACAAAGAAACTGCTATGTTTCAGGTAAATAGATAAAAGCTAAAATACTCTCATCTCTTTCTTTGCACAATCATTTGCCCAAACGTGATGTGACTGATCACTTCTGCCCTCCAAATACTAAGAGTATTCAGATGCAAGAGCCAGAAACAGTCAAAGACAAATGCTATTTTTCCTGTATCATGTGTGCCCACTCCAGCTGGAGTCTCATTTTTAACCACTACATTTCTGAGGTTAATTGCATTCTGCCTACACAGATTTTCCCTGCCATTTCAACTGGATTTTGCATTATTCCCTCCCTGTCCTTACCCTCTTGTGCTGCATTACTGCACATGGTTAAGCAGTTTACCACATTCCAGTGGATTCCATGTTCCTGTACCACTGCTTGAAACGATGCTCAACCACAGCTGGAGAAGCCAAAGCAACTCAGAATTACCTTGGGGAACTTTGCAAATTAACGGCACCATGGAAATGTAGGCTCATTATACACCCTGAGGAGGTGATGAAGAACAAAATTGCTCCCAAGCCTCTTTCAAAGCTTTCAACTGTTTTCCCCCATTGAGCATAACAGAATTAAACACAATGACATAAAGCAGTAAAGTATTATTTAAACAAATAGATGCATTCTATAGGTGATTCGGGTAGCACTGCATACAGCTGTATATAGCCAGTGCTCTGTGGCAAAGGCTTCTTCAATCTTGCTGATCTGTATAAAACTTCATTCCTTAAAGATGACATTTACCAGCATCTGCCTGCCTGCCCTTGGGGTTTTTTGGGTTGTTTTGGGGTTGGAAAGAGGAGCCTTGAGGGAACGTAAGAATAGAGGGAAAAGGTAAGATAATTTACTTGGTTCAGCTGTTTATAAGACTGACAGCTGGCAAAAGCACATTGCTTTGTTCATGTTGAAGGTAATCTTAACACCCATTTTTTAATTATGGCTTTCTTAGTTTAGATTAGGGACTTCAAATCTATTAAAGTGTCTGGTGCCACAGTAAATTTCACCACATATTCACTCCTGGCCATTCAAACTCTAGTAAGAAAACTATGTGCAGTTCCTCTGGCAACAAAGCACTGAGTACTTCACACACCCTGAGCCCACCTCACCTCCTCAACACCAGCAGCTTCTGATACAAAGGCATTCCCACAGAGCAAGTCAAACCCAGAGGGGCCAAAAAGTCCTTTCCTTTCAGCTGAGACAGCCTCCCACTGTCCTCCCCACCTTCCACTGGGTCACAGCAGCCAGGCAGAGGAAAAAGCTCCTGCCTGGAGCACAGGCAAGCTGAGAAGCAGGCAGGAGCTGGAGCAAGAACAAGGATGGGAGGGCAGCAGGCAGAGGTGGTGGACACCAAACAGCTGATAAGAAACTCCACCTAAGAGAGTATCACAGACATAAAAATACTGAGAAAGTATTCAGTCAACAAGCCCCACTCCTGCTCCTACACACTGCCTGAAGGAAGGGTCTTGGACATGGCAAAGTATGTAGTGACTAACTAGATAATACCAGTAATACTAGAGGTATTAAACACAACATGCATGGCCACCTAAAGCACTGAAACCCATCTCATTCACACCTGCCTAATTCTGATTGCTTTATATTGCAAACTTAATTTTCATAACTTCTTAAGAGTATTTTTATTTCGTTTTTTACATGTTTTCTTCCCCATTCGACACTGAATGCATTAGCATTACAAAAAAACCAAAAATGACTGCATTTGAATTTATTGCAAGTTTGTCCACATTCTTACAGATTCCCAAGATGATCCCAGAGATTTCTTTCCCAGGATAGAAGATAAAAGTGAAACAAACAAGTAGGAGAAAGCAAGCTCTGTTCACCTTCCTGTGAAGAACCATGAAATCTCCAGATCTGCCACGAACAACCTTCATCCTCACCCCCAATGTCAAGGACCCTGGTGCACAGAGCACCTTTAGCCCCAACCTGGCACCCAAAACAAACAGCACTGAATACTAATCTGCTCATAACTCAAGCCTGATTAAAAAGATTATTTCACATACGCTAACAATTCTGCAAAATGCATGATAAATTGTGTCTCTTCACAGGAACAAGATGTTTTCCTTCAAAAGAAAAAAAGAACTAAAAAGAAAACCACTATGATTCCTTCCAAGCAGATTCTTCAAAATCTGTTCAGATGAGGCACCCTTTTCTTTTTTTTTTTCTAAAAAAACAAAAGGTCTTCAGTTACATTTTTCCTAGAAACAGTGAAAAACATGATTTCTATTTGTCAAAAATCAACTCTGTGATACACTCTTAGCACACCTGAAAGGCTTGTGTATTGCAAAAGTAGAAAGTAGCAGCAATGTTGACCATGGAAAAAATTTAGACAGAATCCAAATTAAACAACATGGTATAAACGTAATGCAACAATGCCTTTTACCTCACCACTTTCCAAAAAATAAAATAAGATACTGAAAATATGAAAAAACTGATGAAAAAAAGGCTAGCTTAGAGTTACACCAAGATTCTTGTCACTATGAAAATGTCACTAACAAAATTAAAAACAAAATTATACTATATGTCTGTTTATCCTGAATGACATTTTTGCACCTCATTGCCCTTTTAGACAAAAACCAGATGTCATTTACGAATGTCTACATAATTCTGCAAGAAATCATCTGTCCTGTTTGTGAAGATTTAAAAGAGCAACCTTTACACCTGCTCAGGCACAACAGTGTCTCACCAGACCTGCTGGTCTCCAGGTACCTGTGCCTTGCAGAATCTGTTTGCATGAAATAAACAGACCAGAGGATTGCAAGTAACTGTGCAAGCTGAGAACAGGTGATTCCCTGCATTTGGATTGCCCACATCTGCTCCTCTCTGAACTGCACAGAGGTGAGGATGCTCTCAGCTCCTTGCAGAATGACCCTGAACAAACTCGACCTCTGCCTTGATTTTCACACTGATGGACAAGGCAGGAGAGAGATATTTCAACCACCTAAAGGACATTCACACAACTAGGACAGGTTGAAGAAATCCAGATTAAAAGAGTGTGAGCCCTTTTCAAACCAAGTGTAATCCAGAAAATATTAGACATATGCAGAAAGCACTCAGAAAAAGTATACAGCTTCAAAAATCATCTAGAAGGACTGAATAAATTTTAGTATGACAATATGCTCCAGAACAATATGTTCAAAATGAGGGTACTATATTTATAATTGAACAGTATGAGGATACAAGGAAAATATCCAAGGATGTGAGAACAGAGCTCCTTAACAGAAGGAAAAAGAAGAAACTGAAACACTGTAGAGGTACCTGAACCTCTAAAAACAAATAAATAAAAATTAGTTTAACAAAGAAGTTGGTTAACTAATTTTAACATACTAGCTACCCATTTGTTCCCTTTTTTACTCAACTATTCTCAAAATAGTGGGAAGGCAAGAAAAACCACAGGAATGACACTTCCAAGGAAAACAAAGAATGAGAGAAAAAGATAAAACACAGATACAGGTAAAAGGGAGATGACAACGACCAGCACTTACCTGAAGTGAGACAGGAGTCCAGGCACAGGCTGCCAAGAAATGACAATGTATAGGAATAACAACCAAAGAAAGAGCAACAGCAGACAGACAGGCAGGACAACAGAACCAGGGAAGATGTGTGAGGCAGAACCTGAACTGGTATGACCCTGCAGCAGGGCATGGCCAATGCCACCTTCCCAGCAAGGCACAACATGCCAGAGCTGTATTCTTCCATCCTGTCCCAGGCCTTTCTCCATCCCTCCCTTTGCTGCAAGGCAAGAAACAGGCCAATGACATCCAGTTTTTTATCCCTATGTGGGGCTAAAGGGTCAGCACACATCTGAGAAAACCTCCCTCCCAGCCTCCAGCTCCTTGGACATAAGAATCACAGGGGCAGCTTCCTCCTTCCTCCCTTTCTTACATTCTCTGACAATAGTTCTTCAAACAGAAGGTGGAGAAGAATTTGCAACCTGAAGAGCTGAGTATCACTTGTCTGTACTGCACAAATTGCTACCAAACCAAAAGCTTCCATAACTCTTACACAGACAGAGTAATGTAACTAAGGCTGACTATTGTCAGTACTGGCTTAGTACTAAAGTATATTGGAATGCTATAAACATGAAATTCTAATTTTTTTAAACGAATATACACAAAATCACTTTCTATCAGATCAGCATCCTATGGGGATCAAATTGACATGATGCAAAGAAGGAAATTTTAAATGATTCTTGCTTGCTAAGGCTAAACTGGATCAGTGCTTGTGAGGACTAACAGCTGGAAACACGACTGAGAGAAAGGTTTTAACCACAGCCTGTTTTTGACACACCATGTGCTGTCCTCTAACTCCTAAATTCCTCATGTCAGATCTGTGCAGATGATACTATTTCACTGCTCATTTTTCTCACAACCAACCCCTAGCTTATTTCACAGAGCAAATATTACCACTAAATCCAGGCTGGATGATCCCTGCCAACACTCAGACTCATCACTGTGGGCTGCATTACAGCAGGATCCTACACAGCACCATCTCGTTCCTACTTCTAGCATTTATCAATAAACTACTCTTTTGATTCAGGAGCTTTCCATTTTCTCTCTCATCTCATTTTCTCTATCATCTCTGTGATATCTTCAAGGGATGCTTTTACAGGTCCACTTCCTCTCTTCTATTTACAAACACACCATAACTGTAGGAATCTGACAGAAAATTCCCCTACATATCCCCTCCATCCTTTAGCCACGATACCATTATGTCTAGATGGGGGCTACAAAGTGATAGCTAAGAAAAAGTTCACTGTCAAAGTATTTATTGCCCAGACAGCCCTCCCACCTGTTCTTTAGAAAAAGGAAGCAAATCATTGCCCTGCAAGGCAGTTCTGGCTTGTGGACTGCCACCAAGCCATGCTGCCCTGCATGCTCTAACATCATAGTCATGCTTGCATATACAAGATATGAAACTGCTAACAGAGATACAAAAGATGGAACATTAAACAAAAAGAGAGAGATAACACAGCAAATCCAAATTAGGCTGAAAAAATACCATCTGTTCCAGTTAAAATTTCTTCCTCATCTGTATCATTATCAGGGGCTCTCAATTTGTCATTTATTATCTCAAGATATTGTTTCAAATATTAGAAGAGTTGCATAAAAGCCACATTAGTTATTCAAGCACCACTAGCTGTCATCAAAAGTACAAAAATAAAGTTAGGAGTGATCCATTAGTGGGTTTGGTAAACTTTACAATAAAAAGTAATTCTCCCCTCCATCTTTATATGTATGTATATATTTGTGTGTGCATATATATATGTGTAATAAAAGCTGCATGTTAGCACCTATGCCAGCATATCAGAGCACCTCATACTGAAAAGTGACCCTTAAAGGGAAATGAAGAGCTTGACCTAAAAGAACAACCTTCCTTGTGCTGGCTAATTAGTCTGCTCTGTGCTCACATGTTTAAGCTCTATTTGTCACTGCTTTTCAAGCTGGGATATTTTATTTACATCAGGCTGCAAGCACTAGGCTAAAAGCTGCATGTTAATAATAATGACCAAAATCAAATAGCAGTCTTGGATGTGAAGCGCCCATGATCACATCAGATCAGAAAAAGGGCTACACAACCAGTCCACTCCATCTGACTGATAAGAAAACATACAGTACTCACTAGCTGGTAATTAAGAGTTTTGGCAGCAAAGAAAATGAGAATGCAAATGAATCCTAAATGTTGGGATTCTAGAATTATCATCTCTATAATGAATCAAAGTAAACCTTATCTTGGAGTAGACACCTGAAAAGTGGTTCAAAAACTGGTTAAAAGAACATTTCCAGCGTAATTAATTCCATCCTATTAATCAAGAATCAGTTCTGCCCATTTACTTTTGGTGACTGAAGAGCAGCACATTTGTGCTGGATGATGTATACACACACCTATAGGACTTATGGGAGACCCATCAAAGTGGAACCCCACAAAACAAAACTTAACTCATTCCTTAGTCTCTCATTTAGTTATAAACCAGGTTATATCACACTTAATTCATATAAAAATCATAACTAAGACATCCAGGGCTGTTGCCCATCTCACCCTTCACTACTTGAGAAAGTTGCTTAGAGAGGAGAGAAAACTTACTCTTGGAAGGGATTTAAAGAGTCTCTGCTGTAGTTTCACACTCTGCAATTAAACAGACAACTTGAAATTCAGTCCATGAGCTTTTATAGCCACACACAACCCAAGCAGAACTCTGCAGCTCATCATCCTTAGCTCACCACGTGACAGAGAACTCACTGCTCTACCACTGAGAAAGGGCATGGAAAAGTTCAAATCATTATTAATTTCTAATTAGAAACAGCAATTTGAAAGTAGCACTTGCATACAAACCTTCCGTAATCTCTCCACCAATTTTTATTTGAAAACTTTATACCTCTAGACTTCCAAACAAAGTAATTCAATGGTGGAAGCATACCAGGTACTTGGAAAAAGTTCAGGCATGCACACATACCTGAATGTGTGCACTAAGATGAACAGAGGCAGGATACCTCACATTACCTCAGGATAAGGGAATACTGACAAGCAGTAGCAATGAGCAGTTTCCATGCCCTATACACCCTTTTGCCTTGCATTAACTTGTTTCTGTGTCACAAAATAACACATTTACAGCCAAGATTAGAGAAATTTATTCTGGACCATTTCTTTTTGTTGGAACTGAATGCAAGGTATTTCAACTATTAATTATGCGGCTTCGAAGATGAAGAGGGAGCAAAAATCACATTGTAAAAGTACAAAGCAATGAGAAGATCAGTAGAAGCAGCTCTAAAGCACACTTTTAGATTACCATGGTATACAACTGATCAGTTTACATTAAACATTTTTGAAAGACAGACAGCAAGCTGGCCCAAAGAACCAACAGCGTGCAAACTGTGAAAGTCTCCCTGCTAACACAAAGCAAGTTTAAGCGGAAAAAAAACCCAAATCAGTTTCAGTAGACACTGAAAATCACAGGAGTGAAAGCTGGGACAAACACAGATTTCTCATTCCAGGACTTTACAGGTTGGGAACAACACAAAGATTTGCCTACAGAGACGGAGGGTGTATGTCCATAGTTTACACACATCATTAGCTTTGAAGCTATGATGAGAGCAGCTTTTTTTTAGTATTATTAATACAGAGGATCGTTAAAGAAGAGGTCACATCCAGACTATAACCACTTCAGGACCCTTTCAGGCCACAGGACTACTTGTTACCACAGTGCATGCTCAGATATAACACACTGCTTTCTGTGGCTCCCATTGCCAACAAAGATCTCATGGCAGACTTGGTTCTGTGCCCATTTGCCTTCTTCCACCTTGCATTTTTCTGGCAGGAGTGACTTTGGGGTTAGGATTCACCTCTGGTTGTCAACCATGGTGAGCTTGGCGTCTCCAAGTCACATCCTGGGACTGGGTTTCAGCTCCCACTGGCTCACAGCTGGGAAGGCAGAGGTATCTCACTGCCATTGCTGCTGATAAAAATCTTCCCTGTAATTTCTGTGCAGAAGGGATAGTGCACATCACATAAAAATGCAAAAAAGTTAATTCAAAACTATAAAAGGCTACAAGGTCTTTCTGATACTGCAACAGCAAGCTTAGAAATAACTGATTTTCTCAAGGCTTCTGAAGCAGAACACTTCACTAAAAGCAAAAGCACATCTTGAGATGTGAGCAGCTGCTCCAGAAGGGAAAAACTAGTTCCTTGTTCTCCTCTCTTTCTCTTTTATTTTCACACAACCTGATTTTGAGAAGAACATTTGGGTTTTCGTTACCACAGGAGGGCAGGAGCATGTAACACTACTGTCGATTTCTTCTTCGAGAGAGCAGAACAAACAGTGGGAGCTGGAATGCAGGAAGAGCCAAGCCGGAGACCCGGAGCGTGATGGAAACGCAGTCCTACCAGCAGAGTTAACTGCTTGTTAATGAAGGCGTATGCATCCCATCTGCTGGCTACAGAAGAGCTGGAATGGCTTCAAAACCAGCCCAAGGCAGACATAGCATCACAGAGATGATGTGAATGTGTGATCCATACCCAGTTTCCCCCTCAGACCCAGACGCACACGGGCACTGAGGGGACAGGACACGAACCGTGTCCCTGTCACGCGTTAACTGCCACTGCCCGGTGAGAGCAGAAATCCTTCCAGTGGAATTTGTTTATTCATTCATTCTGATTGCAGGAGAAAGTTCTGGCTTGAACCCAACAGCTAATTGGTTCAATAAACAGCATCTCGGTTTAGAAGAAGAAAACATGACACTAGTGAGAGCATGTAACCAAAACCTCGATATCTGGGTATGACTTAGGGCTTCTCCAGAGAGCTGCATTGCAAAGAGACAGTTTTAAAAGACAGCACACAGTCCAAATGCAAGAAATAACTACCAACAATTATCTGAAGACTTCTAATGGGGAAGAGAAAAGAGAAATTGCTACTGTAAAAATGTCCCTAATGATGACCTAAAACAAAGAAAATAAATTTATGGATGAAGTCATGGGGGAAAAAAAACCAGCTCGTTGTATTTAAATTCTGAATTACAATTCATAGCTATAATATTTAAACTTTTGTTTCCTCCTAGCTAGGCCTGCCACACACAATATGCTACAAAGAAAGTTGCCAAACAATATTCCTAAAAGCAAGTATGTAGCCCACCATGAAAAACAAATATGATAACCTGAAATCTGTCATCATCCACACACTGTCACAGAGTTCAAAAGAGCTAGAGGGACTTACTAAAACAAAATCTCCTGCACAAAAACAAGTTCCCAGGTATCTTAATTTGTGCTATTTACTAACATGAATTTCCCTTTTCATGAAAAAAAGTAATCTAGAATTTTAAATTCAATAAAGCTAATGCAACTCCCGGTATTATAAAACTCTCTTTAATAAGAAATATTTTAGGTTTTGTAAGTACTGAACAATACCCATTAGATTTTAAGAACTATTAGAAAAGTAATTGTCACAGATTTAGTATATTAACAAGAACATTTGAGCTGAGGCTTCATTTAACCCATACATCCCTTCAATGAGAAAACTGTGCAAATCACTCCAAATTATATATATTACATAGGATTTTTCTTGGCTTTAGACCCTTTGATTGTACAATCATTTCTCTACATGAAACAATTTTAAAAGTCACGTACTCTAAGTGCTATGTCAGAAGAAACAGCAAAATGGGTTTTCATGGTAAGCCCTTCATATTCTGCTATGATCAGCATTTTGCAGGACTACACAGATGGATTCTCTGTTAGCCCTTCACTTCCTTGTTTAGGAGGTCACTTTTTTGCACTATTTCTTTTTATAAAGATCTATTTTTGACTGTGGTGGACTTTTGTTTACATATGAAGCCACCTGATGCCTCCAGGAGAGATATAGTTTGCCAGTGAAGTCATTTTCTCTGTGCTGCACACAGTGACTCCGTGTAACCACACACTTCTAAACAGGAGCTGGTATTTGCAGCAATCTGCTAAAGACTCCTGTCTGTGCAGTTATCCCTTGGAATTAAAAGAAATGCACAGTTCTGCTTTTCTGCAGTGGAGGGGGAAGGGGAATACAGCAGAGCACAAAACTCTAACACCACAATTTCAGAAATACAACTGTTCATCTCATGAAGAGAACAATGACTGCTCAATTATTTCTTTGCCTTGGACAGCCACAGGTTGACCAGGGGGGTATCAAGTTGGGAAAGAAGCACTGAGAGAGATTATAAGGCTTTTCAAATTTTTTTTTTGTGAGGGTGGAATGATGCTAGATTAGATCTAACACGAACAAAACAAGGCTGAAGCTAAGAATCTGAACCTTTCCATGGCACAATACTCAGCCCCTACAGCTGCACTGTATGCAGAGCTTTAGCTAATTACCTACAGATTTACTACAACCTTTACTAGTGTGCAATACAAGCTTTAAGTTACAGTGACACACTGAATAGCTTTCTTTTGTTTAAAAAAAAAAAATCAATACAACAGTTAAAAAACAGTAAAAAAGAGCATTTGTTTTGCTCTAACTATTTTGACACGAGTATTTCCTCCCAGGACAATTTTCAATAACCACGATTAATGCTGTGTATTACAAAATAGATTATAACTGTCAGCATCAAAAAAACTACAGCAGTCAAAAATCTTATGATATAGGAGACTGGACAGTTCACGTGCTACAGTTACACAGGCTACCACTACTGGCAATCACAGGACAGAATCTTCATAACAAAGAGAAAGCAAAATCCCCTATTTGCCAAGATTTACATGACTGGGACACTGCAAGAGAAAGGAAAAGAGAGAAGCCTGACTCCCCATGATCATTGCTGCACCTGAGCTACAAACATCAGGCCCTAGTTTTTCCAGCTGCCAGTCAGGTATTTCTTCATAAAAGTAATAAATACACTTCTTCTTCTTCCCAGTCAACACAACATGCCAGACCAGTGAATTGTTCTGACCATTCAAACTGTCAGGAAACAACTCTTCAATTTCTGATTTAATACTAATTCCTATTAGGATGGAGACACTGAAAACATAGCTCTAAGTACAAGAGCAAATCCTAAAGTGGTTTTGCCATATTTCTGAGGTACTAAACCAACACTACCTGTAATATCTAATGGATAATTAAAATCCATATATATCTATACATGAAGTACAGATACACTACAGCTTAATGTTCACAGGTATTGGGGTTCCAAGATTATTTTTATTTTTTTACATAACATTATTTAACCTTCCATTTTCATGCCCATCACTAGAAATAATTATTCTAAACTTCTAATAGACACAATTTTTTGACAGGATAAGTGTTAAAAATACAGTATTACAGTAATACATATGTTGTTTGCAGTGCTATGCAAAATCCTTCTTATATAAATGAATCATCAATCATCATATAGAATTCCAAAGTTAATTTAGGATTCTTACAACACTATCACTTTTTCAGAAAACAGTTTTCATAACTTTAATTCTTACAACAAGCTCATTCTGCATCTCTTTAGCCTAATTAACCATTACTGCTTTAATATGCACAAACAAGTGGAAGAGTGACAGGCTACTAACATCAGATCTATTTAAAAAAATACTAACATTTTATTTAAACAGACCCTTCTTGCTGCAGATTTCATACACTAAACCACATGAGACAGAACAAACCCTAGGATTAAAACTGATTAGGCAAAAAATACAAATAATAGTTTCATGTACAACCCTTCCTAAAATGTGACAGGTTACATTAATAACAAGCCTACAGCCACAGGAAAAGCTGGCATTCTCTGATGATATTAAAAAGTCTCTATGCATCTGTTAATCACTAAGAGTCAAGTACGTGATACCAATCACTGTTCTGTTTAACAACTCTGTAAAGCAAACTTTTGACAGATAGGTGATGGCAGTCTGCCACCAGTTCCCAAAAAGTCTCTGCTTTCAGTCACATCACTGTATCGACACTTTCAGTACGTCAACAAACGCTTCAGCACCAAAACAATGGTGGCACAACGTTTCACATTCCTTATGCACAAAAAAGCTCTCACAGACATCCATAGGATTTCTGGAATTAATGAAAAACCACATCTCAAGCAAACATGTTTTGCAACCCCAAATATAGTGAGTTTAGAAATAGTTGGTGAAAAACTGCTCAAGCTTGAATTTTTTTTGCCTCCAAGTGCATGTATCAACCTGTGGGCTGAAAGGAGTGGGAGACTGGAACATGGCTAAGTTAAAATTGCACCTCATCACAAACAAGCTTCACTATTTAATAAGGATGCACTTCAGAACCCCTCTCCAAAGCAATACCAACCACGAACAAGAACCTGCTACAGAAAGAACCTATTTCAAAGCCCAGCAGTCAAAGCAGCGAGTGAATTGAGATGTGCTGCAATATTTATGCAGCCATTATAATGCAAATGCCGAAGGTATTAGAAAAGCTATTTGCATTGGTGCACGGCCCCTTCAGTCTGCCTACAATGCCGACAGAAAGAACAATTAGGATGCACGCATAACAAAAAGCCTCCGACCACAGGGCAGGCAGGTCCACTGAACCGGACACAGTGGCTACGGCATCAAGAGGGCTCCATGGAAATACTGTCTGCTGGATCACACCAGACATCTTGTTCATACTTCGAATATGAGGCGTCCTCGGGCACAAAAGCACCCAGAGGATGAGCACAGCAAAGGTGAGACAAGCTGCAGCTGAGTGAATGCCAGCACCAGTCCCGTGTTGGACAAGGCAGCCACTGGGCCGGAGCACAGCGCGGAGTCCAGGGCTGCTCCTCTCACTAAACCCCCCACCACTAACACAGCAGCAAACTTTCAATTAGGCTAAAAAGTAATTAATGAAAACCTGGTGCGTGCTTTCCTGTGGCAAAAGAAACACTTCTCCAGCACAGAAAAGGAGGCAGACGTGCAAACCAGGATCTAACGCACAAGCACTCTGAGAAGGCAGACTGTGCTCTTGGAGAGAAAGCAAAAAGCAAACAAATAGACTCACTTTTTTTTTTCTTTGTTTACATGCCTACCTTGATGGTAAAACAATGCTAAAAGAACCAAGTATATAAGCACACCAGGTTGTTTTAAAAAGGTCTTTGACCATGCATCCTAGTATTTATCTACACCAATTCACAGACTCTTAATAAATCCTCACACTACTCAGCATGTCCACAATTATGTGATGGGCTCTGTTCTCTCATGTGTTTCTCTTGTAGAGCAATACAGAAAAAGTACTTCTTAAACTGCGACCATCCTAAAACAGCAAAATCGCCCTGCGGTATAAAATTACTTTTTTTTAAAAGAAATTATAAACTGTACATAATTTCTGTACAAGAGCTACATTACCTAGAGGCTAATGATGGGAAAATTCTGAGTAATTAAAATTCCCTTTTCATCCAGAGATCTGAATAGACTGAAAATGCTATTACTGAACCAAATTTGATGTTGGAGAATTCACAGATTTAATAGTACGTGATGTGTATTTCACAACAGAGTCAAGGCAAAGCAATGCAGCAAAAACCAAGCAAATTAAGGTCAATGGTTAATACTGCAAACATTATTTTAACAACCTGTTACATTTTATCCTGATCCATTTTGTAACATAGCAAGACCACTATATCAAACAGACTAGACTATGTCAGCCAGCACAATTTCCACGAAAACAAGAGTTCTTCTTATCTGTACAATCAGTTGTAACTGGCTGGTTAATCTTCACCACTGCGTGCTCCCCAGCCCTCTCACACACACACAAACCCACCAGAAAGAGTGAGACACAAATACCTACTCTGAGCTGCAGCTGCATGCAGTAAAAATAAATACAAGGTATATGATGACAGAGCAGAGAGTAAGCCTTGCTTCAATTAAAAGAGCATCCACAAAGCTGTCACACAAAAAAATCAAAACCAAAAGCAGCGAGCCTCGGAGCGTTTTGGGTGGGCAATGGCACTGGCCAGGCTGAGCAGCAGGACATGGTGGGCAGGACGTGGGGACACAGCGCTGGCTGTGGGCCGGGAGCTGCCCTGAACCAGGCAAGGCACGGCCACCCAAAACCAGGGGCGAGGTGACATCGGGGACAGCCATCCCAAGGGCTGCAGCAGGCCATGGCAAGGGGCAACACTGCCTTCCCCTCCTGCACACACAGGTTTTCATCTTTCCTCAGACACGACAGAGAACCTGCTGCTAGATACGGCTCCTTCTTAGCACCCTCCTGAAATCTCCACAATGGTATTCTGGAACCACTGAAATCTCTTAACGCAGTTTTGTTTCCTTACTACCACAGTCAACCTTCCCAAAAGAGAGCTTTATAATTTACTGGGCTTCCTCAGCCTTAGTCAAGAAGAGACCACAAAACGTGATCCTTCTCATTCCAAATATGCAGAAGATGCTGTGGCAGCCCTAATTCAATTACCAGGCGTGAGCGCCGTGCCCACATGCAAGCACCTACATCCACCTATTTCCTGGGTGCTGGACACAGGTCAGCAGCTGCCAGCCCACACAGTGACAAGCCAGGGCCGCCCCACACACACTGCTCCAGCACAAACATTCTTTTCTAGAAAGCCACAGCCAAGCAGCAATCAATCCAAGGGTTTCCTAAAAGGCACACGCACGGCAGTGATCTTCCGAGCAATTAATTTCTGCACACAGGCGAACAGTGCAGGAAGACAGCCGGCAAAAATATTCCTGCTCTGAAGGAAACCCTTGGATCACGCAAAATTCCTGGAGGAGAATACAGCCGGTCAGTGCGATTTAAGTGTCAACATAACAAAGGAACGCCCCTCCCAGCACCTCCTGCCTCACAGATATGTCACGCTGGAAAAGAAAAACGAGACCGGGAACAGCAGCGATTCGCAAGCAGCACTGCTCATCCACCCTACCCTCGCCATCACCCCAAACAAAAAATGCTGGGGACTGTTTAACATTGCTAGAAAGAGCAGATAGAGGGACATGGAAGAAGACAGCATCCTCTTTGAGGATCCCTCGGTATTCCTCAAGAGGAAGGCTGCGGACACAAGGAGAGCTTTGTCTGGAATCATCTTTGTGCATTACAAGATTATATATAAAATTAGTTTTGCCTGATAAACATGTTTTGCCTTGCCACACGTACAGAAATGCTGATGGCTGACAAACAGACTAAAATTAAAGGAATCCGGCTTCAAATTAGGAAAATAATCTCCTATTTTACTCATCCAGAGCAAAGAATAATTACATAGAAAAACAAAACAGTCCAATCCAAATCATTCAACGGGAATTAAGAGGATAAGGGTGTTACTAAAATTAAAATGTGTGCACAGTAGTGTAATAACAAATTCATAAGATACTGTAAATCTTTCCCAACACGAGACTAGGTTTATATCAAGATCACCATACAACATATGCCCGAAATATGGCTGTAAATAAGTGTGACTTAATTTGACCACCACCTACTTTAAGCCCTTGATTTTATAAATAGAAGTATATCATAATGACTAGTGATTTAAAAAAACCACACACACACAGAGTTTAAAAGGTAAAAAAGAGGAATACAAAAAGTCAAACATGCAAAAGAGAAACAGAGGGAAATTAAGACCCTGAAGGTTATTAGAAATTCAGACAGTTTTGGTATTTTGATAGTCAAAAAAAATCCCCACCAAGTACTGCAGCAATGGCAATGCACACAATTACAACTCCTTGATCATGAACATTCGCCCTGAAAAGTGTCTGCACATGTGCAGAACTGTGAATGCTTCCATAGTCCCATCTCAAATACACAACTTTAAAAATACCAGTACTATTTCAGCACTTCGCAATTGTTTCCTTACACATTGTGACTTTTTATTCCACGGTCCACAGCTGCCGCTAAATAGGATGGGCAAGTGAAGCAGCACCACAGTTTCACCAAACTTCAGCTCTCCGGAATTTCTGTGCAGCTCACGCCCAGTCGCAGTCTTAGTCAACACACACGGCCGCTCACCTTACTAAGGTTACTACAGCTTTTGAAGCATTTCCTAGAGAAAGACACGCACAACGCGGTGAAAACGCCGTCTACAGCCACAAACACACGCGGGAAGCTGTCACACCGCTTTTCTCTGTCACACCTCTCTGTCTGAAATACCGAGAAAATCACCTGGCTAGACAGGAAGGCGACGACTTTTGAAACGAGATTCTGGCTCCGTGGCTCCATCAGAACTGCCACAGTAAATACATCGGGCGAAACAGGAAAAGAGCCTCACGCCTATGGAGAGGGTGGGGGACCGCACTGACACCGGCAGAGGCAGCTGTAACCACTACCCGAGCGCCGGGAATCATTACCCTGAGCGCCAGTACCACTACACACACGCCAGTTCGCTGCAATTCCTCTCTGCCCGCTCCCCGCACCGGGAGCTGCCGGGGAGGCGGAGAGGTGAGGCTGAGAAACGGAGCTTCCTCCTTTCTTTTTGTTGTTGTTGTTGTTGTTGTGGCGGTCGCTGCCATCGCCCGGCAGCGCGGAGCGGACCCCGGCCGAGCCCCGCGGGGGCGATGGCC